>OY987332.1:94799405-95399405 GCA_963920685.1 Polydrusus tereticollis
ACGTAGAGGAAAGTCTCCTAATATGGGGGTAGCGCCTAATATGGGGTAGTTCACTTTTGAGCCAGTACTAGTTCCGACATCTATTGTGTACATTGCGTACTAAAGACCGACTTGCCAGAAAGCGACCATCACTTTTTTGGAGCCAACATGTGTTCGGTTTTGATGTTTGAGGTTATAATAATTTTGTGCCGTGGATAAAATTTTTTCGGTCGTATACCTTTTGCTTGATTAGGGAGACTTAAAAGTAAGTTTTGAAAGATTTAATAATATATTTTTATACAAAATTATGCGTAGTTTATGAAAATGGTTTTGTTTTTTTAAAGAACACCACATTATTTGCAAGAAGTCGCCCCTCTCAAAAATTTAATTTGTTCCTAATATGGGGTATCAATCAATTCCCAATTTGGGGTACCCCATATTAGGATTTTTAATTTTTGTCTAATACCAAAATATTTTCTTTTAGATGCTTAAATAACGAAAAGTTTGGAACAAGGAAGAAATGATTTCAGCAATTTTAGCTGTTCGGCAAGGAAAAATGGGGTATATGAAGAGTGCGCGGATTCACAAAGTGCCCCAAACGACTTTAGAAAGATATGTAAAAATGAATGGAAATCCTGAAGACATTTAAAATTCTTCTTTAGGACGAAAAGTAGTCTTTTCAGAAGAAATGTCAATGCTCGCAAATATGAAGAAATGGTTTTCCGGATTTCTTGCAAGGCATAAGGAATTATCATTAAGAATGCCTCAAGGAATATCCTATGCGCGCATTAAATCATTTACCAGGAAAATGTTGCGAAATTTTTTGATTTGTATGAGCCACTTCTCGAAAAAATAAATCATAATCCAGCTAGGATTTTCAACTGTGACGAAACTGGTCTTACAATAGTCCAACACAAGCACCATAAGGTTGTGGGAAAAAAAGGAAAAAAACAAATTGGTGCAATTACTTCAGCCGAGCGGGGAAGTCATAACAGAGGCGCGAAAAAATCATGTTCACATAATATAGTTAGAGCCGCGGTGACAAACATGCCTTGGAACTCCCAAACGGATGAAAAGCACGTTTTTGTATAGTTCGAGTGTCGAGTTCCCAAACGGATGAAAATTACTGGAGGGCATCTAGGCAACCCCCCAATTACCGGAAAAATATTTTCATCCGATTTGATCCTTGCAAAGAGCTCTTCCAGGAGCTAAAAAAAAAAATGGTAAAAAGGGGAAAAAAAAAATTGCTCATTTAAACTTGAAATTTGGCAGGGAGCTAGAGTTCGTGTCTGAGAATATGTAAAAAAATGTTTTTTGCTCCATGTGTCGCCATCGCTTTATAACAGTTTTTCAAAATTTAAATGGGCAAAATTTGATAAAGTAATTCCAACGTGGATGAAAATTTGCACACAGGTTCTTTGACACCTACAGAACATCGAAAAATTATTTTCATCCAAATTTATTGCGGCCAAGACCAGATCTTCCAGAACATCCGAATGTTCAATCAATAAAGTAGAAAGGCCGATTACAATCAAATTGTATGTTATTGTCCTAAACATTGATGAGAATATTTTCCTCTGATTGGGCGATTATAAAGTGAAAACTCTGACTTTTAGACCGTATGAACGCGACAAGCGCATACTTCATCCACATTTTAGCTAGTATATCTTTAGTAGGGTTTGACTCGCTTTGCTTTTGGATGAAATTTGGTTATTATAGTCGCCTTATATTTTGCGTTAGAGATTCGGATTTTGACGAGATTAATATTAGAAGACGGTTCTTTCCCATCCTGGTGACTCCCCAAGCAAAAATCTGCTTCTGACAGCAGGATCATTGGAATTTCAGCTATCGTCCAAGCGTCTCGTTTTACCGGTTGCTTCGATTGATACCAAAGTATATATATAGCCACATATTTTCAAATATCAGAGGAAGGTTCTGATCCAGTTTGGTGACATTCCGATTGAAACTCTGAAATCGGCAGCCGCAAAACGCGCTACTCAGCGCACAACTGATCGATCATAAATCAATGAAAAAAAAAAGATCCTAACTGAAAACTGGTTGCTCCAACTGGCACTAACCTTAAGAATCTTGCTTCTGGATGTCAGAAGAAGGTTATGAGTCTGTTTGGTGCCATTCCGATGAAAACTCTGCTTCTGGCTGCAGGTTCATTGGAATTTCAGCTCTTATCACGCTTACATCCAAGCGCCTCTAGTTTTTTCTATGGCTCCGATTGCTACCAAAGTATATACAAATATTTCGGGATGTCAGAGGAAGGTTTTCTCCCAATTTGGCGATTAATGAATCAAAACTATCCTCCTAGCAGCCGACATACATGCGCGCAGGACGTTTTTCGGCTGTCAGAAGGAGAGTTTTGATTTATTTATCATCAAACTGGTTCAGAAGCTTCCTTTGATAGCCCAAAATATATGGTTACTGTATGCTTACTTGTGGGCAATGTTATTACACTCATATTATGGAAATAGGTTAAAAAAATTATTCGATCTGCAAAATCAAAAACGGCCCATAACTTTCTAACCAGTGATGGAAAATGAGTCGTGGGTTCATTATATTGGAGGTGATTAATGAAGGTTGCCCAGGGTTCAGGAACGATGAGGAAGACAGAAAAGCGGGAGCGGGCTGATAATCAGCCAATTTTCACGAAAATATACGTTTTCGTGCTTTCAATCACAAAATCTAAAAAAATTTTTACTTACCATTGAATAGTCACTTAACATTTTATTGCCTCTCGGAAGCATATAATTTTTTTAATATTTTTAAACCAGAGACAAATAAGTTTAGGAAACTTCCATCTAAATCTCGCAGAAAATTTACGAAGAACTCCGGGATCAAAATCACGCGTGCTGGCGAGATTTTTTATTATTTGGCATAGTTTAGCCAGGCTCATTTTGGATGAAAACTTTTTTTTTTAATAACATAAATAATAACGATTCGTTTCAGTCCGGTTGCATGCATGCGGCTGATTTTTTTTTTAATTTCGGAGTTTGGGTCCATTTAATTGTACTGGTGGTTACGGCAAGGATCAAATCGGATGATAATATTTTTCCGGTAACTGAGGGGTTGCCTAGATGCCATCCAGTAATTTTCATCCGTTTGGGAAATGTTTTTTTAAACCGCTGGTCAAAATTGGGAAAAAATATTATAGCCGCTCACCGCCGAGCGCCAGACCCCTACTCGACAACACGGATTTCGACAACGACACTCGAACTATGCAGAACGTGCTTTTCATCCTTTTGGGAGTTTCAAGGCATTTTTGTCACCGCGGCTCTAACTAATATGCCTTCCACCACATTCGACACATCGGATGCAACCATTGGACGTAGCATTTATGTCCCCGTTCAAAACTTATTACACTCGGGAGATTACAAATTGGCTCAGGCTTAATCCAGGACGTGTGATAACAGCCTTTCAGGCAGGAGACATTTTTGGGAAAGCCTATATAAAAGCGGCCACAATGGATACAGCCATTAACGGGGTTAGAAAAACTGGAATGTTTCCCCCTGATAGAAACGTATTTAATGAGTATGATTTTGCGGCAGAAATGCAAGAAACGGTAAATGAAGAGAGAGTAGAGGAAGAAGTAGTTGATAAAGCAAGGGTAGAAGAAGCAACAGTAAAGCAAAGACTATTAGATAAGCACGAGCCAAAAGAAAAAAACCCTGAGAAACAGATTACTCCTGCAAATTTGATGCCTGTTCCAACTACTTCCAAAGATATCATTAAAAAAAAGAGTTCAAGAAGTGGAAAAGCTGCCATTGTAACTAGCACTCCACACAAAGAAGAATTAGAGACCAGTATGGAAAAATAAATTTACCTTCAACTTCGGGCGTTAAAAGAAAGATTAGTTATTTAAAACCAAGTCAGCAGAAAAAAACTAAACCTGCTAAGCAAAAAAAAAATCCGTTAGTGGCTAAAGAAAAACCAAATAAACGTAAATCAGTATCCTGGAGTTCTTCTTCTTCGGATTCGGCCCCTGAACCAGAATATCAAGATTCAGATGATCTAGTGGAAAACTTTGAAGAAGATGCCGTTTGTATTTTTTGCATAAATCCGTATTCCAAAAATATGAGAGGCGAGAATGCTTTAAATGGGCTCACGTTGAGTGTTCTGGTTGTGAAAAATGCCAGTATGTTTGTGACTTTTGTGCTAGTAAATAAATTTGTTTTGTGCTTCTTAGATAAGTAAATTTTTTGGTTAGGTTAGAAAAACATTTTTTGGTTTGGTTAGAATAACATTTTTTGTAAGATTTAGAGTTAGTGAAACTTTCTTTCATGGCTGCATATTTTCGTCAGCATTTTTTTAAAACCTGTTTCTTCTTATTAAATGCTTAAAAAGTGTCCAATAAAACGTAAAATTTAGAAATAGTGTTTAAAATTCAATTCGTTTTTTTATTATAGTGTTTTTAAAAAAAGTACCCCATATTAGGAAACTTTCCTCTACCGTACTTCTAAAACACCCTGTATACTATTAATTCTGAAAAATGCATTTAATACAGCCTGTATATTTTACATAGCCAAATAGTGCTTATACGAAGCAAATAAAAAAAAATCCTAAAAGGCCTAACCGACAACAAAAATTTAAGTCAGTTTTTACTATGTAAATTTAAAGAAAAAACTCGGGTCGTCAATATTCAACAACAAAATCAATTGAATGTATGAAATCATTACATGTCTTTTCAAAGAAAACTGGAATTGTAATCTCCCGGGCGTAATACCAACCTATCACTAAGGAAGCAAGGCGGTTACTAATTTCCTCATCTAATCTGGCAGTAAATAAAACTGGCGGTTAGAAAGTGGTAGACGCATATTATTCGACTGTCAAATCTCAGTCGCTTAAATCGTTTTACCAGGCGATAGAAGTGGATGAGTACTATACACTGTTGAAAGATCTAAATTTTTACAATCTTGGCGCTTACGGCTCTTTGTCATGGTGACGTCGACATAATAAAATTAATATCATTCACAAAATTCTTTCATCTGGAGAACGTCATCACTCTGGAACGACCTCCCTGAGATCGTCTTCCCCAACGAGTATAGTCTCCAAAGATTCAAGACCAACGTTAATCGTTTCCCGCGCACACGCACCGCTCCTAGAGCGCCATAAAGGATTTATCCTGTAGTGCTGTGCCTTATCATAAAAAAAAAAAAACTTATAAAGGCAGGTGCTCGCCATTCTTTTCAATGCATGCGACGAATCGACGAATAGGATTGCTTTCTACACGGTACAGCCCTGTTATAAATAAAATATTTTTTTTTGTGCTTCAAGTGGTCTTGGATACCTATGTTGTTGCAATCAAAGTCTCAAAATACAAAAAAAAATTGTAAAAAAAAATTCTGCAAGGGGTTTTTAATGAGTAAAAAAATTTTTTTGTACAACTGTCAAAAAAAGTTGACATTTTTTCATCGCTATCGATACGTAAACCTTTTGTTTTTTTAACAGTGAAAAAAAGACTTTTTTTCACGGTGAAAAAAAGCCTTTTTTTAACTGGAAAAATGATTTACAAAAAAAACGATAAAACATTACTTTTTAAAAAATGTATTGAATTTTTTTGTACAAATTTACTAATTAATTACCAACTACCAAAAAATCTCATTTGTTACAATAATAATTGATGGTGAAGTTCGAACAATTGCTTCCAATATTAATTCCCGAAGCTAGTCCACCTTGCTGCTGATCAGAAACGCTAGATATTCCTTGAAAAGTTGAGTCCACAATTGTGTCAGTTATATTGATTTGTTTGGAAGTAGAGGAACAATTTAATTTATTAGAAATATCAATTTTATTACTCAAACTATCTTCTATATATCCTTCTGCTATGGCGACAGATTTCCAACCACCGTGGCGTTTTATAGATGTCATGTTACCCCCTGCATTGGCTAAGAGAGTTGCAGAACTCCTCCTAAAACAGTGACCTGTGTAGCTCTTATGCAATTCTTTTCCCAGCCATTTTGCAATCAAGCTAGGAATTTCCCCTATTTTATTTATTCCCACATGTTGGTCAACACATTTTCCTCTTGAATATTTTAAAAATAATCTCTTTTTGTGTGTATGGGACGGCCTTAGTACTCTATACTTGCGATATATCTCAATATAATCAGAATTTGAAACGGTAAATATTCTTGGGCAATAGGTCTTTGTATCCGGTATTTTAACAATCAATATAGACCCGGTATCTTCAATGTCATCAATAGTTACCTTCAATAATTCTTCACGGCGACAAGCACCGCTGATTCCCAAAATTAACGCAACCTACAATTAAAAAAATATTGAAATTACTGAAATAATACAAAATTTTGATCATCTGTACCTTATAAAGTAAATTTGTTTCATCATCAGCTTCTTGAATGAATTTATTAATATCGTCTCTCGATAAAACTTTAGATTTCTTCCCTCGGTATCCGACGTTTTTGTTCTTAATAAAAGGCACCAATTTTGAAAACTTCTTTATATCAATATTTTCTTTAACATTCAATGTACTCTTCAACATTGAGTAGACACTCCATAAAGTAGAAGGTTTTACAGTTTTTGTATATTTTTCTTGCCGCACCATTCACGGAATTGGTTATAATTTTTCTCGTATATAAATTTTGATTTCGCCGGTAACATGTTAGCTATAGCCGAATTTGCTATATCGGCTATATCTGAAGGAATCTCGCTATCACTATCGTAATCTACATCCATTTTAAGTACTTATACTATTTATTTAAAAAATTGCAATAAATATGAACAGCTATCAACGTATGACAACAAAACAAGCAACGTGCCAACAAACCATTTCTATAGTAACGACAGGGCTGTTAACTTGATTATGTGAAATTATATGGTAAAATTTTTATTATAATATACAATTTTACCGATTAATTCAAACTTTCAGTTGTACAAAAAATGTTGTTTGTATTTCGTTTGTGAAATTCGTGTTTTAATGGCACATTCGAGAGAATTTTTCTCCTCGACCTGCGGTCTCGGCAAAAAATTGACACTCTCATATGCCATTAAAAAAACACTCACTTCACGCACTTAATACAAAAATAACTATATTGGCCTATCCAGAACATAAAAAATAAATTGCTCCTATAGTGGCCCTCATACTGTGGAACTTACCTTTGTTATATCCTCCCAGGAAAAAAATATTGTCGACGCCCATGTCATAAGATGTTTGCGAATGGGAAATATCTCGATATATTTTAAGATATGAAAGTACTTAGTTTGGTAAGAAAACACACTTTGTAGGATATAGGAATATATTTAAAGGTCTTTTATGCACGTATAGGGGAATAAATTTTAATAAATTTGCTTTTTTGAAACAGAACTGATAGATTGGCTTTTTCAATCATATTCTCCGCGTACCTACTTTAATATAGTGCGGACCAACCTGGAAATGCAGTAAGTTAAGAAGTTATATCCCCAAAAAGAAGTATGGCACGAGTTTTTCTAGAATGTTTACATTGGAATATTGTGCTGTCACTAAATTTCTGAGTAAAGAGAGCAAAACCCCTCAGAAATTAATTGTCGTCTCGATGGTATATACCAGAGTTTCCCAAAGTGTGGGCCGCGACCTCCTGGGGGATCGCGATAAGGTACTAGGGGGGTCAAAAATTTCCTTCAAAATAAGACCAAATACTTTGTTAAATGATGTTTTTTTTTAATTTTATTAAGGCAAGTAAAAATTAACAATTAGGTATCAAATTTCCCACTTTTGTTTTGATGGCAGTCATAGATGAGAAACTTAACTAACATAAATCTGATGTTACAAATGGAACCAAAAATTTGACACCCCCATTAGCGAACTGAGGATATTCCTGCACTCTTTTGGTCTAAAATTCTTCCGGGTTTTGTGAAAAACATTGAAGCTTCAACATTCCATCACTTGATATTTCAATGAGTTTTTCTTTCATATTTATTGGTTTTTTAACATGTTGAAAGGAATTGGCTTAAAACGGATTCAGTATCCATCTGTAACTGCCGTTATTATTTTGAATTTTTTCAGCGAAATAATCACAAAGCTGTTGTTTTAGATTGAGCAAAGCAACTTGCATGCCTGCAAAAACTTGTTCAAAATTTGTAACACTATAATTATTGGATCTTCCATAATTTCCTAAATGCACTAAAATGAATGGAACTGCTTTTTGCCAATTGAAGTCGACCATAAATGAATTTTTCTTATAAATCCCGTAATTTTATCTGTAGCTGCAATTATGTTAGCGTCGCGATCTTGCAAATTACTGTTCAAAATATTAAATTGTTCAAAAATATCAGCACGAAAACCTAGCTTCAAAAGTCAAGTATGATCGGAAAAATGATTTACATATGGCAACTTTTCATCTCCCAAATACATTAAAAGCTCTGCTCTTAAGTGAAATACTTTTTTAAGACGTTGCCCCTTAAAAGCCACCTTACATCGGTATGATAAAGAAGATTTTCAAATAAAGCACCCATGTATTCGCAGGTTTTTTCGAAAAATACAGGTCTGCAAAAGCTTTTTCCTTAATGACATTTACAACTTTAATGACGGTTTTCATAACACAGTCCATTTCAGAAGGTAAAGATTTTGACGCAGAACTTGATGTACAAAGCAATGTCTTTATGTGGCATTAGACATTATTTCTTGTAATCTGACTATAAGACCAGATTTATGGCCTGTCATAGCTTTAGCGCCATCACTGCATATAGCAATGCATTTCCCCCAGTCAATGTCATATTGTTTTTCTTTTTATTACTGCCACTTTCAGGCGTAGATGGTTTTGAACTTCTTTTTAAAAACTTATCCATAATTTATTTGTAATTTATTGTAGACGTAAATACGTAAAATATTTACTCACTGCTACTACCACAATCATCACAACGCGCTGTTTGGAACTGAAGTCTCATTTTACTAGTTGGCTAGTAGGCCAGTTGTGTGGGGGTGTGCTGGTAGGACATTTATGTTAAAATTGGAAGTGGCACAAAAATGGGTAATAAAAGTGATGCTTTTTAAAAACAAAAGATACCCTACTGAACTTGTTTATAAAGATAGTGGACTAATTACACTTAATCAACTTTACATTAATTCAGTCATGAGATTTATGTTGAAAGTACCATACTATAAGAAAAACTTAAATCACGGTGTAAACACTAGGAACGCCGCGTTACAAAATGTTCTGCTACGCAACCCCAGGCATACTACCTGTCAAAAACATATATACTGTGCAGGCCCAAAAATTTACAATTCCATGCCTACGAATTTAAAGCTAAAACCATATACCAGAATAAAACATCAGATCACGCAGTGGATTCTTGACACTGGCTTCACCCTTGTATATTTAGAATAGTACTATGTATATAGAATAATAGCGACTTTTATGATCAAAAACTAACTAACTTTAATTAAATCAAAACGGCAATGGTAAGTATATTATGTAATAACCTTTATTGAAAATAATATGTACAAATTAATAAAAACCTCTATGTGTAATTTAAATAGAAATAGGTGCACACACAGTATCTTTAGGTACCATCGTGCAACCGAACTAGTGATAGCCACAATGGATGTTAGAATGTAGTAATTGTAACAATATTGTAATATTGCTGTTGCTGAATAAATAAATAAATACTTCGCGATGTAGACACAAACAAAGATATTGTGATGTACCTTACAATGTGCATTTGTTTTTATTGTAAATAAAAGTTAACAGTGGGACAGATCGCAATTAAAATTACTGTTAAATTTAATCTTTAATTTATTTAATTTAAACTTAAACAGTAAGGTCAAATACAATTTAAGAAACAATCAGTTACTTGTATTTTAGTTAGAATATATTGTCGCTATTTTGGTTTCAGTGATGAGTAGGAGGAGATAGGGAGTCGCGAACAAATTTTTTAACAAAAAAGGGTCGCGCTTTAGATAACTTTCGGAAACACTGGTATAATATATAGGGTAGGGTGGGGCCGCTTGGTACGCTTTTTTTCGGTCGCCAATATTTCGTAACCAAAAACATTTAACGAACAATCATATGGGGGAATAGCTACATATATCGACAATCCATTTTTATTAGTAAAAGTTGAAATATTGAAGCAGTTTGAATGAAAAATGATCCTGAGACAAAGTAAGTTATTTTTTTAATGTGGTAGTTTGGAACGAAGGTGGGGCACTTTGGGACAGCTAGCTTCAAACTATCCACTATTTTGGAGAGTATTGAAACAAATGTCCAAATGTATTTTATTTATTTAACAAACAAAGAATCCAACTTACAGCTACATTAACCATCAAAAATAGGTTAAGTTTTCAAAACATTTCAAACTAGAACAAGATAAACTTGACAGTTTTAACAAAAATAAGTTAACTAAAAAACGAAAAATTATTTTTCGTTTTGTCATACACATCCGCAGATGCGTTTTGCTATATAATAGCTTATCGGTACGGCTATAGGGTTCGTTTTGTCGTTAAATGTGAAAATAATGAAAAATATATGTTGGCATAAAATGAAACTTTAGTTTTACTTGAACATATACGACTTATTATTTCCACTTTACGGAGGAACCTGTATATTAATATCAATCGACTTATTTTAAATTTATTATTTACTTATTTATTATTTACATTTTTAAGCTTTTTTTACGTCATGGTACACAATAGGTAGGTATCTACTGGAAACACCTATATATTAACTTTCAAACCTATCAGTCAATATCTACTAGCGTAAAAATTAATGTTTACTCTCAAAGTACCAGTGGGGCAGATTGGTACACTGTCCCAAAGTGCCCCTACGAATTTGTCCCAATCTGCCATTTTCCCTTTTTCATAGGATTTGTGTCAATGACGGAAAGTTAACCTCACATATCCTAGATTATTGTAGACAAACACGAAAATTATCATGCACAAGTTACCGACTTTATGATCTTATGTATATAATGTTATAATACTTACTTTAGACTCACATTTTTTAAAATTTAAACGCGCTTTCAGATTCAATCGCTCGCTACGGACTTTCGATTGATACTGACTGAATAATACTGTGGTGCCGTAGCGGCAAGTTCTGTAAACGATAAGGCAGTAAATTTGAACAGTCCCAATGTACCCCATGTACCAATGTGGCCCACCCTACCCCACGAAGTCAATCTGAACAGCAAAAAACTGAAATTTGGGTTATAGGCGGCAACTCCTTTTTGAAGCATGGGCGGCGTGAAACGCTAGGAATGGAGAATATTTTACCGCATTAATTAATTTTATTCTGTGTATACAAAACCAATTGAAAGAGCATGCAAACTATTGAGGTCGGCATTGTGGCGTACCATTTAAGTTATAATTATAAAAATTTATTCCCAATAATTTTCATTTAACTACACGGATCTATTTTTTTTTTTAATTAGCATTATATATAGTGATGATAAGAAAACACTTAACACTCGTTTTTCATTACATTTTATTTCCTGTGAATTTGATAAAAAGTCAAAATTCACTATCCGAATTTCCAGAGCTTGAATCCGTATTTGGGGATATAATAATGGGATTAATTGCCGGTAACATACAATATTCATCCTCCTTCTGTATGACATACTGGATATTTCATCCATATATCACTGTCGTTTACTTCAACAACAACTGTGCTTATATTTCCAAGTACGAACGCATTATCAGTTGGCGGTTGGTTACATTTTCTCAGTTTGTTCTTGACTGCAGCCCAAATCATCTTGATTGGATTAAAAATACAGTAATAGGGGGGAGGCATAAAATAGTATGACCGTGTGCTTCGCATATTTTGTCGATTACGTATTACTTTTTGAAGTACTCTTTTTTTATACCTTGTAGTAGACGTAAATGATGGGATGCATTGTCCATATCAATGACAGAGTTGGGGATAGATTTGGCAGCAATTGTTTAATAAATCACTTTTCGAATAGACTGGGGGTCATAATATCTTTACGATAGTCAGCCGATGAGTGATTTATATTATTAGCCAACAATAATAAAGCGTTAGGAACAAAACCCTTATTACTCCCTACGTGTAGTATGATAATTCGTTTACCGCGAGAATAAGGTCCATTTAGTGTGCACTTATTACCATCAACTTACCCAACCATATACACTATCTCTCTTTTTAATAGGCGATATACCTTAATTTCATGTAAATATTCTTGCCGCCATGCTACAATACGAGACGATTCCATTATACCATTCTTTTCTTTTGTTTAATTTTTTGTACTTGAAGCCACAATCAAGCAAAATACTACGTAAGGTGTCCAGAGATTTATATTCATAATCAGGATAATCCCGTAACTTATCCCGAATCATTTCTAATATCGGGACTTTATTTTCCTCGGAGTATAACTTCTTTGTCACAATTATCAATTTTTTTTAAGCTTCTGATTAGCTCTTTTTCGCTTAACGGAATGGTCGATGATAACTCCTGCTCGAATCACTGTGTAAATTGTAGCTCGAGCAAGTTTAGTCAGCTCACAAATCATTTCTAATATTTCGTTTTAGGAGGCCCCAGGACTTCCACTTTTTAAGCAGGTGTAAATATTTAAAATAAGTCTCTGGGTTTAAACATGTAAGTCTTTATTACAAAACAGCTCCGCCATGGATTCGGCTTTCACGTTGTTCGTTTCATTATCAGAAACATCAAAAGGTCTCCAAAACGCCATCTTGAATAAATATTTAAATAACAACAAAATAATTAGAAAAATACGACACTCAATAACAACAGTAGTAACAGCAACGGCAACAACAACAAAATAACTTAAAAAACGCTACACTCGGGTACACTCTTAAGATACTTTTTAAAATTTCCAATAACGAATAAAAGAATAAACAATATTTACTTCCTCCTATATTAATAATTAAACTACACCACTGTCAGGGACAACAGGTAAAAAAACGCAGTAGAACAGACATTTTTTAGACATTATTTTATTTTATTGTCCATCAAAATTATTTCATCAACTAGAAGCGGTCGGCTAGGAATGCGTGGGCGAGAAAAAATTCATACGCGGTCCAATCATGATTAAATTAGATTATTTTTATTTAAAATTTATTGGTAAACTTAGCAGACCCGGTACTTGACTGTTTTTTTTTAGCTGTTCGAATTGACTTCGTATAGACTATATATACGATGACTTCTCGCTTTCATATTTGACGGTAATGGTCCTAATAGTTCCGCTTAGGGAAATTTTCGATTAGGTGATCCCTGCTCCGGCAGACCTGACCAGTAGAATGACTACTATTGGAAATAATTGAACTAGTTACTACTTAAAGTAGACGGCTAAAAGTTAGTACTCTGAATTTTACATAATTGGCTTGGTATCAATAAGCGAATTGCAATGAAACTTCTTAGTGCTATCCAAAAAGAACGACCTTTAGAGTGCTGCTCCAATGGTACATAAAGTTTAAGATTACAACCTACCTCAGCTAGTAGCAATGGAGTCATTTAGCATTTTCCGCAGGGTCCTCCTAGAGGTGGCTAAATAGACGCGGCTACCTTTAGAGATGTCCCCTTGCTACGTGCGTAGTAATGTTGGTCCTCAAATAGGCCCATTAAATGGCTTAAAAATATCTTGACTGAAAACCCATAGGTCAAACTTGATTTGGCCGGAAAAGTCCGAAAACTTCAGCAAAGGGATAAGACGACAAGGTGGAAAAGACTGGTCTAAATAGGTGCCTTAATCAAGACTAGGCGTAAAAAACTTAGAGATGGAGAAATATTTTCCAATTTTTCCCACAAACATTTGACAAGTTCCAAGTAAGAAAGTAAATTCGTTTCACACGATTTACCGACAGCCGATGGGAAAAGACAAGTGCCGAATACTGTCTAAGTAGACCGCTTACACGACTTGACAAGTATCTCCAAGTGAGAAATAATAATTGTCGTTAGAACCCGGCTTAACAACGTTACAAACAATTGTGTGAAAGAGGCTTAAGTTATCAACTTTCAAGGTTTTTGGGCAGTTCATGGTCGCCGATAAGGCATCAAAAAAAGTTCAAATGAATAAGGAGTATTTTGGTGATGGTTAAAGGTTGTTGGAGTGTATAGAATTTCCTGGTTAGCAAAAGCACCCGAAGCTTCGGCGAGGCTGCTGTAGCTGTGGTCGTAACGTGACGTGGCCAAAACATATTACCATTTAAATTGACGCCCAATGACTCAGTTGATGATGCCACGAAAATTCAGTGTCCCACTAGTAGTAGTAGAAGCGGACGGCGAGGCTTTGACGCCAAACGAGTAGGCCAGTTCTGACCCTTTTGGCCGACCCTATTTTAACGTGTAGTTAATGCCAGCCAGACGGGACCTACAGTGTAACGTGGGTTCCGAACCACAATATAACCAACAGAGATTATTCTCGGCACAGTATTTTTGCGGTCTTGTTTTTATTAACGTCTCTTTGCTCACCAGAAACTTCGACGAGCTAACCCTTAAACGTCCTTTTCTGTAGGCTAGAGAGTTATGTATGCCGCGTGGATCCTCGAACTATCCGGAACAGCATCAGACCCATGCACTCGAGACACCTTCGCCAATATTCTGGTCAAGATCTTACCTCAACCATACGAATATCAGACAGTGTCCGAGATACACCATCCGCGCCACTGATCATCCTTTATTTGGCTCCAGGATCCCTTCCTCGACAACATGCCGTTCCTAGAGTACCTACTACACTAGAGTGTCGTTGAGAATTTGCCGGTGTGTGTTGCATTCGCCATAGTACGTAGTATGGTGACCTGGCCCTTGCAAACTGAAACAGTCTGCTGGCTCAGCCCGTACTTGAACCAGGTAAAGTGTGTACCAAGGTATACCGTTTGGTTTAATGACTGCAATAAAACCCCTTAATGTCTTAATAATAGTTTCATTATATTGTAAACACCCAAAAGAAACCCTGTTTACCTGTTCGATTGCTAAACCTACGTTTTTAAATAATTTAGTGGTAAAATTACCCTTATAAAACTATCGATGAGCCTGCCAACCAGCCTAATCTACCCGGTCCAAGCTGGCATCACTGTTTATATTACTAAAATGAAATGAGATAAGGGGTGAAAGCTTTGCACAGGGACGGATTTTGTAGTTAAATGAAATGTCATAGTAATACCTTATAGTAGCAATGTTTATTACCATTACTCGTATTATATGTTTATTAACTTATTATAGGTACAAAACAAGTGTAAAAATACTAATAATTACAATATAGAATAAAGGTACCTATACCTACTTATACAAAAAAATTTACATATACCTACTATACAGCAATATACACAGAATATACCTGTAGTATGAGAAGCGAGAATGGTGTCACGCGACCAGACCATCACCGAGTGTCCTACTATGGTTACATCTTATTCATTACCGAACAATGTTTTTAGAAAAAACTGCTGCCTGTGTTTTTAAGCAATAATTTCTACATGCTAACTGTTTCCCCAAGACAGAATTTCTTCGAGGTTTTTATTGAGATGTGAGACTTCTTGCTACCGATAGAGGTGTCTGCTGTTGATTTTTTTTGGTAAATGACTGTCTCCATATCTTATAATATGATCTAAAGCAACGCGAATGCATGGGCGATGGTTGCTGGACATGGTCTTCTTGCCTTGTTTCGGGTACAAGCTGGACTGGTGCAGTATTCCAGCCAGAAGGAAATAATTCTTTTTTGTAGGATAAGTTGAAAGTTCAATTTATAGCTGAATATTGAAGGTAGGATGACTGGAATTTCGTGACGTATGACTCTTAGCTTTTTTGGTGTCAACATTATTTGGGATCCGTGGCCGGAAAGCAATTTCGGACATTCTCGATTCAACAGCGGAAAGTAACCGCTAAATATGAATGAAATGGTTCCACCAGTAATTTTTTTGCCCCCACCCAAAGATTTCATCTGGACAAAATCCTATTAGCATCTATTTAATTAAGGTCTAATGCTAAATACTAGTAGCGTGGCCAAATAATTTCGACGGGATAATTTACGCATACACACTACATACCCCTTAATGACCAATTAACATTCGACTGATACATGTTTGGCTAAAGCCCTTTACTGCCGAATTCTCAATCTACTGTTACTATTCGTCAATTGAATAAACATCTGTATTGATTATGTCTATTTAGTTTTAATTTCAATTAGCACAACGTGCTTGGGCTCTATGTTTACTACTGTAAGAAAAATTATCCACTTTATTTCAGTGGTTTATAATCGTACACTATTTTATTTTCAGGCGCACAAGGTGGTGGAAAAACTCTATGCGGATTTAAATTTTAAAAATTATTCAAAAGTTAAGTAATTTTTTTTTTTTGAAACTCGAAACAGAAGGTATGTTGTCGAAGTTTTTTCCCACTCTAATAAATTAAATCCATTTTCTGGATTACAAATATGAACTCTTGTTAGCACCTGTTTCATGATCTTTTTTAAAGCTTCTTAAGATATCCACAAAATATCTGTCGTCTAATACTTGTCAATATATTAAGTCACTGTTGTTGGAATTAGCCTCCAAGATAGCCCGATATGAATCCATTCGATTTATACTTGTGAGTTATGTTTAAAGATAAAATTTACAAATCACCAGTAAATTCAAGGGATTAGTTAAGGTGCACCGGGGTAAAGCGACCTCCCTCGGAGAATCAAATGTTGGTCGGTTAACAGGGGTAGTCGGATAATGGAGAAAAATTAAAACAACTGGCCTGCATTTTACAGTGTTTGTTTATTAATAAGTATCTACATATATGTAAATAATTTTAAATATTTTTGTTTAAGTTTATCAGAACTAAAATTAAATGAGATGAAGCCGATTTACCAACATGTATATACTGGACGTGCATACTAACATATAATATACATGGTTGGCCAACAAGGGCGCGTCAGTCAATAGTTGCTAAACCGTTGAACTTATGAGAAAATATTCTTTATAAAACTTATAACGTTTCGCCTCTGCTACAACCTAAAATTATTTTTAAGAATACAGGGTGTCTCAAAAAAGAGTAATACCAAAAATTATATTTTTGTTAAATGGTATACCCTACCTTTTTATGTGCCATATAAAGCCTCTATCGGTTGTGTATTCGACTTTTAATTGGTATGTAAATCGAATGCAGCGTTGCCAAGTTATGAATTAAAGAAAGAAAAATCAGTCAAAAACATACTTTCTTTAAACTGTTATAACTCCGCTACTGCTTCTTAATTTCCCTGACAAAGTTACATGTAATCTAATGCTGGCCTAGTTTATCCTAGACCGTCCTCACTTTTCGATTTAATTATACAGGGTGTCCAGAATACTTGTTCAAACATCTCTATTTTCCATTCGATTTTAATTAAATTTCTTAAATACAACACCCTGTATATTATTTTTCCGTCGAAAAGCCTAAAGTGCCCCCTTCAGAAAATATTATGTTATTATAAATCTCGCTATCATTTTGAGATATTAAGGTTTTTCTGTAACTTTACAAAGAAAATTTTTAAAATCGTAGGCGGCATGGCCAAAGAAATCGAAACAATTGCTATTTGTTGGTATGTCGCTGTCAGTAATTTTACTTTTATAATCCTGTAACATTTGGTGCCATCTTGTGCATAGTATCTTCCTTCAATAAGAAGTATTTTGTAGTAAAAATGAAGTATACGAACCAAGAATCAATTGATATGATTTATATCCTTGGAGAATGCTTAAAGAATTGTCTTCTGGCATCCCGAGTGTACTTCGAGAGGCTTCCTGATAGAACGCATCCAGATGCAAAATCATTTCAAATACTGATTGATAGATTTGATAGAACTGGGACAGTTAAGTACGAAAAGCATGAAAGAATAAAGCCAGTGGTAAACGAAGAAAATAAATTATACTGTTGTTTATCTGTTTATGAAGATCCACATATAAGCACAGTAGACATAAGTGATTTGTTGGTCTTAGGTCAAACTTCTGTGAAGAGAATGTTGCGTAAGAATAAGTTCCATCCATATCGTGTGCAACTGCATCAAGCACTTGATGGACAAGATTTTGAGAATAGAATAAATTTCTGTAATTGGGGTCTTGCTCGAATTCGAGAGGATGTACGATTTTTTAATATTGCATTGTTTTTCGATGAGGCGACATTCCACAATAATGGTCATGTGAACAGACATAATTTGCACTTCTACGCCGATAAAAATCCACATTTTCTAAGGTCTATTGAGCTGCAACATAGGTGGAGCTTAAACGTCTGGGGAGGCATAATTAGAGACCACGTAATAGGACCTCATTTTTTTGATGGACACCTCAATGGGAATATTTTTCAAAATTTTTTAAATGAAGATCTTGATAATCTGTTAGAAAATATACCACTAGGACTATTAATAAGAATGTGGTTCCAGTTAGATGGGGCGCCTACTCATTTTAATATTGGAGTTCGAAATACTCTAGATGAAAAATTTCCTCGCCGTTGGATCGGAAGACGCGGATCTGATCTGTGGCCTCCAAGGTCACCAGATATGACAAAACTTGATTTCTTCCTATGGGGATACGTTAAAGATCTGGTCTACGGAACACCTCCAACTACAGCGGCAAACATGCGGGAAAGAATAAGAGAAACATTTAATTCAGTTACTCCCTTAATGTTACAAAATGTAAATAGATCTTTAACAGACGGTTTAAATATATGTTTACAGCAAAATGGTAGAGTGTTTGAATATCTAATAAATTAATTTATTTAAAATAATTATGTTTATGTTAATTATTTATTTATGTTGCGTTTATTGATATTTTGTACCTAAAAAATATATTAAATTTAATATTATATTGCAATAAATATTTTTATGCCAATGACTAACAATAAAATTGTTTCGATTCCTTGAGCCATGCCGCCTACAATTTTTAAAATTTTCTTTGTAAAGTTACGGAAAAACCTTAATATCTCAAAATGATAGCGAGATACATACGGCAAACATAATATTTTCTAAAAGGGGACATTTTAGGCATTTCGACGGCAAAATAATATACAGGGTGTTGTATTTAAGAAATTCAATTAAAATCGAATTGAAAATAGAGATGTTTGAACAAGTATTCTGGACACCCTGTATAATTAAATCCAAAAGTAAGGACGTTCTAGGATAAACTAGGCCAGCATTAGATTACATGTAACTTTGTCAGGCAAGTTAAGAAGCAGTGGCGGAGATATAACAGTTTAAAGAAAGTATGTTTTTGACTGATTTTTCTTTCTTTAATTCATAACTTGGCAACGCTGCATTCGATCTACGTTCAAATTAAAAGTTGAATACACAACCGATAGAGGCTTTATATGCCATATAAAAAGGTAGGGTATTCCATTTAACAAAAATATATTTTTTGGTGTTACTCTTTTTTGGGACATCCTGTATACTTGAAAATAATTTTAGGTTATAGCAGAGTCGAGACGTTATAAGTTTTATTAAGAAAATTTTCAACAGTTTAGCATCTAGTGACCGACGCGCCCTTGTTTTTCTTATTTTTTAAAATAATCAGAAATTAATGATTGCTTCATATTTTATATTTTCTTTTTATAAAATTCAGCTTCATATTTTAATAGCAATTGAGAAATATTTAAAGACTTGTCAATATTGTTAACATTATTGAAAAAATCTCTCAAACTTACGCAGGCTTCAGATACGCTTGATATTTTCGACACTGGAGCAAGTTCAGGTCCCTCTTCCTCTGTTTCAGAGTTGGGAGTAGTTTCATCCGTTTTTTGCATCTCTTCAATACACTCGATAATAGTCAATTCTGCACTTTCTGTTGGCAGATCCTTATCAATGGAGGCAAATTGTTTCAAGTTCCCAAATGGATCCTTAATGTTTGGAAACAGTTGTGCGAGCGGGATATTAGCTTCTTCTTCGAAGTCGTCAATATTATGTGTATTACACATAAATCCGGCTTTCATAAAGCACTTTTTTATTGTCACTGGGGACAAATTGCGCCAGGCCACCGAAACCCATATCAAGGCGTTGGTTATGGTAATAATATTTTTGATTTCTTGAGGAGAACAACTACTATCTATACACGTTAAAAGCCTCCTAATAAGGGAGCTTCTGTAGAGTATTTTAAAATTCTGAATAATGCCTTGGTCCAAAGGTGGGCAATGTGAGGTAGTATTGGGTGGAAGAAAAATAGCTTTAACCTTATCCAGTGTAATTTTGGGATGAGGCGTTGCATTGCATATTATTATTAAACCGCTTTATAAGAATAAGGGCGATTCAGAAAGTTTAGAGAGCTATAGGCCCATAAGTCTTCTTCCGAGTTTTTCAAAGCTTTTTGAGTTGGTTATGTGTGATAGACTAATTAGTTTTATGAATGAATGTCAACTTTTTTCGGAGAATCAACATGGTTACCTCAGTGGTAGATCGACACAAACGGCAATTTTTCAGTTTACACGTTTAATATTAAGTAATCTAGAGCAGGGTAGAATTGCTATGGGTATATTTCTGGATCTTTCAAAGGCCTATGATTGTTTGGATAGAGATATTCTTTTGCGGAAACTGGAATTATATGGTATCAGGGGTTGTGCTCTAGGATGGATTTCATCATATTTAAGTAACCGTACACAAAGAGTAGTTATAGAAAAAGAAAATTGTTCATACAAATCAAAAATTGCATCTAATACGATAGGAATTCCACAAGGCAGCATACTGGGGCCAATTCTATTTATTATATTCATTAATGATTTAAATTTAGAAATTAATAATTTAGACCCTTTATCCAGCCTTACAGAGTATGCTGATGATACTAATATATTGGTAGGTGGTAGGGATGTAGTAGAATTAACAACTAATGCAAAGAAAATTTACCAGGATGCCAAGTTGTGGTTTCAAAAAAATAGGTTAATCTTAAATAATGAAAAAACCAACATTTTCGTTTTTAAAACTAAGCTAAGTAGAAAAGAAACTCCCGAAATTGTGGAGCTAGATGAAGATCCACTATCTGTGGAAAGAAATACAAAATTTCTAGGTATTCACATTGACGAGTTTTTGGACTGGTCACATCATGTAGATTACCTAAATGATAAATTAAATAAAATATGCTATTGTCTACGTATAATAACCAAGTATTTAAATGAAACAGCAAGACGAACCTTGTATTTTGCAAATTTTGAAGCTACAGCTAGGTATGGAATTATATTTTGGGGGACAAATTCGAAATTACAAACAATATTTGTTATTCAGAAGCGAATATTGAGAATAGTATATAGGATGTCATATTTGCAGTCATGTCGAGGTATTTTTAAATCTAAAAATATGTTAACTATTTATGCACTATACATTTACGAGACCATTGTATTTTTTTATAAAAACAAAAATAAATTTAATACATTTACGCATCATAGTTATAATACAAGAACACAAGATATAAATTATCCAATACATAGATTGACTTTGTCAGAGAAAAATCCATATTACATGTGCATTAAAATGTATAATAAATTAAAAGCAGAAATTAAAGATTCCCCAAATGAACGTTTATTTAAGAAAAGATTAAAAGACTTTCTGGTAGATTTAGAGCCATACTCTGTAAATGATTACTTGGAGAATTGAGAAATACTAAATATGTTTAGTTTAAAAAGGTTGTATTTAGTATTTTTGTTTTTGTTTGTTTTTGACGACATTTCATTTTATTTTGTTAGTTCTTAGTACCTATCAATGTAATTTTGAAATAGAGATGAATAAATAAATAAATAAATAAATTATCGAGAAACAATACTACTCTTTTATTCTACTTCTAAAGCCATGTTGTCATGATGTCTGCTGTCATCCATGCTTTTTATTTGAGACCCATTGAAGAGGTAACTTATCAGTATGTGCGCCTTTGAAACATTGAGAATTGTTGCTTTTGCCTATCATAGGTGGTTCTTCCTTCCCACCTTTCATATTTGCACAGAACACAATTGTAAATCGTTGTTTTGCTGTTCCCTTTTCCAGTACACTTAATATCTTTTAATGCATATGTTTTTATTGGCAATACACTATAGTAGAGATCTGTTTCATCCGAATTAAATACTCCCTTGGGGCATAATCCTTTAAAATGGTCAATAGCCTTTCTTTCCAAACATTTACGCTTTCGATATTGATATCGCCTGATTCGCCATATATTTTCTTGAGGGTAATATCGTGCCGACGACGGACTTTTTCTAACCATCCTTTGATACCTTGAAGTTATCTAGTCCTAGAGATTAAGCAGATTCGAGGGCTCTTCCTCGAATAATGTGCCCGGATATTGGTAAGTGCTTGTTTATCGCCTTACAAAACCAGTTAAAAAAAGCTTGGTCCAATGCCAGTCCTTTGGTTTTCGAATATTTTCTTTTTTGTTCACTGTTGCCACCTTTTTGAAACAAATTTCTAAGTTTCGCTTTTAAAGTAACATAGTCACTTGGGTCTTACTCACTTTAAATTTTTCAGCCAATTTCCTTGTACTTAAACCAGTTTTTTCACTTTCCTTGATTATTTCAATTTTTTCGCTTAAAGAAAGACGTTTCCTTTTTCCCCGCCAGCTTCAAATATTCACGTAAGTCTCAAACAAAACACAAAAACTGTTCAAAACAACCAATTTTTCAGTCTTTAAAGCAAATTGAATGAATCCACCTGCAATAAAGTAATTAGTGAATGTACCTATTTAAGAATTATCGGGTCGGGCTTTCCCCTAATGGAGGATGTCTTTAGCATTAATGTTTACTAAAATTCGGATGATGAGTGCCCGCGGTCGTTTAACAGATGGGTCGGTAAAAAGGAGTATAAAATAATGGGATTTCTATTTTTAAATATTGGGACTTCATACCCGGTCGTTTAAAGCAGGAAAGAAAGAAAATCAACGATTCAAAAAATTTTCTTAAAAAATTCGCAATTGAAAAAAAAATTTCCGGAATTTTAATTCAAGCTCGCGGGAGATTCTGCACGATAATTTTATTATATATATTATATACAGTGCATTCGTAAAGTAGCGAATAAATTCAATAAAAATTAAGAGGGGAGTTTGTAGAAACAAGGCTTTGACCCGTCGATCTGTATTTTCGGTTTAGAGTTTTTTAACATTGTAGCGAAATATACAGGGTATATCAAAAAGGAGATATGACGACTTCGTTTTTTTTAATGGAAACCCCAATTTTTTATTGCAGAATTAGAAAGAGCACATTCTTTTACATACTGCAAGGTAAATAAGGGTAGTGGTTACATAAAGAAATTTTGAAGAAAAAATGCATTAAAAATTAAAATTGTGAAAATATGTATCTAAAGTAAATTGTTGTCATTGTGTAAATTGACTACCCTTACAATATTACACTATTTATATTGTTAAACGCAAATACATCATCTTAACAACCCTAAAGCACTGCACCGAGATACTGATAGGATTTTATTGGTTTTACCGTAGAGAATGAATCAAAACTCGAAGAATATATGAGATATGAATATTACGAGGGTTATTTGAAAGACATGTTTTGTATATAACGGAATATTTCTTATACTTACGCGAACTGCAAAACACTGAAGTGCAACTTCGTGCACGTCTCAACCAAACACGAAGACTGTAGTCTATTAAACTGCGAAATTTACGGTATTTTTACTACGTTTAGAAGAATAGTAAGCTGTGTTACTGGGTCCCCAAAATATCAATTACTTTAACATTAGAAAATCATTTTGCCTGGCACACAAGCCAGATCAAAACACGTGCTATTATTATTTTAGCCATGTAGAGCATCTGCTTGCTTTGAAGTCTAACAGGATACTGGTTTATTTATGGCGCTACCAAAGTTGACTGATAGTATTCAGTCAACTTTGGCGCTACAGTGTTCTAGTCTGGGAGGTATACCACTCAGGCGACACCGACGCGTCCTTCAACGTCTCATCATTTCGAGAATTTCAAATTATTGTTTTTAAATTTTGGGAATATAGTCTTAGAAGTACACCTTCAAATCATCCGTAATAAGATTATTTAATTTCGAAAAGCCGAAAACCCTCCTTAATAAAACAAAGTTATACACTCAGTTTAATGCCGTTCTTATATTCTAATTACTTCCAACATAAAGCAAGTGACGGTTACTATTAAATTACCTCATTCTAGCTGCACTTATACACTTAATAAAGGCTCAGCAGCCAGCGTTTTCCTCAAGACAAAGGCAATCGTTATTCAAGTTGCAGAAAGCCGAGAAGCTGTAGCTATAAATCGCAACATGTGCCCTTGCTTACCGCTTCCTTTTTAATAATAAGTGGGTTAATAATAGTTACAACTGGAAAATATTGTGAAATTGCCAGACTAGAGCATTACTGTCACCTTCGAGAATATTTATTTCTTAGTCCTTTTTGCTCGCAAGGAGCAATTAGTGCCCCCCCTAACTTTCTTCATTGTTTGTTGGAACACACAGTTGAATATGAGATTGGCAACTTACCACATTGTAAGGATAAGAATTATTATCAAAAAATGTCGTAAAAATGTACAACAATAAAACACAAAAATATGAGCGCGACAAGACAGAAAGCAAACATATTTTTGATTTGTCCATAAATGCCTTAATTATATTAATTCAATAATAATTTGTAAATGTAGTACATTGCAATACCCCTTTTTATTATGCATCACCTAAGAGCTAGTGCACACTACTCAAAAAGCGCACGGGTATGTTTTCGTCACACACCTTTGTCGTAGGTGGCGTAAACAATCAAAAATCACCATAACCAGGCAGACAATACAAACAGAAACACATAGTCACATTTGTATCTTTGTCGAGAAAGGTTGTGTGACAGTGACAGCAAATTTGCTCCTGAGACGTCAAAAGTATTTATTAATTGCAAAGTCAGATTTTTACGACAATCAAAGGAATGGAAACCCTGAGTAAGCCCCCAATATCACCGAAGGACTTACCAATAAGTGACACTTCTTCAGAAGAAGAGGATCTGAGAGATGAGGTGCTGCTGCCGGCAATATTTAAGGAAAAGATGGGCATAAGGGAAAATCCTGCTTTCGTCTTAAATAAACATCATTTTTAAAATCTTCATTCATTTCTGAGCAAATTTGATCTCTTCATTTTCTTTCGTCCGACGCATGGTTTTCGCTTAAAAAATAAATTTAATTGAACACAGACATTGTGATAGGGGGCTATTTAGACAATTAAAATCTAGTTATCCTGGAATAAATTTTGTTTTTGCAAACGTCGATGTCACGCATAGTGACATAGCTGTTGACTTAAAGTAAGTTATTGGTGTTCAAAACCATTTAAGCGTGTCATTTCCTTGATTTTTAGTGTGTCATCGAAATTATTTTATTTTTTCGCTGTTTGTTCGGTTATCAGTAAATATGAAAAATTATACGAATGCGGAAATGGCGACAACATTCATCGCCGACTTAGCGAAACTGGTAGTTTTAATAAAAGTACTTCGGAAGGTAGACCTCAACTATCAGAACACCCGAAATTGAGAAAGCGGTGCTGCAAGAAATCGACAAACATCCTGAGACAAGTACGAGGAAGATCGCTAGAGCTCTAAATATTTGTCACCAAATTGTTTGGCGTATTTTGGTTGATTTTCTGTTATATCCATACCATATTATAAGAGTGCAGGCGTTACTGCCCAGGGATTTTCCACAGCGTGTGAACTTCTGTCAGTGGTATCTTCAGAGTATTAGACTAAATCCGCAGTTTGAGTCACAAATTTTGTTCACAGACGAAGCAAATTTTTCTCGGAATGCTATTCAAAATTTCCATAACAATCATGTATGGGCGAAAGAAACCCCCATGCCATAACCGAAACCCATTTTCAGCATCAATTTTCGGTTAATGTATGGGAAGGAATTATTGGTAATCATCTAATAAGCCCATTCTTTCTACCAGGACGCCTTGATGAACGGTCTTATTTGTATTTTCTTGAAGAAAAACTACCTGAGTTGCTTGAAGACGTGCCGATTGCGTTAAGAGATCAAATGTGGTACATGCACGATGGGGCTCCTGCTCATTTCAGTGTAATTGTCCGAAGTTATTTAGATATAGTTTATCCTGATCGCTGGATAGATCGCGGAGGACCTCAGCAATGGCCAGCAAGATCCCCCGATCTCAATAGTTTGGATTACTTTTTATGGGGGCACCTTAAAACTCTAGTGTATAAAACTCCCGTTAACACTTTAGAAGATTTAAGAGAGCGAATAGTTGCCTCGTGTGAAACTATACGGAATACGCCGGGAATAATTGAACGAGTGCGCAATTCCATGCGTAGACGGGCGGAAGCATGCCTATTAAGTGAAGGTGGCCACTTCCAAGAATTTTTATAATTATTGTTATTATTGTTAATAATTAATAATTAATAAATTTAAGCCGCTTATGTGAACTTATTTTCAAAAAATTAAATTATACTCTTTTTCTGCAAGCTGAATTCCACGCTGAAATTCTAATGTGGTTTATTATTGCCACTTGAAAGTTTTTTTTTCCTAAAGTGAAATAAGTTACTTATTAGTGAATTAATTAACAATTAATATTAAACAAACTCAATAGCTTAAAAAAGGAAAAAGAAAAACGATTTCAGCACAACAGTCACCGCTTCAGATTTTCAGCGATTTGACCCGGAAGTAAAACGATTTTTATATTTTTTAAGCGAAAACCGTGCATGGGACGAAAGAAAATCAAGAGATCAAATTTGCTCAGAAATGAATGAAGATTTTAAAAATGATTTTTAATTAAGAAGAAAGCAGTGGCGTACCATTATTTTCTCCAAAACTATTAAATGCAAAACCCGTGCAGACGCCACTGGTAATGTTTTATTTTTAAATGTTTTTTGGGTATATCCCGTTGATCAGTTTTATATAGTTAGTTAACCTGTGCTCGCCATTGTGAGCTTGTTTGTGTCCTTAATGTAAAGTTTGTGTTTATATTATGTAAGTAACACCAAATAATTTTGAATTGAAATTGAGATTATTATATAAATGAACTTTTTAGACAGCTCTTGAAAATGGTTTAAGAAACCGAAACGCGTAGAGCGAGATATTAAATATTTGTGAAGAATTTTGGATATTTCTTTCCTCTTTAATATGAATAATCTTCACCCCGGGGATATCTATGATTTAATTAAATTTATTATAGTTAGGACTAATTACTTATACTTGAGCAATGGCGCATCTGTAAGTGGCAGTACTGTTTGTGCTCTAACGAAAATCGCAGTTTTGTTTGAATTAAGAGCAATAATTTTAATTAATTTGATTGAGAAGTGTGTGTAAACCAAGTGTGTGTTTTGTGACACCTTTCTCAACTTTCAAAATCCAGTATCTCAAAGTATTTTTACGAAAATGGTTCTTACCAGAACTGACCTTGACGAGATCAAAAAGGTCGTCAATCAAGAGGTGCGCAACATGGTTACTGAACAGCTTGAGAAGAAGCTGGTGGATGCAATCTGGACTAGATTTGATCAACGTTATGGGCAAGTAATTGAAGAAATGCAAAACAATATTAAAAATCAGTCTACCCTAATTAAAAATTTGCAATCGGAAAATCAACAATTTAAAACACTCCTTGACAAGCAAGAACAACATTCTAGGGGGCGCAACATACGTATTTTCGGAATGGCGACGGACAACAATAACACCATGGTAAAGGTGATGAATTTATTCCAAAACAAAATGCAAATAAACAACATTTCGGAAACGGATATCTTGCGATGCTATCGGGTAGTGGCAAAAACCGATCGCTCCGATAAGCCGCCGTCGATCCTAGTTGAATTTGCAAATATAAACATCCGGGCAGTAGTATTCAAAAATGCTAAAAAACTAAAGGGTACCGGTGTTTCTATCCGGGAAGACTTGACGAAAAATAGACTGTTTATTGTGAATAGTGCAGTGCGAAAATTTGGCTCGAAAAGTGTGTGGTCCTTGAATGGAAATGTGTATATCAAAGTAGCGGAGAAAATCCACCGGGTGGAGGTAATGGATGACATTGAAAATATTGCTAATCAGTGATTCAAAAATGCCCTATCTCTGTAAGTCTTTAGAACCTTATGTATTTTTTCTTTTAACATTGAAATCCTTTCCGCAAAGTTGGAATTGGAATACTGCCTTGAGTCTACTCATTATATTGTTTTTTTTTTATCTCTTTTTGAAGCCTGAAAGGAACCTTAATTATTAAACAGATAGTTTCTTTATATAAACACTCGCACTTGTCCTATATTTTATGGTTTTCGTTTATATCATTTATCTAATAGTCTTTAAACACTATGTAACTTCTCCTTTATTTATTTATTATTAATTTTGCATAGAGCACTAGCAATGAGTACATTTTCGTGGTTGTTTCAATCCCTCATTCTCTTGAATTCTATAGTGTATTGGCTATCCTATTTTATTTACGTTTCCAAATTATTTTCCTCATACTATGTTTTCCTGTGCACATATCAATGCTAGATCTTTACTTAATAAATTTGATACCTTGCAAGATCACTTTTTTCTTTATAACTACGACGTAGTAGGGATATCAGAGACATGGCTAAGTGACCGGATCGATGAGAATGCACCCCAAATTAATAATTACACTTTTATTAGACAAGATCGCGAAGCTAGGGCCGGTGGAGTAGGAATCTATGTGAGAAGTAGCTTTAAATTTAGTGTTCTTCTCCAACAGTGCAACGATTCTATTGAACAAATTTGGATTAGCATAAATCTTGCAAATCAGCAGCTAGTCATCGGCACTATTTATAGACCACCTAATAGTAATGAAAATAACTTCTTTCTTAATCTCGAGGATGCCCTGACGACAATGTATACATCTTATGATAATATCATATGTCTTGGAGATTTTAATATCAACATGTATAACACAATATCTAATAAAACTATAAAGCTTAACGATTTAGTGGAAACTTTCAATTTCAGGCAATTAATAAATAACCCCACTCGAATAACTGAACATTCAGAAACCCTTATTGACCTGCTACTTTATAACGGGGATAATGTGGTGACTAGTGGCACCAGGGATATTCAGGTGTCAGATCACCAACTCATTTTTTGTGTTTTAAACCTTCAAAATGGGGAATCGTTGAGTCACAGCTTCTCGTTCAGATCCTTAAAAAACATTGACGCAAATGCTTTAACGAATGACCTTCAAAGAATTCCCTGGCAGCGAATATTTCACTTAAATGATATTGATTTAAAGGTCGACTTTCTTACTTCAAATATTTTAGAGGTAATCAATTTCCATGCACCACTCAAAACTATAAAAGCTAAAAGGAAGCCATATGTACCTTGGATTACGGATAACATCCGCTTGATGATTAGATTACGTAACCAAGCTCTAAATAGATATAGATCGAGCCGAAATCCTAACCATTGGGACTACTACAAACAACTGCGTAATTTGGTTACTGCTGGCATCCGACGTGAGAAAAAAGCATACTTAAATAAAAAATTCCGTACTTGTACACAAAGGGAAAAATGGTCCGAATTAAAAAAGTTAAACATTACCAAACAAAAATCAGCTAACATTCCAAACTCTCTAAAAAATGTAAACGATCTAAATCAATACTTCACAGGCACAAATCAAAATATGACTTCCCCTTTCTTAAATACTATGGATTTTTATGAAAATAATAAATTAAATGAAAACAACTTTAAATTTATGTCCGTAACAGAGCTCGCAATCTTGGACATTATAAAAAGCGTTAAGTCCAGGGCAATAGGTGATGACGGCTTAAATATTACCCTCGTTGATCTCTGCTGTCCTATTATAGTGCCCTACTTAACTCATATCATCAATTCATGTATTGAGAATTCATATTTTCCAAGTAAATGGAAACAAGGCAAAGTTATTCCTTTACCTAAAATTAATAATCCAACTGACTTCTCTAATTTAAGATCTATCTCTGTGTTGCCAACTTTCTCGAAAATTTTGGAAAAAGTTCTGGAAAAACAAATGACTAATTATTTAAACCGAAACGACCTCCTACCACCAAATCAATCAGGTTTCCGAGCGGGATATAGTTGCAATACATCGCTTGCGGAAATAACGGACACTATAGTGAGGGCATTGGATAACGGCAGTGCAACAGTTCTTACTTTGCTAGATTATAGTAAAGCGTTTGACATGTTGAACCATGACATAATGATAGCCATTCTGAATTTTGTAGGATTCTCCTCTGAGGCATGCAAATTATTAAAATCATTTCTGGATAACAGGTCTCAATATGTGGTTTTAGATGAAATGAAGTCAGATACATTGGATTTGAAACAAGGTGTCCCTCAGGGAAGCATCCTAGGGCCCCTACTCTATCTTATTTATACTTCAAACTTCTCTAAATCTCTAAGGTACTGTGACTATCATTTCTATGCTGATGACACGCAACTTATTTATTCATTTAAACCCAGTGACGTGCATGAGGCTAATCAAAAGATTAATGCTGACCTTGAAAGTTTGCATGAAGTGTCTCTCAAGCACCAACTTAAAATAAACCCGAACAAATCCGTGGCCTTGCTCTTTTGCAGCGAGAATGTGCGATTGCCCCTTCTTCAGAATCTTAGCATAGCCATAGGGAACAATGAAATAGAGTTTAAAGAATCCGCCAAAAATCTTGGCCTATTAGTCGACAATAAGCTTAAATTTTCGCAGCATGTTACACAAAAGTTAAGGTTGGCATATTCTACAATGAAATCACTTTTTTCTCACAGACATTACTTAAACCAGGATACAAAAAAGATGCTATGCGATTCTCTGGTATTATCTCACTTTAATTTTTGCGATAATGTTTATGGCCCATTCTTAGATTCATATAACTCCGGACGCATTCAAAAACTACAAAATTCGTGTCTGCGATTTATCTATGGTGTACGAAGGAGACAGGGTATATCTAATAAATTGAAAGTGGCAGGTTGGCTAAATATGCATTCTCGTAGGCTGCTTCATCAGGCCTGTTTTTACTATAAAATACTTAAATTTAAAAATCCACCATATCTGATGAAGAGAATCCGCTTTCGGTCAGATATTCGCGGCAGGAATTTAAGACGTAAAAGGTTAATAGATGTTCCGAAACATCGCAAAGAAATCTTTAAAAAATCATTTTCATATAATATTGCATCCATAATAAACAAATATAGAATTACTAATTTCTCTCAGTCATGTAGTGCATTCAAGAAGTCTCTTAAAAAAGAACTATTAAAATAACTTTACTTTCTTCAAGTAGGTATATCATCTGGTATTTGTGCACAAAACTCCCTACACCTCTCTCTTCCTACCTCTTCCTGCTATCCTGACCTTTCCAAACTGCGTTCACATCTATTTAATTGATTTCTTAGTTTATTTTTTCTTCTTTTTTATATGTTATTAGTTTTTAAATTTATCTGTATATAACTTATAAGTAGACATATATTTATACTCTACTGTTATATTCACTGCCACTTTGGTACGTTAGTGTAAATTTAAGTTGTATAATTTTTATTTTTTTTCCTCTTTTGGCCCCAACAGCACCGCAATGGTAACATTGCGGAGGCTGACAAATAAACCAGGGCCATTTAATTCTATTTTTTCTTGATTATTTAACTAGGTATATGAAATATATAATATGTATGTAATGAAATGGAATTAATAAACGTCCTATTATTATTATTATTATTATTATTATTAAGCCCCTTATCAGTATAAAAATTTCAATGATATCGGAAAGGGGATATTTAAAAAAATTAAAAGAAATTTTAACACCCTGTATATGAAAAACGGAGCAACTTAAGACACATGTTCATATGAACTTTCTCTCTTAGAATGTCATAAGGAATCACCCCCTTAGTACCGTACTTCTGAAAAACCCTGTATGGTACGTTGGTGTACAGGGTTTTCGTTTATTCTTAAACTCATAAATTGAGCGAAAAAAATAAGGGATAGGAAAGCTTTATACACTAAAGTTTTAGGACTTTTACTGAATCATCAGAATCTTTCAATAAATTTTGAAAAGATCTATATTAGCTCAAACAGTTTCCAAGATATTAGCTTTAAAAGTTTTGTTTATTTTCGTTTAATAAGTATACAATGCCTTGGAAATCAAACTATGAAGCCTGCCGCCCTTTTCTCATTTCAATTATTACGTCTAGAAAGTCATGGAAAACAAACGTTATTATGGCATTTTTGGCAATGCTTACTTGTTTGCTTGTATTAATAATTGTACTTATGACAGCAGAAAAATTTTCTAATAATAGAAAAAATGGGTTGATTAGACCCTTTTCTATTGGTAGGTAGTAAATTTTATGAGGGATTGTTTATAACATTAAACTTATTCTGTTATTCAGTCGTCCTTTGAGTTTCGAAGTGAAACGCGCCGCAGTTTGGTTACATTGGTGAAGAATTTTTGGTGAAATAACAAGCCAGACCATTTTCTGAAAATGTGAAAAAGCGTACTTCATGTCTTTTGGTGTTTTAGTCGAAGATCAGGACAAGCAGTTAGCTCCCCATGTGTGCTGTGTCAGCTGTAGCCTGTTATTGGTGCAGTAGATGAAAGGGAAGAGAAAAAGTATGCCTTTTTCAGTTCTAATGACATGACGGGAACCCACCAATCATTTTGACGATTGCTATTTTTAAATGATACAGACTGAAGGTTTTTCCAAAAAAGAAAAGCGCAAGATCGATTATTCAAATTAGCCCTAACAAGACCTGTTCCTCACAATGCAGACTTACCAGTACCGACTGCGCCTTTAGATTGGCAAAATATTGTTTTATAAGATAATGGAGATGATAATTCATCATCAGGCCGCTTCGAAGAACAGTGTACCGACCCCACTTTTCCTCCAGGTCCCATTTCCGGCGAGCCACATTTGATTGTTCAAAGTGAGTTAAATTATTTAGTCCGTGATTTGAGGTTGCCAAAGCAACAGTTGGTTCTCATCTTAAGAAGTGGAACTTACTTGCCAAAGAAACAAAAATTTCGACTTTTAGGGAAAGAAATAGTACGTTTTCTGCATTTACAATATGGAAAATTTGTTATGTGCGCGTACTAATATCGATGATTTAACGCAGAAACTCAATATACTTGTGAGTGGCGCTTGTTCATAGATTTATCGAAATATAGTTTGAGAACTGTGTTTATTACATAATGAAAATTTATCTGTACCAGTTGCCCATTTAGTGCTAATAAAATAAACCTATGAAAATATGCGCATCTTTTCAGATTAAATAAACTACAACCGGTACAAATGGCAGATATGTGGACATTTAAAAGTTATATCAATTTTAGTGGGACTTCGGGAAAGACTTACAAAATATTGCTATTTTTTTTTGTTTGTAGGACAGAGAATTTGGCCGGAAAGAAGCAAATTTTAACCGGGATCTCAAAACGCCCTTTTGCCTCCTCTTCACATTAAACTTGGACTAATGAGATCTTTGTGAAGGTTATAAATAAAGAGGGTGAAATTAATAGATACCAAATGGAATTAAACTTGCATTCATTTTTTAACACCTCCTCTAGTCTAGCTTTTAATGATGCGAAGTAATAAATCAATCAAAACGGTTTTCTCCATGGGCGTACAAGATTTTTCGGCATGTATAGATTTAAATAGGCCTGAATTTGTAAATTTATGCACAATTAGTACAAGTATCGACATTAGATTCAAGTTTTGTCTTTAGATACATATTGTAATATTATATTCTTTAAGCTCAAAATTATGTGCAGGCGTACAATTTACCTGGAATTTTATAAAGCAATTTTATCAAAACTAATTAATTTTATTCCTTTTTTTTTGTACCTAATCCTGGTTACCTGTTTGCTAATCATGTGGTTATTATGCCTTTATGGGTACCTCTATTGGAATAATATACCTATTTATATCTATACATACCTACCTTGGGTGTTTGTTTCTCAGTGAAACTAGCCAAAGTGTGAAGTGGCAGTGTTTTTTTTAATTAAATATGAAGAATTTTTAACAATTGTCTAAATGCCCTAGAGTCGGTCCATGTACCGGGTGATCGCCTATATATACCTAACTATACCGGGTGTTGCATCGTCGAGCGGGACATAGGAAATCCCATGTAATTTTAAATGGGGTCAATTATTGGCTTCCCTAATTATTTTAGAGAAAAATTCTATTTAGGTTTATTAAAGAGCACTAAAACCCACATTCAAAAGAATAACTTTAGATATTTTTGATGAGCCCGTTTACGGGTTATCGCCGATTTCTTTTTAACTATTTCTCCTTTTTATGGCCCCGTATTTGCGGGCACCAGTCAAGGTAAAAGATGACTGTCAAATAAAGTTGTCATTTTGAAATGTGTGCTTTATTGTTATAAAAACTCGTACATCGAAAATATTAAAGGTGTATTTATGAGTACAAATTAATCTGAATAAAACTAAAATAAAGTATCCAATTACAAGGTTAATTATGACATTTTACATGTTTCAATATTTTACTAATTAATAGGTAATTAATAATTCTTGCATCTCTTCTTTGTTCCTGCCTTTCTTCACATCTGCAGTTATTTATTACAGTGCCTTTTGTCTCAAATTTCTTGATAGTCCTTTCGACTGTAGATTTTGCAGGTATCGGTCTATTCGGATTCGGATACAGAGCAGCAAACATGTCTGACACATTTTGATAACTATTTCCTTGATAATACCATTTAATCACCAATATTTTTTCTTCAGAAGTGTAATTCATGGCTAATATTTTCAATGTACGAGTTTTTATAACAATAAAGCACACATTTCAAAATGACAACTTTATTTGACAGTCATCTTTTACCTTGACTGGTGCCCGCAAATACGGGGCCATAAAAAGGAGAAATAGTTAAAAAGAAATCGGCGATAACCCGTAAACGGGCTCATCAAAAATATCTAAAGTTATTCTTTTGAATGTGGGTTTTAGTGCTCTTTAATAAACCTAAATAGAATTTTTCTCTAAAATAATTAAGGAAGCCAATAATTGACCCCATTTAAAATTACATGGAATTTCCTATGTCCCGCTCGAAGATGCATTACCCGGTATACCTAACTAAATCCAATAGTTACCCCAATATTTGGATATAAACTCAATATCTACCGATTTTTAATAGTTGGCCATGCATAGAAAATAAAAATGATAAATGTCAATTCTGCCATGTTTATTAATGAGTATTGACATAATTATACTTCAACGTCTCGTTAGATAGATTACACAACTTGTAGTACCTACTCCGTCACTGACTGGCGCACACAGTTCAAAGTACAACCAAAAAAGGGCTTCTTCGTTGTACGTCTTGGCAACTAATCCTCATAACTATTTTGTGTGTGAGTGGCGCGCATCGTATTGTTTAAGCACGGTATCAGAAGTCGGTGATTATAGAAATTTTTTGCATTTTGTTGATCTAAAGTGAATAAATATGGGAAAAACCCGAAGAAACCGCGATAAAAATGCAGACGAGCTTCTACAAAGACTCAAAAAGCTGGAAAATGTGATCAAAAAGAAACACAAACATGGACGACACAAGCGAATTCGACCCTTAAGTTCGAGTTCGTCGAGTGACACATCAAATTCGCCGGCGCCAGCATCCCCCGAACCCGAGGTGACGGCTGGTACGTCGTCATCGAGTGCCGTACATCTCGATGTTGGTAAGTTTACATCGTAGGTTTTAGCACTGTTTAGACACTGTTGTATATAATTTATTTTAACCCTTTGTATAAGACTTAAGCTCACACTAGAGGTGAGACTGTTCTTAATAACTGATTATGATTTATGAGTTCACACTTGAGGTGAAACAGCAATCACGCATACTAATATGTATAATGTAATGTAGGTATGGGTTTGTTCCAATCTGTTCAAGACTTGAGCTCACACTAGAGGTGAGACTGTTCTTAATAACTGATTATGATTTATGAGTTCACACTTGAGGTGAAACAGCAATCACGCATACTAATATGTATAATGTAATGTAGGTTTGGGTTTGTTCCAATCTGTTCTAAATAATTTGTTATAAGTTCACACTTGAGGTGAAACAATAACATGCAAGGTTTATAACCGTGGTTTTATTTGCATTTTCTCTTCTCCTTTTTTCAGAAAACTTTTGAAGAAAACATTATTAGAGAAAACAGTACTGAGGATGTTTACACCTTAGACCAAAATGAATTAGATTGGCAAGTCCTACAAATTTTGGGTGTAGACATAAATAAGTCGAAACAAAACGAGTTAAACTTGCAGCCCACGTTGGCCAAAAAATGGAACGAGTACATTTCCAAAGGCCTTGACCTTAATGCAAAAAAAGATTTAATCGAGAAATACCCCCGAGAGGGAAATTGTCAACTATCTGCCCCAAAGTTAAACCCAGAGTTAGCATCTATGCTAAACGAAGGTGCGATAAAGAGAGACAAGTACTTTTGCGACTCGCAAAATCTCTTAGGTGCAGGAATGTCAGCCCTAGGTATGGCGTTGACCGCATTATTAACAAACAAAGAGGGGGGAGATAGGCTAGATATCATTCAAAAACTGTCTGATACGGGAAAACTGTTGGCAGAGTTGCACCATGTTAACTCAATAGCAAGAAGAGCCTATATATCACCAGGTTTAAATAAAAATGTCAAGCCTGTAATGGAAAAAACCGCAATAGGGTCTTTTTTGTATGGTGATAATCTTTCAGAACAAATAAAAGAAGCAAAATCCATGGAAAAGGTGGCTCAAGACTTAAAGTTAACGATACCCTCATCTTTTAAAAGACCTCAACATAATAATTTAAACTGGAAAACCCCACCTGTTCGTCAGGCCAGTATGGGACAGGTGGGGACATCTACAAAATTCAGACCGAAAAACAAGTTACCACCAATCAAACGAACCTTTCCATCGTACATACAATACCGCAGGGAACAGCCACAACAAAACCGCAGGAGAATGTAGAGGTACGATATGCTGGTAGATTAAGCAACTTCTTAGACGCGTGGAAAAGTATAACTGGGGACCAGTATATTTTAAATTGTATAAAGGGGTACGAAATACAGTTTAATACTCCAGTCAATCAAAAATACATCCCTTTACAACGAAATTTTCATACTGAACAAAAAGAACTAGAATTAGCTATACATAAGCTTTTATATATGGGTGCTGTTGAAATTTGTCATCCTTTAAGGGGTCAGTTCCTGTCACCATATTTTTTAGTTTCAAAACCAGATGGATCAAAAAGGTTTATTTTAAACTTAAAAAGTTTGAATAAGTTTATTAGTGCCCCCCATTTTAAAATGGAAGACATAAGAACTGCAACAAAGCTGCTCTTTCCCAACTGTTTTATGGCTTCACTAGACCTAAAGGATGCACATTTCTTAGTACCCGTAGCTTCTTCTAGTAGAAAATATTTACGCTTCATGTTTCAAGAAAAAATTTACCAGTTTACCTGTTTACCCTTTGGTTTAAATATAAGTCCTTACATTTTCACAAAAATAATGAAACCAGTTATGAATAAATTGAGATCCAAGGGCCTTCGGTCTACAATTTATTTGGATGATATTCTGTGTTTTGGTAAAAATAAGACTGAATGTACCATTAACATTCAGTCCACCATTAATTTACTAGAGTCTCTTGGTTTTTTAATACATTTTTCAAAAAGCAGTATTGTACCACATAGCACTTGTAAGTTTTTGGGTTTCATTTTAGATTCCGCTAACGTGGGTCTTAGACTCACTGCTGATAAAGAAAATTCTTTATCTAGATTAGTTCAATTATATTCAAGAAAAAGTGTTTGCAATATCATGGACTTTGCCCATTTTATAGGCAGCCTTGTTGCCAGCTGTCCTGCCATTTATTGTGGTTTCTTATATTGCAAAAATTTTGAAAGAGAAATATGTATTGCACTTATGCTCAGTGGAGGAAATTATGACAGCCCAATGACTGTCCCTCAGTATTTACAAGACGATTTTAGTTGGTGGAAAAATATATTAAAATATTCTTTTAACCCCATAAGGCAATTTGTTTTTAAAACAGAATTTTTTTCTGACTCCTCTCTAAGTGGATATGGGGTGCAGTGTGTGGTCTTAAACAAACTCATGGGTTTTGGAATATCGAGGAAAAGAAATTAAACATAAATTGTTTAGAACTGCTGGCATCTTTTATGGCTATTAAAGTGTTTGCAAAAGATTTAAGTAACTGCGAAATTTTGTTACGTATAGATAACACCACTGCTATAGCATTTATTAATAAGCAGGGTGGTATACAGTTTCCTGTACTAAATAAAATTTGTAGACAGATTTGGCAATGTGCAGAACAACGAAATATTTGGTTGTTTGCATCTTATATTTCATCAAAAGATAATCACAAGGCAGACACAGAATCTCAAAATAAAAATATAAATACAGAATGGGAATTATCAGATCAGGCGTTTAAATTAATTATAAACCAATTTGGTACTCCTAAACTTGATTGTTTTGCTTCTAGAATAAATAAAAAATGTCAAAATTATTTTTCATGGTTTCCAGACCCGGAAGCACTAGCAGTTGATGGCTTCACGAAGTCATGGAGTAACATTTACTTCTATGCCTTTCCCCCTTTTTCGATAATTCTAAAAATGCTACGAAAAATAATTAATGACGAAGCCATGGGTATAGTGGTGGTTCCATTATGGCCATCTCAACCATGGTATCCATTATTTCAATTACTATTATTAGAAAAACCAATAATTTTTTCTCCACGTCCTGATTTGTTACTTTCTCCTTGTAGGTCGGTCCAACATCCACTAGCACCACATCTTTCATTGGTGGCAGGGAAAGTCTCAGGCAAGCGCTTTTAAACAAAGGAATCTCATTTGCTACTGCAAATATTTTACTTGCATCCTTAGCTCCTGCAACTATAAATCAATATAATACAGCTCTCAAGGTTTGGTGGGACTTTTGTATAAACAAAAATTATAACTTTTATAATCCAGTGCCTTACACGGTACTGGAATGTTTAACACAAAAATTTAATGAAGGTGCTCTTTATGGCTCCTTAAACAATATGAGATCAGCTATATCTTTTTTAGCTCAAAATAATCTTTCAAAAGAGCCCCTGTTAAATAGATTTTTCAAAGGGGTATTTAGACTAAAACCTGTTAAACCAAAATATTTGGAAACTTGGAATCCAGATTATGTTTTAACATTTATAGCTAAGATGTATCCTTTCGACTCATTAAATCTGAAAGATTTAACTGAAAAGTTAATAATTTTATTAGCCTTAACGACAGCTCAACGTAGTTTCCAACCACTATTATTCTTACCATTTTTTAGTGAAAAACCTGAACTCTGCGCAGCGAGTACTTTAAAGTATTATTTATCAGTTACAGAATCTTCAAGAGAAAACTGCGCTAATTTGTTTATTTCAATAAGGAAACCATATAAACCAGTTGGTTCACAAACCATAAGTCGCTGGATTCGTTCTATTCTTGTTAACTGTGGCATTGATATATCTAAATTTGGTGCACATAGTAAAAGACATGCCGCGACCTCATTTGCCTTTCAGAAAGGTGTAGACTTGAACTTGATTCGAAATACTGCTGGATGGGCTCAAAAATCAGCCGTTTTTCATAGATTTTATAATCGTCCTGTATTAAATAGTCAGTCGAATTTTGCCAAGGCTGTTATTTTAGAATAAGTTACTATTATTGATTTATCCTTATGTTTTTTCTTTGTCGTATAATGTATAAGTATTCACTAACAGTACAAACCTTCCTTTACTTATACTTATATAATTAGTTTATTTACATATGCTCCTGTATTAACTAATATGTTGTTGTGCGGTTTTTTTAAATTGTTAATAAATCAATTTAAAACTAAGAAAAATTGCAACTTACTTTGAACATCTACAAGTTGTGTAATCTATCTAACGAGACGTTGAAGTATAATTAAACGATCAAACGAACTTACCTAGTGAAGTTCGATCGTAATTATACGATACGTCTCGTTAGATAGATTATAACCCTCCCCTTCCCATTCCCTTAAGCAATTTTTCAGGAATAAACTTTAAACGTTATGAGGATTAGTTGCCAAGACGTACAACGAAGAAGCCCTTTTTTGGTTGTACTTTGAACTGTGTGCGCCAGTCAGTGACGGAGTAGGTACTACAAGTTGTGTAATCTATCTAACGAGACGTATCGTATAATTACGATCGAACTTCACTAGGTAAGTTCGTTTGATCGTTTAAATATATGCTGTTGTAAGTAAGTTAATTTCTGTTTGTCGATAGTATGCCCTATTCCGAGATAGAAAAACAAAATATTTTAACTTATTATATAAAAAACAATAATAATGCTCGTGCTGCTATAAAAGAAATGAGGCGAGAAAATCCAGGGATGCATCTACCAACTCGAAGAACATTTAGGATGATATATAGGAAATTTCAAGAGACGTCCAGTTTACATAGAAAGAAGAAAGTAAGTGCTACGAATGAAAATAGCAAATTGAACATTCTACTCTCAGTGGAATAAAATCAACATGTGTCCATAAGAAATATTTCAAGAAACTTACGACAAACTCAAGAAAACATTGCCAATACATCTTACGGAAAAATTCAAAAAACACTCAAAACAAATTGCTTTAAGACCTATAAAATAAGACCTACAACCAAACTAACCCCAAGACAAAGAGCAGATCGGGTAACTTTTTGTCAGCTAATGTTACAGCGTATAAACATAGATAATAATCTCTTAAGAAAAGTACTGTGGACTGATGAATCAACATTTGTGACAACTGGTATGATTAATAGGCAAAACACGAGGCATTGGGCAGTACAAAATCCACATTCGTACAGAGAGTTTCAATTCCAGGGCCGCAAATCCGTTAATGTGTGGTGCGGTATCCTTGACAACACCGTTATCGGACCTACTTTTTTTGGGGAAACTTTAAATGGGGAGAGATACTTACACTTCCTAGAAAATGATTTGAAGGAATATTTAGACGGGTTGCCCCTTCGTCGCTTGCAACATATAATTTTTCAGCAGGATGGCGCACCGCCCCATAATATAGTTAGAGTAAGAAACCACCTTAATGAGAGATTTCCGGAGTGGATAGGAAGCCCCGACTTAACCTTAATGGATGTGTTTCTTTGAGGTTATTTAAAAGCTCGTGTAGGTCTCCACAATGCAGAAAATATTAACCAATTGAAGAACTTAATAACTAACGAAATAGCCGTTTTAAACCGGGATCACCCTAATTTTACAATGGATCCTTTAGAAAAAATACGCAGAACCCTAGTTAGGTACCTTGAAGAGAACGGAGGGCCCGTTGAATAGTTCGCCATGTAAGTTTTCTTTAGGTTTTGGAGTTATGTTTATCTGCGTTATAAATTCATTTTATTTAAGTAAATATAATAATATTTAATTTGATAATAAGCCACTTCGTGACAAATTAACTTTTATATTTAAATATCTGGGTAAATGTTGGATTTAGGTATAGGGTATATTTAACAAAAGTTATTTAGAAATGTTAGTAGAATCTAAAAATGCATTTTATACAGGGTGTTCCAATTTAAAAAAATTAAACTTTTTGTTTTTCCCTGTGTACTATCGAATTTAATTACCTCTTTTTTTTTATACCGGAAGAGATATTAGTTCAAGTCACACACGCGGCTGTATTTTCATTTTTTTTTTAATTATATCAAATAAAAAAATTACAGGGGGGTACATTATACGCGATCACCCAGTACAGTAAATGAAACAAAAATAATTCTTAACTGTTACGATTCTATTAAAAGTAAGAATGCGAATTTAAGAGTTGACAATGCAGTGCAATTTACAGCAGATATGCTTATGGTTGGGAAAACAACTAATATAAACTTTTAAAACAAGAAAAAAGTGTTGGCGTCAAACATCCAAAAACTTCTCCAGGACGACCAAAACTTGAGCTGGATGACGTTTTAATGCAGAGAAAATGGCGAAAACTTCATAGTTTCTTTTTAAAAACAGAAATTCCCACGCTGGACAATATCTGGTCCTCAATCAATTGGAAATTATTGAAAAAATAGGTTTTCGGTGGAAAAAACAAAATAGGCAATCGATTCTAATAGACAGAAGCGATATCGTCTGCTGGAGAAGAAATTACTTAAGAAGCATCCGAAAAGCCAGAGAAGAAAACAAACAAATATTTTACCTAGACGAAACATGGCTAAATGAAGACCACGCTGTAACTAAATTGTGGCAGGATGAAAACATTAAAAGTTCAAGGCAAGCTTTTTTGGAGGACCGCCATCTGGAAATAAACATCGACTGATCATAGCCCATGTTGGAAGTTCTGAAGGCTTCGTTAAAGGTGGTATTCTGATGTTCCAATCTAAAAATATAGGAGACTATCACGAAGATATGAATGCCGATATCCTTGAAGAATGGTTCGAGCAAATGTTGGATCTTATGCCAAGAGGTGCAATAATTGTATTGGGATAATGCAAGTTGTCACTCTAGGCTGACGGAAAAATTACCGAGAAGTGCGTAGCGTAAAAGTGAAATAATAGAATAGCTAAGTTAAGGACAAATATAATTTCCATTAGATTCCTTAAAAAAGAAACTATTGGTACAAGCCAATTTACGCAAAAATGCATTCAAAAAATATGTAGCCCTGTATGTAAATCCTCAAATATAACAATAGCTTGCGATACATTCAATGTGGACCTACCTCATTATTTAGATCCTTTAATAACCATTAACAATAGATTTTAAGGGATGTTTTTAAATTATTCTTGATACGCGCCAATTAAAGATAGTCTATAGATGTTATTTTAATAGTAAGAGAAGCATCACCCTTGTAGGGCATTTGATTTCCAAACCATTTAAGAGTTATTAAACGGAAATAAATACAAGTTTCAAAATTTTCGATCGCTAATATCTTAAAAACAGTTGCATTGAAAAATACTTCTTGTCAAGAATCAGTCGTATCATTCAGTTATCTCCGCAGATATTTTTGGATAATTATTATTGAGGCGATCCAATTTAAGACTATAAACGGTATGTGTTTAAATTTTATCACCAGAGCAAAAATTCCCAAGACTCCAGTTTAAAAAAACGCATTGTAGGTAGTCCAGTACAGCAGCTATTTCTTACTCTAGTAGCAAATCTCTTTGGATGCATACCCTTAAACGAAATGCACGACACAGTTAGATAATAAAGTTAGAATTTCAAGTAGATAGGTATCTAAAAATACGAATTATAAGTTCGAACGCCTCGAATACTCGTTTGCCCACTTGAGCAACATATTCATACCTTTATGTATGTGTGTGAATATATTACGGCCGGCATGGGCGACAGCAACCTCAGACAGACGCAGACAGGAGTAACCGGGTTTAAAAATACTTTATACTGTTGGAGCGTTGATACATTGGTCTATAACAGAAGAAGGAATTAAAAATTTTGTTGAAATAATTTTATTTTCAAGTATTGTAAGTTTAAGATTAATGTTCTAGTTAAAATGGGTCCGCATGGTTAAAATTGTCTTAAAATCAATTACTGTTTCTCATAGACTGTGAGATACTAAAATGAAAAAATAATGCAAAAAATTCATTACGAAAAGTTCCTTAGAAATCTCAATAAAGTTCTCGCTATCACTAATCCCTCTAATACCTACCCTCAGAAGCTAATAACAGGAGGTGAAACATTGCCATTATAACTATTCGACATCTAAACGCGGCAAAAGCACCGTAATTTCTTTTTTTGAGAGAGATTATTCACATTTTTCAGTCCGAAAATGGCTTTAAGATCCAAGAAGTTTTGAAATTTGCCCGACAACCTTTGTTGTACTGTAACAATTTTAAGATTGCTACTATTGACTTTGTGAGGAATATTCTTTTATAGCAATTTTGTTCAAAATTTGTTTATTAAATTGTGACATCTTTGTTTGCAGAAAATTAGTCGAAATGTGTGGTTAGAAGTACTGCGCTCGCTTTTCTGTTGGTGAATTGCACAAGGCGCAGCAAGTAGGTTGACCATGTAGTTGCGTTTCGGTCTCCGCCAAGTTGCAGAACGCCTGTTTTCCACTCTTGGCAGTTTTATGTAACAACAAAGTTGTTTGGAATTATTTTGTTTATTTCCTTATTCAGTTTATGTCCTGGTAAAAGCCCAGCCTCTTGTATCGTCCTAATCTTTTGTAAGGAGTCTCCTGTCATCTTCTGTGTTTTTTTGGTTTATGTTAAGTTGGCAACACTTCAGTCAGCTGTTTATTTCGGGAGAAGAGATTTTTTAGGAGTTCTCTTGGCCTTTGGTCTGGCTTTTGTTAAAATTCCTTCAGACAAGAAGGACCAGCCAGTTGCCTTTTAGCAACTTTCTCAATCAAAATTCCACGGGGTCTCGCCCCCTTTTAGAGGTAAGCTCTTTTAATTATTTTTTTTCTGGGGTTTATTGTTTTTGTTGGGATTCAGGAACTAATTTTCTTTTTGATATTTTCAGGGTTTTGTTTCTGGCTGCTTCGCCATTTTTTTTCTGCCTTTCGGCATTTAGAGGTTAAGTTGACCACATGGATTTTTAATACCGCAAGCCCATGAACTGCCATATGGTGTGGTTACAGTTGGCCCCTACTAGCTTTATGTAGAACCAACGGACTGAGTTTCACATGGCCTACCAAACGTAGCCCCAAAGATTCGTATTAACCGCCGCTGAAGTAATAGTAGCAGCAGAAGCCTTGGTGGTTTGCAGGCTCCTATGAGTTTAATTTAATACATTCAAATCTTTATCATTCACCATATACTTTTATCTTCACATTTTAATTCTGGCACGCTTTTTATATACTTTTAACTTATTAGCTAAGCTGTAAAGCTATCTTGACAAAAGGTAGCGCTTTTTTATAACCATATGATATATTGAAAGATTGTAAGGTTCTAGAAGCTTCCCCGTAGGTTATACTCAATTTTTTTTATAAATCCGTGCAACCGAAAAAAGCTTAGCTCCTTTTCTTTTAATTAAAATATGACATACCTTAACTTTAATCTTAAAGTTACCTAAATAATTTTAATTGATAATGAAGCATACATAAACCCTTCTTTTTTAGCAGGTATTTCTATATAATAATATCTTTATTGCCTGTGTGGGAAAATTCTAGTTTTATTTATTGTATAGATTTCCAATAGTACTGGCATTCGGTATATTTTTCCTGATTTGGATTTTATCAAACCAGGTGGCATCCAAGGCCTGCTAACGATGAAGGGAAGGAGTAAGTATGTAACGGACCACAATAAGAGCTACCGTACGTAGAGAGTGACAATCTGTTGTCCATGAGAAAAGGTTGCCATTGTCATAATACCGTGCGAACAAAAATTATTTTCATCCAAGAGGACACTGAAAAACGTAGGGCTTGGTTTAGATCACAATTATAAGGGGACGATGTATCTAACCAAATCTAGTTTAAAATTGTGCCAAATTCATATTATATATGCTAAACTGATGAATATTAAAATACGTAAACTAATACAAATTTATATATGTTGTTTGCAAAATTAACAAAGTAACAATATAGAGAAAGGAAATAAGAATTGTAGAAATTGCTGAAATTGGCCACCGCCATGCTCCAAGTATAAATGCACACTTCTCTTCATATTTTGGAAAGCATTGACCCTCATCTCTGGAGAAATGTTACCGCATTCTTAGATAATTCTTTCTTGTAAAATGAAGTAATCATAAACCGTGAAACAAGGTAATATGGGTGGGAATTCAATGTGTGTTCGAAAACTGATCAATCTGTCGTCGAAAAAATTGCGTTAGTAGTTAATAGTTTCGGCGATGTAGGGGCGGTGGCACCGTCCTGTTGAAAATAATCAAGACGTAGTTCATCGTCAAATAATTGCTCCACAAATGGATTTAAAATAGTGTCCCTATACTGATGTGCTGTATCCGTGTAATCGAAAAAAATAGAACAAGCAATTCTTCTTTGGGAAACAGCCAACCGGACACCAATTTCCTGATGGTGCAATATAGACTCCCCAGAGAAATGGGGATTTTCAGTACATTACACGAGTGTATTCTGATAATTCACATAACCGGTCAGGTGAAACCAGGCTTCATCAGAAAAAAATGTCAGGTCTAATAAATCATTTCTTTCCAATACATTTTGGGTAAACCACTGACAGTAATTCTTGCGTCTTTCAAAATCTGCAGCTCGTATTTCTTGAAATACTTGCACTTTATATGGAAACAAATTTAACTGTTTTTTAAGAATAGTCCTGCGTGTAAAGTCCGTTCACAGATTTAAAAGAATGACTTACCGACTCGTGTTGACGCCTGTCTAAAACCAGACTGGGGTCTACACAGGCCCGCACTGAACTGTATTTCAAGCATGGATGATTTGACACACATAATAAACAATTTTAGATCGAATCGAGAATAGATTATATTATAATTATATATTATTACAGTTTACTCATTTAATTCATTTTCACTGTCACTATCAACACCTATGTTAACAATAAATCTTTCTGTAATATTCCCAATTTGAATGCATGAATTTTCAACAGTTTTAATATGCGAAACACTATTTTTCCAGCTACTCACAGGCACTTTGTCCACTTCAGTAATAATAATATCCAGTACACTAGCGTTTATAGTGGGTAATACATTATTACGTCTAACGGCAGATTTTAATTGATGCCATATGTGTTCTATGGGATTGAATATACAGTGATACGGAGGAAGCCTTAGCACTGTATGCCCCTTACTTTTAGCGTAGCTGTCGCAGTAGTACTCCTTCTCTAGGTTCAGAAATTTAAGCACATCAAGTAACTGTCTTTTAGTGTAACTTTCATGAAAATATATATCATTCTGATACTTAAATTTCTGTATTGCCATTTTCGTATCTTTTGAACAAGGGTGCTTGTTTAACTGTCAACTGTGGTAACTTGCGTTGCCCATAACAATCATACTGTTTCGAAAAACATTAGGAATTAACTAATTTACGAACCAATCCTCAAATAACTCCGCTGTGGTATTGTTATAGTAATCCAAACAGGAGTCATTTATATTCTTGGCTGCCAATGAAAGTGCATTTGGTACCCAACCATCTTCGGACCCTGCATGTACTATGGTTATTCTTTTTTTTTTGTTTGATGGTGCCTTTGTTCTACTAACCTGAACTAACCTGTCACTAGAATCAACCCAACCTTTTGATGGGGTGTTATTGGTATCAAACCAGGTTTCATCTAAGTATACAATAGGTCTGTTCTCACTTCTGTACTGAGCGATTTTTGTAAAATATTCAAATTGCCATGCCTTAAGTCGTTGCGATTCCATGATAGCTTGCCGTTTATCGACTTTTTTTTAAATTTAAAGCCGATTCGTTGAAGACACTTCCACAGCGTTGTCCTACCGCAATTGATATCCGTGTTATCTATCTCAAGTATTTTCAGTAAATTATCCAGTGTTGATACCGTATGCTCTTCATACATCTTATAAATTTTGCGTCGGACTAAATCTTCATCGCTGCGATCTAATTTTTTGCAAGTCCCAGAATCTTTCCTTCTTTTCCTTTCGGTGATTGGTTTATTCACAATTTTCCATACTGTTTTTTCCGAAATTTTAGTCAATGTGGCTGTTTCTTCAATACATTCCATTTTACTGAACTTTTTACGTTCTATTAGAGTTGTATATACATTTTTTTATAATCTCCTTAGAATCTAAAGATAAGTGTCTTTTTCCGTTTTCATTTCCGCACTGTGGTTGTACCTGTACCCCCTCCGGCTGCTCTATACTAGATTAACCAATCCACGGACGCCACATATTTGGATAATCAAAGCTGCTTTTTTATTTCACACGAACCAATAAAATGACTGGTTTTGCAACACTGATTTGTCTACTGATTTTTTTCCCATTATTTAATAAGGCTTTGTAAACTAATTACGGCCAAGTACGGTCCCTACCTGAATAATAAAATCATTATCTCTATGATCCTTGAAACCCTTTCAACAAAGAATTTTATGATTAGTAATAACTAAGGGCAGGTAGTGATTCTCCTAAATCTGTGAACGGACTGTACCATAAGATTTTCCCACTTGTTGAGACAGGCATCTTACACATTTTGTTGGCGTGTTTGCATTATTTTGCCAACACTTGCAACAAGTTCTTCTGTTCTTACAGATGGTCTTCCAGCTTTTTTTTTATGTTGTATACAATCTGTTTCTCTAAACTGAGTCACGATTCTTCTCAGGAATTGATAAAAATCGTCAGCAGTAAAAGCAACGTTAGGAAACTTTTCGCAAAGTCGTCCATTTTTAAAAACCTGATTGTATTGCTACTCACCATTTACTCTAACCCCGTTTCGAAAATACGCTTCAACCATGAATTTTTTGTGCTGTTCCGTAAAATAAATTTAATAATTTTAAAATGTCTTTATTATTATTTTGTGAATATATAATATGATAATTACAATGGCACTTTAAATATTGACCCAATATGGGTACTCTACACTGATAAAATTAATTATTTGAATCAAAAAAATTTACCGTTGACTCAAATAAATATTTGTTTCCTATTAGCCAAACAAATATGTATTTGAAAAATACCAAGGAATTATTTGCCTCAATTAGTATTATCTGATTTGATACAAATTACTTTTTATTTGGAGTTAATCGCTGAATACAAAATTCAAGCAAATATTTATTTCCTTAACAGTAATCTAACTTAAATAAGCCGTTTCAATGACTTAAAGTAAATATGTTAAAAGTTAAGTTAACAAAATGTTTATTTGATTATCATTTATACATACTTTATCAAGTATATATTTATTTTACTTTTGTTTCACATGTATTTGCCGTAACAACACTGTTATTTAATTAAACAATTTAAGTGATTTGATTTAAATAAACCGGTAATTTCCATCAAAGTCGTTGTTCTTTTATTCAAGTACATAATTGTTTAACTTGTCTTTTATATTTATTTAGATCAAATATAAATTTATTTGGTTTAAATACCTTTTTTTAATTTTCAATAGATCAGAATGTTCATTCAAATCAGTTCTTATTTTATCCAAGTACGTGTTTATACAGACGTCACATAAAAATAAGAAATATTGAAATGTTACGTTGCTATTGAATATTGTTTAATCAGTACCTATACCAGAATAATCATAAACCTTATCAAATTGTTTATAGTATTTAAATAATAAGACAAACCAACTGAAAAAACACATTTTTGCCGAAAATAAAAGTTATGACAAATTACGCGCACGCGCACAACGATTTTCACATAAAAATAACATAAAAGTTAAAAGATAACCATCTCTTATTTTATTTCTTATTTTTATGTTATATTATTTGGTTCTATAAACGTCTTATGGCAGATCTGTAGATTCAACTCTTATTTTATTTTTATGTTATGTTATTTTGCTATATAAACCCACCATTAGTTGCTGTCCCCCTTAAAATATACCTCAATAAAACATGTATTATCCTTTCTTTGCCTCTTATCTTATTTTTCTACTCGTTTCATGCATAACTAAAATATTCAAAAATAGTTTCCTACCTTGAAAATTATCTAGCAGATGGGATATACCCCAATCTTCGAAATAATTTGTCATAATTTTACGTTTATCCCCCATATTATCTTACTTTAATTATTGCTGAAACCACTAACCATGGAAAAATGAAACAGGTTCACTAACTTCTGTGCTAAGTCACTAAAGAACATTTAATTTTCACTCTCACTCTAAAATTTCTAGGAGACAAAATACAAGATCTAACACGAGTACCGCGATGTCGATTTATGAGGCCACTTTTGTATAACCAATCACGTTACTCAAAGCAGGCGACTTTCCGAATTCCAGGGGCAGTAAGGTCAGTAAGGAGTTAATTTAAATACTTAATTATTTGTTTGGAGGACCAAATTGTTTGAAAAGTTCGGCATTGAATGATTTAAATTAGGGTTTAAGGTATTTAGTTCTTAACTTGAAATTTATTTTGATTAAATAATTAGTTATTTGTAAATATTTAGTTGTTTTATATTAAGGATTTAATGTAAATACATAATTATTTAGTTTAAATGACCTAGACATTTAAATAGTTCTCCATTGGGTGATTTAACTAGCGATTAACGGGATTTAGTTCCTAAATAAAAATTAGTTCGATTAAATAATTAGTTATTTAGATTTTGTTATTTTAGTGGTTTTTTGGTAAGATATTTGTTTGAAGGGTTCTATGATTTGACACAAATCAACCAACAGTCAAATAACTTTGCAAATAAAACGAAATACTCTCATTTATTTCAGTTAAATCAAATTTAGTTAATTAAAATCACATTTATTTATTACCAATAATTATTCACCAAATAAATCAGATTATTTGATTAAGGGAGCACAGTTTTATCAGTGTACTCTAGCCTAATCATATCCTAATCTAAATCCAGGTCTAAATCAGGGAGAGTCAGGCTAAAGCTTTCACCGGGGCCGATGACATTGGCCCATTGATTAAGGCTACACACTTTATTGTTATTATCGCACTACACACTTTTACCGGCAGGACCTTTGGGCGTGCTATGAATGATCTCCTTATCACAGGGGGATTCAAAAGTAAGTTGACGAAGATAGTTTTAGACATAAACTGTAATACGGCTTTTGGGGAAAAGCTGCCAAAAAAGTCCATTCATTGTTCCGTAAAACCCCTTGCGTGAAATTGGATAAATTAGCGATAAATCAAATTACTTGTAACGACAGTTAAAGATGACGGAATAACTGACTAATTGATAATGCTGGTATTTACTGACACCCAATAGGTATTAAGCTCTGTCGCTAAGCACTACGGCCTTAGATGCAAAGCACACTTTGATAATATTAACTAAACAATGAAGAAATATAACAGAATTTGTTGACAATGTCTATTGCGCTTAGTTTGAGAATGTGATCTGAACAAAAAACATCGTGAGAGAAAACTTGGTCCATCAGATGAAAGTGCTTCTTTCTCCACTTAAGACTACGTTGCTACAGCAAGAAGGGTGTTTTAGATATATCTGTTAAAAAAAAATCATCACTCTCAGAGGTCTAGCTGCAGAAACGAATTTTTAGAAAGGTGTTGAGAACTTTTTTAGCCAATAAAAATAATCGCCATGATTCTAAGACCCAGTAAATTATTTTTACTTCTAAAAATGGTCACAACTTATACCCAACTACTTCATAAATGAAAATCCAGTGGTGTGAGATCGGGCGATCTCGCGAGCCATTCTTAATATCAGAAATGTCTTAACTCTAAACCATCGATCAGTAAGCATTTCATTTAGTTCCTGTGACACTACCTAGGTGCAATGAACTGGGGCTATAATTTGGTCACATTGTCTATGTAAAATAAATATTTCATTAGAACTTCGTTTGAATAGTTATTTTTATTCATTTTGGAAAGTTTTTTAATATAACAATAATACCAGCCTTCTTAAACCTTTTAGACTGTCATAATATCTACTATGGATACTAACAAAAAAGTTGTAATATTTGGTTATTAAAAAAAAATGACATTATTGAGACTACCTAATGGTTAAGTATAAAGAAATTATACATCATTTGAAAGCAAATTTAATGACCTATGCATTTTTGAGATAATATACCAAGTGTTCTATTTAAGAAATGGAGTATGACCATTTTTAGATAAGTTGTCAGTATACCGGGTGTTCACGGAAGGTTATTCGCCGCTATAGCTCTTTTGTTTTTAAAGATAATGAAATAAAACTTGGGGGATTCGTATGCGACATAAAACTGCATTTTTTGACGGGTGATTCAACTTTATAGAACTTCCGGTTTTACCGGAAGTGACATAAACTTTCGATTTTTTAATGAGACACCTGGTATATTTTTAATTTCTTTTAATCCATATGACATTCTAAATACAACCATGTGTCACTTGTCACTTTTTGTCACCATCGTTTTTACTTTCATTTTTTAATCTAGAAGGCTACGAATACGTTCAAATGACCAATTTTAGTCCTAACATCTTTGACAAAATACATCTTTACTGTTTTCGGTCAAAATCTTCTGTGTCAAATTAAATTTTGAAACCTGTATTACTCATTTTTTTCAAATGGTGGCTCGTCGGGTTAGGAAAAAGAGCATTTTATTACGATTAATTTGATACCACACACTATTAGGTTTTAAACAAACTTCCTTTAAAAAACTGTAAAAATGTTACGTAATGTACGACTTTCCTAAAATAAAGCGCCTTTTGAGAATAAAATAAGATTTTATCGAGTAGCCTGTGAACAACACAATTAATAAAAACAAAAACGTTAAGATGTCTTGTAAAAAATCGACAAGTCAACATCTTATGGAACTTCGCTTCTGCAAAAGTAAATTAGGTAATCATTGTTTACGTTATTGTTTAAAAATAATGGAAAATAATAATATTTATACAAGGAGCGAAAAAGTTGATATGTTATTAGTTTTTGGAGAGTGTGGGCAAAACTCAACCGATGCTGCACGTGTTTACGCACAGAGATATCCTGAACGCCGTCACCAAACCCGGCATTATTATCCAAAACTGGTTCAGAAAATGCGAAATAAGCTTGATAATAATGAAAACGATCCAATTATTGTGAGTGAAGAAATAAAAATAAATGTTCTGGCATACGTGCAAGTGAATATCAATGCGTCACTCAGGGAGATCGCGCTAGAATGTGGAATTTGTAAGTCTTCTGCCGGCACTATTTTAAATAAACATAAATACCATTCATATAAATACCAACTACATCAGCACCTGTACCCAAACGATAATGAAAGGAGACTTGAGTATTGCAATTGGTTCTTAGGAAAATATTTGGAGGATAATACATTTCCATATAAAATTCTTTATACGGACGAAAACCGTTTTACTAATTTGAGACATTTCAACAGAAAAAATAAGCGATATTGGTCCCACCAAAATTTACACTTGATGCAGGAGGGAAATTTTCAAGAACGGTTTGGCTTTAACGGTTGGGTTGGGATTTTAAGGGACAGAATTTTAGGCCCTATATTCTTTTGGTGGTTCGCTAACAGGGGCGAGATATCTAGGTTTCCTTACGCAAGAAATTGAGCAGTTCTTGGATGAGATACCATTAGTAAATCGAATGGGACTATTTTACTAACAAGATGATGCCCCACTACACAACATGAGGGCAGTTACAGAATATTTAAACGAATCATACGACGAAAACTGGATTGGAAATAGAGGTCCAGTTAGTTGGCCGGGTAGGTAAAACAGAATTGTTTTTAATTTATACCTTTACTAAGACTTATTCCTTTTTAATCTGTTCAGGTCACCTGGCCTTATGCCTCTAGATTTCTTTTTATGGGGTTCTATTAAAAACGAGGTTTATGATGTACCTCCTGCCACACGGAATGAATTAGAGGAGAAAGTAAGGGCAGCTATTCATAGAATTACACCACAGCAGTTAAGAAACGTTTCAAGAGCGACAGTATAAAAAGTACGACTATGTCAGCAACAAGATGGAGGTCACTTTGAACATCTGCAATCCTAAAAGTTAATAGTTATGTGGATGTAGATTTTTAGTTCTTTTTCTTATATTTATTTACTTTTTTATGACAAAAAGTGACATGGGACACATGGTTGTATTTAGACTGTGATATGGATTCAAAGAAAGTAAAAATATACCAGGTGTCTTATTGAAAAATCAAAAGTTTATCTCACTTCCGGTAAAACTAGAAGTTCTATAAAGTTGAGTCACAAGTCAAAAAATGCAGTTATATATCGCATACGAATCCTCCAAATTTCATTCAATTATCTTTAAAAACAAAAGAGTTATAGGGGCGAGCCACCTTCCGTGGACACCCGGTATAGGATGTTCCATTTAATAATATATATATTTAGGTTTGTGATATCCTGTATGTGAAGTGACTAAAATAATTTGTGGACAAAATGCTAATACTTTCTATCTAGTATAAAAAATGAAAAGTTAAGGAGATGGGACATTATGGGGAATCACCCTGTACAATTATTTTTTACGAGCATGCGGAAAGTAATTACATACCACACTCGACTGCTGAATTACACAGGGTAGTTCAAAAGTTATCAATACAAAACTGGTCCGGCCTTTAGCGTCAGATATTTATGGACTTACGATGTTAGTTTTTCACGATTTATATGAACCCGAGAAATTGCCCACGAATTCGGGCACACGCTGCATAATCCATTTTTTAATGCAAGAAATTTTTAAAATTAGCTTTAGACACCTGTGAATTACATTATGCCACAGGGGGACAAGGTTTAATTTTATTTCGGTTGGCTCCTAAATTTCTTGCTAAAAAAATCCCAAAAGAACAGCAAAAAATTAAACTACATTTTAAAAAATTTGCCAGTCCCGGTTAGTTTAAGTTCTTGTATATCAAGCTCTGATTATATTTTGCACTTTTAAAATTCCAGCTTTCCGGGTTTTCATTCAATATCGGCATGAAATCCTGCTTTAAAATGTAAAGTCAATCGATATTAGATGTAGTTGCCCTTTAAATTTTTAATTACCTTTTTCTTGTAAAAGCTGATATTTTCAGTCTCTGTTTGCATATTCTACTCGACAGAAAAATTTATAACTTCCTGTTAAATTATACGATAATTTAGGTCGAATATACCTGTTTATTTAAAACTTAATTTTACCACTCAATTTGATTAAAAGGGGACAATAATAAATTTATGACCTAATAGAATTAAAATTTAATTATGACGGTTACACAGAAATAAAGGAAAAATTAGTAGGGAAGGCTGGACAGAAGAATGTAAGCCTTATATTGGAAAAAGAAAGGAACTATTAAATAAGAAATCATCAATAATTTTGATGGTGATTTTTGAGAACAATAAAATATTTTGTGGTTACAAACTAGTTTATTTGAATCAAACATATCTGGTAATAGTTATTTATGATGCTAGTCTTAAATGTCATTTTTTTAATGATCCAACCCTTAGAACAAAATAAAAACAAAATTGAAAAAATAGTCCATACTTTCAGTGGGGTCAAAGTAATGTAAATGAAACAATGCAGTCTTCCTCCACAGTTTAATGATTATCAAAGTAAAGCTCCCTACATGTTTCAAGTGCTTAAGCACTCATCATCAGGGGATACTAAAAAGGATAGTACAAAGTTAAGAACGAACAATAAATATAAAATAAAGTTTAAGTAGGATTTACCTAACATCGAGTTTAGTGGAAATGTAATGTAAGTTGTCTCAAGTTAATGAGTACAACTCACAGGACGATAAAAGTAAAAATTGAAGACTTGGTGTACGAACTGGTCATATTATCATATTAATTGTATTGAAATTAAGATATAAATGAAGTTTTGATTATAAATGTGAAATTTAGATTATTGAAGATTATATTTTGAAGAATGTTAATTAAAGTAAAACATTTGAAGGAGAAAGGTTTCCTGTTTTATTTTAATTATGATAGTTTTTAGATTTTCGTAAACTTTTTATATCTTAAATTTAATATAAATATTAACAAGATTAATTTGGTTGTTAAATTTTTTTTTTAATTTTTTATTAATTGTTAGTGTTATTAACTAATATGGTAATATGGGGCTAGACGCAACCGGACAACACCTCGCAAGACGGTGCAAGGTCAAGTGCAAACTCCACCGGCAACCCGGGTCCGGGTGGTAATAAGGGCCCAATATGAAACGATAAAGATGTTGACCATAACCACAAAAAATCGACAGCGAAGACAGCTTCAAATTCCCTCGAACTAAAAACAACAAAACAATAAAAAAGCGGCTCGGAAGTGCCCAAATGAGCAAGGAAGATAAGGAATCTGGATTTTCTGGTCGAGGCAGGAGGGCTTTACAGAAATCGAGTCAAAAACCATGTAACTGAAGATATGATCCGAAAATACATCAATACGAAACAAGGTTTCGAGAGGGAAACAATAGTAGTTAAAGAATTGCCTTCTAAAATGGTCACCCAGAACAGCTTTGTAGTGATAGCACCCCTCACCAAAAAATATAAGCTCTACGATCCAATATTCTAGCTGGAACACGTAGGAATAAAGAGGTTTATTTTCTCTAAACACAGAGACTCACTCTAAACTCTTGGGAATTCTTTCTGAATGAGGAAACAACGGATCACAAAGGATCTACTAAAGTTATGTTAAATGTATTCCATCTAGATATTTGGTCGCTGAGAAATAAATCTGGAGAACTTGAGGCGTATTTTAAAGCAAATAATCGCACATATGAAGTTATATGTTTAGGCGAGCACTGCATAGGACGGGATGAAATTGAAAGCATCCATATATCTGGTTATAGATTGGCTGCTTCTTATACTAGGCCCGACCACAATCACAGAGGCACAGTAATATATTGCAGGGACACAATCGAAAGTAAGCCATTAAATGAACTTACTAATCTGAGTTCGGAACGAAATTGTGAAATTTCTGCGATTGAACTTCCAAACCGGAAAACAATTATTGTTATAACAATCTATCGCCCCCCAAATGGTGACTTTCTAATATTCTTATTTATATTGGAAAACTTGCTTACAAAACTATCAATTAGCAACAAGTGCTGTATAATAAATGGCGACTTCAATATTCATATTGAGAAAAACTATGAGCCTAGAAACACCTTCAGTGATCTAGTAAATTCTTACGGTTTTGAACAGAAAGTATATACTGTAACATGAGAAAATCATTGTATAGATATTGTATTTGTTAATTTTCATAATACCCTACAGTTTAAAACTGACGTTTACAACCCATTGTTGTCGGATCACAGTGCGGTAAGCATTTATGTTTCACCTTTTTTGGAAACAGACAGGTCCCTACCAAAACCGATACTTGCTCTCTACCGTCCATTTACCCAGAGAGGTCAGAATCTATTTTTTAATGACCTTGATGATACAAATTGGACTGCTCACTGCATCAGCGAATGCCAAATGCAACAACTTAATTAACAAAATAAACGATGCCCTAAATCGCGCCTTCCCAGAGGTCGAAAAAGTCTCTAGGCGTCGCAATGAGGTTCCATGGTTCACGGAGGAGCTTAAAACAATGAGAAACAACCCCTCAATACTTCATGAAATGTATCGTATCTTTGGATCCCCGCTGATTCATGAGAACTATAAAAAATACCGTAAACTATACAGAAATGCAATTAACATTGCTAAAAAAAAAGCGAACTCTGATTTTATTTCAAACTTAAGTAACATGCCGGAGGCGGCATGGCGGGTCATCAACATGCACCGGCAGCCCTCTAGGCAGCCACCTGGGAGTATCAACCTTAGTGCTGATGTTTTTAACCAATTTTTTTTCAGACATTGCTGACAATATTCTGGGTGGGATCCCGGACTCGAACGTGGCGGCGGAGGACCGCCTTGGGGCAATGGATCGACCTCCCGAGTCGGGTTTTGCTTTTAGGTCGGTGACATTTCTTGAGGTTAGGGATGCGATTAATGATCTAAAGAATAAGAGTAGCCGGGATATTTATGGCATAAGTGTTATACTGTTAAAGAAGGTTAAAAATATTCTCATCACTCCCTTAACTAAGGTTATAAATATCTGCATTGAGGAGGGTGTTTTCCAAATAGCCTTAAGCTTAGCAAAATATTCCCTATTGCGCTTATATCAGTAATATCGAAAGTGTTTAAACAAATCCTTATAAACCAACTTTGCAACTACTTTGAACAGAAAAAATTATTTTCCAAATGTCAGTATGGCTTCAGAAAGAAGCTATCTACCACGCATGTCATAGATACCCTATGCCAATATGTTCTGAGGGGACTCGAAGGGGCAAAGTATATAGGAACAACATATTACGATGTATCAAAGACTTTTGATTGCATCTCTTATTTTGTCCTTCTTTTGAAGCTTAGGTTTAATGGCTTGGACGAGGGTAGTATTACCCTGATGTAGAGTTACCTTTCGGATCGAAAGCAGGTGACGTCCTTCAATCGCGCCGAGTCAGGCCAACGAACCCTGAGGCACGGGATGCCCCAGGGCTCGATTCTGGGGCGCCAGCCGTTCCTTATGTATATCAATGACTTGCCAGTGGGGCTGATTACGGGCAGATTAATTCTATTCGCGGACGATACAGCAGCGACTGACGAACTTTGACGTCGCTGCACTGTTGCTGAAAATGGAAGAAAATCGTAACTCTCTGAGCGATTCGTTCACAGCAAACCGAACGAGCCTAAATACTGATAAGACCGAATCTGTGGTGTTTGTTCTTAGACCCCACGATATAGAGAACCCTGCTGCAGTGAAATTTCTCGGTGTGTTTATAGATATCACACTAAAGTTCGACATCCACATCGACTATATCTGTTCCAGGGTGTCACGGGCTGTCTACTTGTTGAAGCAGCTTTCGAGAGTAGTGGATTCCGGCGTGTGTCTGATGGTTTTCCATGCTCTTGTGCAGTCCCCTTGTTGCCATGCTTTGCTGACGTGAGGTCATTCTGCCCATATGGGCAGAGTGTTTGCGCTTCAGCGCAGAGCAGTGAGAATTCTTGCTGGGCTCGATTACCGTGCTGATGTCAGAGACGCGTACGATGATCTAAAGATACTAACCATTCCCTCCCGTTATATCTATAAATACTTATTGAACGCTGAAAGCTCGGGAAACTTCCAGGCCATGATTGCAACAAACGTGGTAGAGAAAATGTACATATTGATTTTTTGCGATTAAAAAAAATCGTGGAATGCGACTTTGCACTGCGCTCCCACATTTTTTAATAAGCTTCTCATTTCTGTCAGATATCTAGAGATTAACACTTTTAAATCCATCGTAAAAAAATACCTGGTATCTCACCATTCTTACTCTGTTCAGGAATTTTTAGACCATACCTTTGGTGTTTTGCCTTGACTACCTACTCTAATTTTTTAATTTGTTTTAAACTGTTTTACTGTAATATGTTATTTGTGTGATTTTAATAATTAATTTTAGCCTGACCTCGTCAACTATGTCTGTAAAGTGTTTTTTTACTTTAGTTGTCAATTTTATTAGTATATAGCAGAGATCAAACAGCGTATCACACAAGCAAACAAATGTACATTTGCAGTACAAACCCTGCTAAAATCAAAATTTATCACAAGAAAGGCAAAAACCATAATCTATCAAACAATAATACGACCAGTAGCAACGTACGCCAGTGAAACATGGACACTGACACTCCGCGACACGGAACTCCTAAGAAGGTTTGAGAGAAAAATCCTACGCATGATATATGGCCCCGTCCGAGACTCTGAAACCGGCCGTTATAAAATGAGAAGCAACGTAGAGCTTGCTCAAATATATCAAAGCCCTGACATCATTCAGGAAATAAAGTCTGGCAGACTAAGATGGGCAGGGCACGTACAAAGAAGCCGTAACGATCGACTAATAAAACGGGTGTGGGAGGAAGCACCACAAGGAAAAAGACCACTGAGAAGACCTAAGCTTAGATGGAGAGATAACATAATCTAGGATCTAGCTACCCTTGGAGTAGACCATCAAGAATGGAGGGAGATGGCCCAGGACCGTTCCAGGTGGAGGCAGATAGTCAAGGCAGCCAAGACCCACCCTGGGTTGTAGTGCTACGGAGTAAGTAAGTAAGTATAGCAAAACTGCCTTGTGTATGCGGTTAAACTTTACCTGATGTGTGTAAATTTTTTTAAAGAATTGTAACATTAATGAGGGAATTTGAATTCGAATTTGAATTTGAAATGTTTTTCAAGAATCTGAATTTCAAATTTATAATCAAAACTTCATTTATATCTAATTTTCAATGCAATTAATATGATAATATGACCAGTGCGTACACCAAGTCTTTAACTTTTACATTTATCATCCTGTGAGTTGTACTCATTAATTTGAGACAACTTACATTACACTTCTACTAAACTCGATGTTAGGTAAGTCCTACTTAAACTTTATTTTATATTCATTGTTCGTTCTTAACTTTATACTATCCTTTTTGGTATCCCCTGATGATGAGTCCTTAAGCAATCGAAACATGCAGGGAGCTTCTTATTGACTTTGATAATCATTAAAATGTGGAGGAAGACTGCATTGTTGCATTTACAAAATAAAAACACTTTCAACGTGCGCATCATCCAATATTTTAGCTACTTTGTTGTTAGTTACGGAAAACTCGCTGTCAATAACTTGTAAAAAGCGTTCCTTTTCGAATTTGTGCGGTTTTCGATTGGTAATCTGGAAGAAGACGATGTGCTTCTCGCATATTTCGCAGAGAAATTTAAGGTGTGAAAGTATTCATCTCTTTGGTCTCACTACTCAATGATTAAAGGCATGTTGAAATTAAACTGCAACATAAATGTTAGTAAATATTATAAACTTTTTAAAGTAAAAACGAGAAGGTTATTAACCTTAAAATTTATGACTTTGACGAGAGACCAAGTTAAGCAGTTCCTAAGAAATTCGTCAGATGATAAGTACCTCGAAGCCACTCTATTGGGTATATTTGGTGCTTGTCGCATAGAAGAGCTATGCCAATCGACAACATCGATTATTTGGATAATGGTAAACATTCCAGATACACAAACTAAGGTTCCGCAAACTTTCACTGCAGTTGAGCCATTTTATTTGAATTTGTACAGAAAAATCAGAGCTCTTAGCCAACAGATATCGGATATCGTCGAATTTTTATCAAATATAAGAACAAACGTGCTAAAAATCCAGTTGGTATAGTCTATAGTCTATACGAAGTCAATTCGAACAGCTAAAAAAAAGAGTAAAGTACCGGGTCTACTAAGTTTACCAATAAATTTTAAATAATAATAATTAAGTAATTTTATTATGATCAGACCGCGTATGAATTTTTTTATCGCCCACGCGTTCCTAGCCGGCCGCTTCTAGTTGATTAAATAATTTTGGTTGACAAAAAAATAAAATAATGCCTAAAAAATGCCTGTTTTTTTACCTGTTGCTCCTGATAGTGGTGTAGTTTAATCATTAAAATAGGGGGAAGTAAATTTAGTTTATTCTTTTATTCGTTATTGGAAATTTTAGAAAGTATCTTAAGAGTGTGCCCGAGTGTAGTGTTTTGTAAGTTATTTTGTTGTTGTTGCCGTTGCTGTTGGTACTGTTGTTATTGAGTATAGTGTTTTTCTAATTGTTTTGTTGTTGTTACCGTTCTTGTTGTTATTTAAATATTTAATCAAGATGGCGCTGTGGAGACCTTTTGATGTTTCTGATAATGAAACGAACAATGTAGAAGCCGATTCCATGGCGAAGAGTTAGAGAGTTAAAACTTACCTGTTCAAACCCAGAGACATATTTTAAATATTTATACCTGCTAAAAAAATGAAAGTCCTGGGGCCTCCCAAAACGAAATATTAAAAAGGATTTGTGAGCTCACTAAACTTGCTCGAGCTACAATTTACAAAGTGATTAGAGCAGAGTTATCATCGACCATTCCATAAAGCGAAAAAGAGCTAATCAGAAGCTTAAAAAAAGTTGATAATTGTGACAAAGAAGTTATACTACGAGTTGTATATCAATTTGACAATGAAAACAAAGTCCCGACATTAGAAATGATTCGGGATAAGTTACGGGAATATCCTGATTATGAATATAAATCTCTGGACACCTTACGTAGTATTTTGCTCGAGTGTGGCTTCAAATACAAGAAGTTAAACAAAAGAATGGTATAATGGAATCATCTCGTGTCGTGGTATGGCGTCCAGAATATTTGCGTGAAATTAAGGTATATCACCAAATAAAAAGGGAGATAGTTTATATGGTTGGGTGGATGATGGTAATAAGTGCACACTAAATGGACCTTGTTCTCGCGGTAAACGAGTTATGATACTACACGCAGGTAGTAAAAAGGGTTTTGTTCCTAACGCTTTATTATTGTTGGCTAAGAATATAAAGCACTCATCGGCTGACTACCCTAAAGATATGACCGCCAGTCTAATCGAAAAGTGATTTATTGAACAATTGCTGGAAAATCTATCCCCCAACTCTGTCATTGATATGGACAATGCATCCTATCATTCGCGTCTACTACAAGCTATAAAGAAAAGAGAACTTTAAAAAAGAATATGTAATCGACAAAGTATGCAAAGCACATGGTCATAGTATTTTATGCCTCCCCCCCCCCCCTATTACTGTATATTTAATCCAATCGAGATGATTTGGGCTGCAGCCAAGAAGAAACTGAGGAAATGTAACCAATCACCAGCTGACAATGCTTTTGTACTGGGAAATATAAGCACAGTTGTTGATGAAGTAAACGACAGTGAAATATGGATGAAATGTGTCCAGCATGTCATACAGAAAGAGGATTCAAATAGTGAATGTTGACTTTTAATTGAATTCACAGGAAATAATATATAATGATAAAGGGGTGTTAAGTGTTTTCTTGTCTTATCATCACTATTCATAACGCTAATTAAAAAAAAAAAGATTCGTGTAGTTATATGAAATTTATTGGGAATAAGATTTTATAATTATTATAACTTATATGGTACGCCACGATATGTCGATATAATGGTTTTATATACACAGAATAAAATTGATTAATGCGGTAAAATATTTTCCATTCCTAGCGTTTCACGCCGCCCATGCTTCAAAAAGAAGTTGCCCCCTATAACCCAAATTTCAGTTTTTTGCTGTTCGGATTGACTTCGTATATACTATATTAATAGTTTTAGTGAAGGACCTGCTGTTATAGCAGAATTTTTGAAGCTCCCAGATCTGAAGTTTTACACTGGCCACTATTGCCGTCGGTCTTCGTCCACTTTACTGGCAGACTCTGGTGCGAGCCTGGGAACTATTAAAAGACCCGATCCCAAAAACCATATTTTACAGGAGACACAAAAAACTGTATTTGTATATGTACTCGTTTAGTTAATTTCGTTTTAGTATTTACGGGTCAAAATATTGTAAAATTTTGTTTTTTCAATTTTTCACCGGACTTATGTGAATTTCGATAGGTGTTTATTTTTTCTTATTTTATATTAAATCAAAATTTCATGAATTTTCATTATTTTTTTTTCTTGTGGGTTATTAGTTTAGGGTGTTTAGCAAATTAAATCGATTTTATTAAGATGCTCCGCTATATCCATAAATCAATCAAGTCAAAAAAGGTCCTGCCAGCAAGATAGTGCAAAATCTCGAGTCGTACGTGGGGTATCGCTTCAATCGTCTTGATTTGTGTCCTGTCGTGTCGACTGAATTGGACGAGGGAACCTGAATTTGGAGGCAATAAGGTAGGCGAAACGACTTTTACCAGCATCCGGGTTCTTAATAAATTAAATGTCTAGTATTCCATTATTAATAATTAAACCAGCGACCTAAAACTACTACAGAAAACTCTATTAATTTACAATTTCATTTTAATACGTCTTGTCTTTTTTTCTTGGACGAGGATTTGAGCACAAAAATACCCTATCTAAAAAACCAGTATCACATATCTATTTATATATTTTAGTAACCTAAGAAGAATGCCAAATTAATCATAAAAAAATATGATAATCTTTTACCAAGCTGGTCTTTTAACTTGTGAGATGATCATGCTTGGACTGTTTAATTGGAATAGGACCGGAATTGAGCGGGACAGATCTTCAATTTTCTTCAGTATTTGGTAATTTCGCTTTCGTCGAACTGAAATGTGTCTCAACTTGTAGTGAATTTTGCCATCGGGATTATACCTAAGTTATCGTATAAAGTTCACCGTCTCAGTAGTTATAGGCTTAATGGAATAATATCATTTCTGAGAAGTAGAATTCTTGAGGATCTAGTCACTAGTCGTTCAAATATTCAACTTTATATTAAGAAAGATTTTAACGAGGAGCTTTGCATATTGTTACGTCTGCAGGCACATTTATTACTAAGTTTTTCATCTGCCTCTCAATAGTAAAGTGCATTGCATCGCACTTCATCTGAGTGTGCCGCTCTCTAAGTATTTGTGAAATATAGTAACTTTTTTTAATATTTCTAAATATAGAGCATTGTTTCTATTTTGTGTGTATCCATCACTGTAGAGAATATAATACGATGCTTGACGTTTATCAATTTTATTTAAAAGAAAATGTATTATAATGAAAGCATTAACACTTGCTGCCAATCCTACCTCTGATTCATGTCATAGAAAACATATTCCGTCTTTGGTTTTTAAATCATAAATGGTAAAGTTGGAAACAGCCAACTTAGTTTTGTAGTGGTGATACATTAGATCTCGATGCCCGTAAAACAAAATTTTTTGTATAGTTCATATGCCAGACTTTTAGATTTCCAATTAGGTTTGAAATAATGTTTACTGCTTGAACTTCCGCAATAATGGCTCTCCATATCTGGTAAGAGATCAACAAATTCATTTAAATGTTTTCTCCTCAGATCTTTCTTATTTTCAGTCAAACCATTTTGGATATTTTGTTCCCTTGCAGAATGTTGTTCCTCGATATCTTATTGAGATGTGTTGAGATTTTTATTCAACCAGTTATTAATGGTCCATTGTTTAGTAGCTAAAGTATTGGCAAACAGAGTTTTACATACTCCTACTTTGGCACCATCTGCTTTTTTCAAAAAGAAGTTGTAAGTACATGCCCTTCTGCTAGTATTTTTATATTTCCTGTTTCTGCTTTCTTCTGTATCTTTACTTTCAATCAGCAATGTTATAAATAACTGCTCTTCCTTCTAAGGCATTTTCCAAAACTGATCAGTAACTAATTTTGTGTCGTCCTCAGTGAATTGGAAACATTTTAGTTTAGATTTATTATTAGTTCCACATTTACATTTGTCCTGTATCACTACGCACTTGTTTTCTTTTTTTCTAAATATTTGATACCCCTTTCTCTTTTCTTTTTGTGTTTTTCCTGGTTCCAATCTTTAGTATCAATATGTCTTCTTTTGCGCCGTTGTTGATTTTTACCTTCCGTTGGTTTATTTGCCATTTCTACTTAAGTTCTGTTTCTTTGTTCTTTGAAATTATGTTTTTCTTCCCAGTCTGAATCACCATGCTGTGTTTTCTCTTCTTCTGCTTCCCGATTTTAGTTAACTTACTTTATGCTCTCACTAAAACGTTCTATTGCACTGTAATATCAGCAAATTAACAAAATACGGTATCACTGTGCAGAACCATCTACTCTGGCACCAACCATTAATAATGAGTGGAGTTATATGATTTTACTTGATGAAGTGTACGGTTGGAATTAAGTGATTTTCTTGACGATGATTTAGTTAGTTAAATATATTTTTTGGAGTTGTGTGAATTTCAGAGATGGTGCGTTTACCGGTCTATGAAGAGTCTGTCATATTACCTTCATTTCACCAAAAAGTGAATTTCTGTGATTTGCATATTAAGCCGACGATATGTTACAATATTTTTGTAGGTACAAACAATGTTGACTGAGATACGTTCATAGGCGGGCCAATGGAGAAGGAGTTAAGATTCTAATGTAAATGTATCAAAATTGACAAGCAAGTCAATTTTTGTAAAGTTAGTTAAGCAAGTGTAGAAAATCTAAACAACTATTGATTTGGTACTTAAGTCAGTTTGAAAAACTAGGGTTAGAGTGAAAGTAAATTCGCTGGAACAAAATTTCTCTCTCGAAAAAAACACATTCAACTCCTCACGATAACCAATATGATTCCCGCGACATGTAGTTTTGTATGTGTTGGGTTGCATCAGCAAATTCGTGAGATTTCGCGACAGTTTCCTTGCAATGTAACGGTAGCCTAAGGTATTGCATTAATTGATAAAACTGGAATTCCGCTATAATAAAGCAACTAACAAATTAAAATACTGGGTTGTTTTATGAAATATCGATTTACTACATTTCCAAGCTAAATTTCAAGCCAAAAACGACTGAAAACCCGGGAAACTCGCCGTAAAACGTCTGGCAATCCGGCTCGAAAGACCACCATCAGGTAGGATCGCATCGTTGCGCTATAGACTTTCAAACTCGGACTCCGGTTAGTCTTTCTTGAAGCGGTGCGAAGCTCACGTCGGTCTCTGTCGCAACACAACGCGTGTTTTACGTACAAACGCCGTAATTCTTTGTTTACGTTTTTATTTCCGATTAGTACATGTGTGGAAAAAAGTGTGCATAATTTTTGTCGTACAATCGGGGTGTGTGGTAAAACTGTGATTGAAAGTGTGTGTGAATTGAAAGAAAATTAGTATCTAAAAGTTTCTATGTTATGTGGTGCTGATCGGATTCTCTAGTGGACTGGCATTGGTGTTCTCGCGGGGTGTTTCTTCATTTAATGGATTAAGTGAGCTTGTAGAATGCACAACCATTAAGGATATTTTACACTAGAAATGGAGGCTGCTAGGTGTATTTTCCCGTATCTTATAAACTTGCTGATCTTGAGTTCCACCATTTTCTATGGCGTTAGTTGCGGAAGTTCGCCTGGAGGATATTACGGTAAGTTTGATAATGTTAAGATATACCTATTCACTGCAATCGTTTCCCAAAAATATTAATTTGCACTTTGTTTTCATAATTTTCTTCAGGTTTTCGTTCTTTATGCAATTCTTCAAATTCAATAGAAAACTTTATGACGTCTATATACTTTAACTTAGTAAATATTCTCTACTCAATCTTTTTTGCATTCAGTATTAGCTATTAGGAAGTTGTCGCTCTTTTGAGTGGTGAAAAAACAATGTAGCTCCGTTAATTTCTGTCGGTGTTTTTAAACAAAATCGTTTATTCAACAAATTCTACATATCATTTTAAACGTTATTGTAAAGTAATATTAGGTTTTTCTTAACATTATACAGTATGTCCACGAGTGGACTTTGGAATAACTGTAATGGACCAAAAATTTCACGTTTCAAAAAAATTGTTTCTGCCAAACGCTTTTGATTCAAAAAGCCAGATAACCTTAAAATTTTTTTTTATACGTACAGTAGGGTGGAGCAATGGTACCTAATACCTGTGAAAAATAAACTCATTGTTTCTGTTTAGCCTGGGTACGGGATCGTTGCCTTTCAGTCAGTCCTTCAGGTTCCTTTTTTATTTTAAAATGGGGGAAAAATGTAAAAAATTGCAATTTTGGTTGCAGATCTTCGCTGGTTTTCTTTTTTAATTAAAAAAATTAATCCAGAATCCACCACGATGCGGTAGCAGCAAGAGCACCGGTTCCGCGACAGGAACTATGTGTTCCTCAATAATTTGCTTACTGTGATAAGAAGATCCGATTTTCGTAACGGCCTGTGTCTTGTCATTTTTTCCGTCGAAGTAGATTACAGAAATTCCCGAGGAAATTCCTTTTTGTTTTTTTATTTCCATAATAATTAGAGTTTCCCTCCGTCTTTTTCTTTCTCTTCTAATTTTACTTCATTCTGTCGATGATTAAAAAAGAATCCCTGTCACTCACTAAATTAAAATCTTTAAGTACAGCCTTTACCACGAGAGTCGCATTTCTATCTGAGAGTCCACTTCTGTCACATGCTTCAGCCATATTGGATAAAACCAGTCCTTTTTTATAAGGCATTCTTGAATACCTACGTTGATTCTCGTGACATATCAGACTCGGTACCTACAATCGGTAGCATCCTTGTTATCTATTTGGTAACAGTAGTCGTATTTTGAATTTCTGTCTTTAATTTTATTCTTATATCTGTTTTTCTCCAACTCTTTTCTTTCTAATAACTTTGCGACGTTCTTGGTAGTTTTAACATCAATTTTGCTGATCATCATCTTCCTTCCACCCCTTAGGTCTTGTAAAAATTCTGAAACCTGAGGTTATCTTCACGCAGGACTAATTTTTTTTGTGTTAATTTGAACTTCAATATGTACCTATTGTGCACCAAGCGATCCAAGAAATCGAAAAAAAATACCTTAATTTAAAAAATTTTCAAAATTAGGGTTTTTACGAGGTTTTTATTATATTAAAATTTTTAAATTTCTCCTTCAAAAAAGAACCTTAAGATGTCATCACACAATACCGATTTTTTGTAAAGTTAAATATAACCTAAAAAGACAACTAATCCATACCCAGCTCGATACCCAGGGATATAAAATTTCAAAAAAGTGTACAGGGAACTCAAAAACTTGAAAAATGCGATGAGGGCTGAAGAAAAAAGTAGGTACCTTCATTTTTAATATTTGATTGAAATGGGGCTGGACATCCATCCTCCTGAAAAAACATTTTATTCCGGTAATCCAAAGGCAAGTGTTCAAGACTTTCGCGAAAAAATGTATTCAACATCTCTAAATAACCGAATTTCGGGGTTTTTAGCAGACTCGTACCTCACATGATGAGATGCTACAGTACCATCATCTGTAGAAAAAGTAGATTTATCTAAAAACATAATAAATTTATGGAACTGTATTTCCACTCAAAATTTGATCACTAACCCATAAACCAAAGTCTAGTCTTTTCGCTTCATCGCCTTCTTCCAGAGTTTGATTAAAATGTAGTTTATAAGGGACATCAGCGGATTTTCCTCAACGTAGTGGAGAACCGAGGGGCGTATCGCTCCTAAAAAAACGTACATGTATTTCGGAAATCCTAGTGATTTCGGCATTTCTGGAAGGATTTCGGAATTTCTGGAGGGATTTCGGCAATTCTGAAACCTGGATTTCGGATATGTAATTGTCATAGCCGGAATAGTATAAAAGGTCTCTTAAATAGGACGGAAACTCAAGTAAATTTAATTTGGTTAGTACCTATATCATCCAGTCTTTTTTTTTATTGTCTTCCTCTATCCATTTCCCTACAAAATTATATTAGATGTAAGTTTGCATGAATGCATTGTTTGAAAAAATAATTATGAATAGTGGAGTGAAAAGCTCTCGAAAGAGCTGAAAAATTAGCTTAAAAACTATTAAGTCGCAAAAGCTTAACTCAGAATCAACGCCGGAGTCAAAAATTCTATGCGTAGAAAATTGTTTTTATACATTTTTCATCCCACAAAATGTAGAAAATTAATCATTCACTTCACAAGCTGACTCTTGTTCAGGCGCGGATACAGGGGGGGGGGCAATGGGTGCAATTGCCCCTCCCCCCCTGAGCATTGACCGAGCTTTAAAACCTATCTAATATGGCTGCCCAATTTCTACTATTTTTGGCTAATATTTTCGCCTGCGGCGCTGTGGCTTTTCACTGTTGTTTTCCCCAAATTTATTAGCGAGGGGGGGGGCTCGGGGGGGGGGGAGGTGGAAAATTAGGCCACATTTTACATAAACTTAAAAAAACAAATTGAGAGTTAAGTATCATAGATGTTCACTGAACCGGGGATTCCCCAAAAACTCATGGGATCACGCCATCGCGCCGTCGCCGAAGACAGTACAACGCTGGGGCCTTTTTTTATAGGGTATAAATTAACTAAATTCCTACTTATTACTGAGAAACATTTAGTACCTACATCCTACATAATATGACTTAGTCACTTACCTATTGTTAAACACCTTTGCCATAAAAGTAGGTACCTACTACTATGTTCTATTACACACTTAAACGGAAAATTTCGGTAGCTGAGGTAGCTTCCAAAATCGCCGAAGAAATTGCGGGCCGCAGGTGCCGTTGCTCTGCTGCCAAATCGTTCATAATATCTTAGGATGCGATGTATTTTTGACTTGCTATACTTCCTGGATACGTTTAATGCTCTTGAACTCTAGACTTAATGTTTAATGCTAGTAAATATTTGATAGAGACAAAAAAAAATCGATTGTAAACGTTTGACGAATTTCGGCATTATACTGAAGTCAAAGGAAAATCGAACCAAGTGGCAACGTTGCACAAAAAAACCTTTTCAAGGAGCCATTTTTATTATAACGACACAGTGATTTCGGCGAAATCTTCAATTGATTTCGGTTAATATATGTGTTTTTCGACGAAATCGGTAAGGATTTCGGTAGGATTTCGCGATTTCGGCTCCAATTTTGGGATTTCGGAGAGATTTCGTAAGGGATTTTGAGATTTCGGGGGATTTCGAAGGATTTACCGAGGAAACGTACACGTATTTCGGGAGTAAGACGCCCCTCATGGAGAACTAAGACTGTCGCAGCGTCATTTTCATATTGCTTCTTTTTTTTTGAGATCCAGCACAGAACCAGTTCCATGAAACTTCTTTATTAAATTGCAGATAGCCATTTTTGTAATATTAACTCCGAGAAACCTCTCGTTAAACTTTTTTTCACAGCATACCGGTTTGAAACTTGTCCATCTCCGAAATACTGTACTACGGAAACTCATTGTTCAATAGTTCACATTTAAACCAAGTGTTAAAGTTCTCGATCACACAACTGACAAACTGAGACAGCTTACGTGTGAATGATAATAGGGTGCTCAAAAACTTTGTCGATTCCGAAATACAGTTTTCAAATTCGATCGAATTTCACTGAAATTTCAAATTATAGATGATAAGTCGATTACAACTAACTTTTTTTATCTTGCGTTTTGATCACATATTAAAAATAAAGATAGCTACTTTTCTCTTCAGCTAACATTGCATTTTTCAAGTTATCAAGTTTTTGTGCTCCCTGTACGTATAAGAAATTTTTTTTCAAGAAGCAAAATCGTTTGACAAAAACAATTTTTTTGAAATGTAAAATTGTTGGTCCAAAAACAATAAAAATATATAGAAACTACAGATAACATTGATAATCTGACAAAAAAAAACTTAATCTTCAAGCAATTAAGTAGTTATAGCATTACACATAAACTCTGGATTTCTTTTTTTTTTTTTTGTAATTGTCTGATTTTGTTCTTGTTAAATCTACCATCACTACTACTTGTGTGTATGTTAGGGCGTATGTGTCAGTTATATGTATTTATTTTTTATATATTATTATAATGTTTAACAGTTATAATGTAAGTTTTGTAATCATTGTACTGCGACAATTGTTTTATGCCTTTTGGCTTTTTCTTAGAAACAAATAAAACATTATCTATTAAATTTGCTAAACAGGCGCTAAACGGCATCCAATCTACCTTTTTGCAATCGAAGACAATTTTGATGTGTGTATTCATAAATCGCCGACGAATTAGTCTAACATGTCTGAATTTTACGAGTCTATTATTCCCAGCACCGAACTGTTCCGAGCGCCTAATGTGTCGACGATTTCTGAATATGCGACCTGGGAATCCTAAAGAAACGAGCAGGGAAAACCCCGTACAATTGCGAATAAGAATAAGAATACTGACGCTGAGTGAACTCGTAGCGCCATAGTTTAGAATTGCATTGAGACTTGATACTATACCATTCGGAGGGTGAGTTCCGATTTTATCTCGATGGTATCAAAAAACATCGAAATAAAACATCGGTGTTAAAAACATCGATTTTGGAAATAAAACATGGATGTTTTTTGCCCAACACTGTATATTGAAAACAAGAGCTAATAAAGAAAATTCCATCGCCATATTCGTTTTTCGTGATGCAAAATTAATGAGATTTGGCTATTTAGAACTAGGAAACAGACATATTTTTTTTGTTGGATTGTGGAATTACAGGGCTGCCCGGAAGTCCGGAATAAAATTAATATAGCCTTAACCTGTAACTTTTGGGGAAAATGCTCGGACACGTCAATTTAGTTTTATATATGCTCACATTTTGACGTTATTCGTTTGTTTTTTTATAGGCATTTGTCAAAGATATGACGACATCGGTCTTTTTTTTTAAATGGAGACTATTTCAAAATCGCGACTGTTAAAACTTTTAAAAAAATCCGCATTTAAATAAGCAGAAATGATAAATCATTGATGTTTTTCTTACCTTTCAAGGTAAGAAATCTTCATTGTTTCACGTTCTGATATTTTGTGACATTGTGACTTAACAATAGTTATGGTTTATTGGTTATTTATTTTGTCAAAAAAAAAAAAAATGTAACGAAGCAAAACGAAACACAACAAAAAGTGGTTTAACATGCCAAATGCTGGAAATGTCCTCCACCCTCAACTTGGCATGCTCCCAGACGATGGTAAAATCCGTCGACGGAATTTCGAATGGCTTCAGCCGGTATGTTACGTGTCTCCAATCTAATTTTGTTTTTCAAATCTTTAATATTATTTGGCCTATTTTGGTAAACTTTTTCTTTTAAATATCCCCAAAGAAAATAGTCTAGAGGCGTTAAGTCTGGGGACCTCGGTGGCCATTCAATTGTACCACGTCGTCCAATCCAGCGACCTGGAAATATCTGATCTAAATATTTTCTCTCATTGACACCAAAATGCGGGGGAGCACCATCTTGCTGAAACCAAATTATTTCATCAGGTATATCTGGATCTACTTCGTTGGGAAAAATTACAGCTAGAGCAGGCCTCAATTCGAAGGTTACGAAACCCAGGTACCGTTCAGCTGTGAGGTTTCCTTCCAAAAAGAATGGCTCTAAAATTCGGTTATTAATGATACCTGCTCATACATTTACTTTCTGGGGCCGCTGAGTATGTCCATTACTGTGTCATGTTCATCAAATTTGTGGAATATTTTACTAACAGTGCCCTGTAAAATTTGATTTTCCGGATATTTAGCATTAAATAAAGTGAACACTTCACTTTGGCTTCCTATTTTATCTCCACATCCTAACAATAGCAAGAAGCTGCCTTTCCGACAAAACCATTTTGGTTTAGAAATAATACTTCGGAAATACCTAAATTAATTTTACAAGTTCACAATGTCACAAAATGTCCGAACGTGAAACAATAAGATTTCTTACCTTGAAAGGCAAAATAAAACATCAATGATTTATCATTTTCACTTATTTAAATAGGGATTTTTTTAAGAATTTAACAGTCGCCATTTTGAAATAGCTCGACAGAATCGCGTCAAAATTTATGAGCATACTGTACGAGATATTAGCTTTTAAATGATGTATCACAAGCTGTATGTTTCCATTTAAAAAAAAAGATCGATGTCGTCATATCTTTGACAAATGTCTATAAAAAAACAAACGAATAACGTCAAAATGTGAGCATATATAAAACTAAATTGACGTGTACGAGCATTTTCCCCAAAAGTTACAGGTTAAGGCTATATTAATTTTATTCCGGACTTCTGGGCAGCCCTGTATATGCCTCCTAGGCAAGAAAAAATCTAATTATAAATAAGACGTACTGTAGGGGGTTTATCATTTCTCGTTTCATGTTAAAAAAAACTTATGAGACACCTGGAACTTTCCCCTCCATGTAGCTATTTGAAAAAAAAAAATTTGAAGTCCGTCAGCAGTTACTTTATTAAATGTATTATGTGTTGTCTTATATTCGTTCCTCGATTCGTTCTTAGTTAATGCTTGAGAACTTACTTTTAAACATTTTTAATTATCTTGTAACAGTTTTCGTTTGGTGTTCATTCCCTGGCAGCTTTAAATTCTCTATTATTAAAAAAAATCCACATGGTGTTGAAATTCATTGAAGTATTTTTCTTTTACCATTTTCTCTGTGGTGTTCCATATGTCCATATGGTTTCTATAATCTGAACCATCACTGTTCCTCATATTATAGGCCCAATCCAAGAAAATTTCCGCCAATTTTACTTTTGTTGTATCAGCATTCAAACGATAACCATTTTCATAGCAGAATAATGTAAAAGAATGTCAAACGTACTTTTTAATTCTAAACCGGTCTCAAAATGCGGGTCCAAAGCTAACGGATCATATAAATCAATTCGAAAATTACACAGCTTATATCAAAATGCTGTGAGACTATGTAGGTATCAATATACCCGGAGAAAAGATACATAGTTTTATTATTTTAACTGTCGTGAAGTCGTGAAGATAGCCAGATATAATATTATTATTTTTGCAAAAATTATGTACATAATAGTACAGGGGTGGCGAATCTTTATGTATTAACGTGCATTTTTTGTAAAGAAATATTTAATGAGGCCATAGACGTGCCGTCGCAATTCGTAATATAATAATTCATAGTAAACTTTGTGATCGGTGGCGAGCCAAAATTTTGTGTCGCGTGCCATTGGTTCGCCATCCCTGTAAATAGTATACCTTAAATGTATTTATTAAAAACGACAATAATAAACAGTGTAATTTATTTTAACAATTTTACTACTAAAACCTAAAAATTCAATGGCATTTAGTCTGATAAACTATTTCGAAAATGAAAGAAAAAGTGGAAATTGGCCAACCAATATGCAGGAAACCGTAGTGAAAGCACTGGGAATTAGTTTAAGGACTGTGCAGAATAATGTGCATGAAAGAAAGCATAATATAATACCGAAGAATACTAAAAAATGTAAACTAATTATAGACTAAAAACTGTCATCGTCACTTATAAAATCTGAAACGTCCTCGTCGTCTGAGTCGTCTTCGAATGGAGCAATTATCATTGGCGCTACTTTGACATCTAGTACTTGTTCTCGATCCCACCAATCCCTTATTAATATTTCTGTATGTTCCACTGATTTCTTCCAGTACTCTTGTGTAATATGATCCAAAGAATCTTGCCAAACTATTTGTACTTGGTCGGATTTAAGACCATCACCTACATGTTTTTCATAATAAGACTTTGCCCCGGCCCATATTAATTCTATTGCGTTAAACTGGCAATGATATGGCGGGGCGGCAGTCGTAGAACCTCATGGCCATATTCACGCAATATTTCATCTACCGCGTATATTATTGGTTTTTTAAGAGACTTTGCCATTAATAGGAGTTCCGATTTAAGCATATTTGGTAAAGGATTTTGGTTGTGTTTTTCAAGCCACTCATAAATAAATATCATTTTTCCTCCAAGATAAAGTAGGCTGTTTGTTTAAAATTCTTGAATGATATGATGCATTATCTAATACAATTATTAAAGACGGAGAATCCAAATTTGGTATCAATTGAACTTTTAACCATTTTTCAAACATTTCGCAATTCATATTATCATGATAGTCAGCACTTTTTGATGTTGAAGAAAAAATTAAGCTTGCACCTGGAACATATCCTGTTACAGAACCAGCATGTAAAATAATGAACCGCTTTCCCGTGCCACATCTTTTGTGCCTTTCCTTTTCACGCTTTTCACAGAATCATCTTGCCAAGATTTTGAACCACTTCCATTTGAAAATATCCACGTTTCGTCTAAAAATACCACTTTTCTAAATTTCGATTTGTAATTCTCCGTATAATTTTTTAAAAACTGAACACGCTGCGCGCTGACTCACTATCTGTGGCTGCTCACATAAAAATCTTCGGTTACAGTCTTTTTTATAGCGAAAACCTAACTTTTTTATTAATTTTGATAGCGCTTCAAGTCCAATTTCCAAAACACCCCGAATTTTTAATGTTTCTTGTAAAAGTGGAAGAGTTACATTGGTTTTTGATCTGTATAAATCGTAAATCACATTTCGAACTCCCATTTTAATATTTTCGCTTAAATCCTCAGTCTTTGGCTTTCTTCGTTTACGTTTTTTAGTATTCTTGGGTATTATGTTATGTTTTTTTCATGCGCAATTTTCTGCACAGCCCTTAAACTAATTCCCAGTGCTTTGGCTGCTGTTTCCTGAATATTGGTTGGCGAATTTCCACTTTTTCTTGCATTTTCGAAATAGCTTATCAGATTAAGTACCATTTTTTTTGCTTAGGGATGCAAAAACCCAGAAAATTTTTTCATTTTGTCACAAACTGTCAAAGTCACAAAACTGACATCTTTAAATCAAGACGAAGGTGGCAGGTACTTGGGCAGGTACAAACTTTTGTGAATCGCTGAAAATTAAATACCTATCCTTTTCTTTCATGCCAAAATTGCATAAGTCTGTCATATTTGTCTGACGGATTTTATTTGGTTAGTATGATTAAACGCAATAAAAGAAAAGAAAAATTGAAAGTATGTCTTTGTTAAATCGTAAACCCGCCAGATAAGACCAGATTTGACTATACAGTATTAGTTACATTTTGTTTCTTTTTATTTAAGTATTTTCCTTATAAATAAATTTAGACTGTTTTAGTTCATTACCTGTGTTAATAATCGAACTTTAGTAAAGTGTTTCACTGGGTATCAGATAATCTAGCCCAAATAATATCCTTATTACCCTGTTCTAAAAGACGCAATATAAGATATCTCATTACTAGATAGATATTGTATAGTTATTGTAGCTCAGATAATGATTGCAATGAGATATTGCCCCCATTGAATGTGTACCTGGCACTGCGCAATACCAAATCGTGTTTAAGGCTACGTATCTACATACAGTGAACAGAAAGCCGAAAAAATTCCATAGTTGCAGTTATACCGTTCGCAAGTTAAATTTGCATTTTTTACTTTAATATCCGAAATAGCCGGGGAAATAACCTTATTTTCTGACACAGATTTCGATATAACATAAAGAATATACAGCGAGCTTTAAAAACCGTCCACCCAATTTAGTTCCTCCAGATGACCTATTTAAACAAAACAAGGTGTTTACATTTCTAATATCAGTAAAAACGAATTCAAAAGTTCATTCACTCGTTAGCTGTCTATAATAATGCCATAATCTTTATGTTTTTTGTGCTTTAGTGTAGGTCAAGAAACCGGCCGTAGCAGATTCTTTACGAATTAATTTAAAACTTGATATTTTGCGGAGTTTATCTCTGAAACAACCCATCTTGTACAAGATTTATCTAGCGTTGCATATGTGACATACATACTAGTTTTTTCTAAGTGTCTGCTTCGGGTTATCAAAATATAATATTACGAGCATGTTCGCAGTCGTGATGGCTTTGATTTTATGTCTGAACGAGCTTAGAAGGACATCAAATAAATAATAGCTGACCCTTATATCTTCTCAGACAAGGTATCAAAATTAAATTTAATTAATCAAATGGGATACTTTGGCGATTTTGAGAGGCTTTCTAATGACAGTGTTACCAAGTGACGTGTAAGTTTCAAGTTTTCCAATTTGTTTTATTACTCAAGATAATAATAATAATAATAATAATAATAATAGTAATAATAATAATAATAATGGATAAATGTCGTACTCTCACCATGATAAAGGGAAAAATACAGCAAAACCCGTTCGTTATGCAAGATGGTCAGGAGATTCAGGCAATGGGAGAAGGCGAGAACTACAAATACTTGGGGATGAAGCAGGCTCAACGCATCAGTCATGCAGCGATGAAGACAGATATAAGGGAAGAGTTTTTTAAGAGAACAAAAAGGCTTCTGAGAACGAAACTGAACAGCAAGAACCTGTTTAAAGCAATTAACACCTACGCCTGCTCAGTTCTGTCCTACTCATTCGGCATTGTAGACTGGAGCGTGACTGACATCGAAGGGCTACAGCGCAAAATCAGAACCCAACTTACCAAAACACTCAAACACCAACCAAGAAGTGCGGTAGAGCGTACCACTTTACCACGACATCAAGGCGGAAGAGGTCTGGCAGATATTGGGAAAATAATGGATCAACAAAGAACCAACTTAAGGGAGTACTTCCGCAACAAAGCCCAAACTTCAGACCTACACCATGCTATTTGCGAAGCAGACCACTCTACTCCTCTAATATTGAGGGATCAGAATGCCCCACAACACCACAAGACCAATGAAGAGAAGCTACAGATATGGAGGGAAAAACCTCTGCACGGACGACACCTGAACGAGGCAGCCCAGGATCACGTCGACAGTCTTGCGTCGAACTACTGGCTCATCTCTGGACAGATGTTTTCTGAAACGGAGGGATTTCTACTGGCAATCCAAGATCAGGTCATACCAACTAGAAACTACCTGAAATACATAATTAGAGACGACTCAGTACAGGTAGATAAATGCAGATATGGATGTCAAACGGCAGAAACGATCCAACACATTACGGGAGGATGCCAGATGTTTTCTGCAACAGAATACAAGGAGAGGCATGATGCAGTGGCCAAGATCCTACACCAGGAGTTAGCGGTGAAACTACAGCTTGCCAAAATGAGAAGATCCCATATTATAAATATACACCACAGACAATCTTAGAAAGCAACCACTATAAGATGTACTGGGACCGGACTATTCTTACTGATCAGACGGTGGCCCACAACAGACCGGACCTTGTAGTGGTAGACAAGAGGGCCAGGAAAACGACTCTGATAGATGTAGCTATACCAAATAACAACAACCTTCTAGTGAAGCATGCTGAGAAAATAGCGAAGTATCGAGACCTCCAGGAGCAAATAAGAACACAGTGGAATATGGACAGCATCGAAACCATGCCGATTATTGTTTCAACAACAGGAGTAATCCCAAACAAGCTTTTGGAAAACCTTAGAACACTAGACTTACCTCAAGATCTCTACAAGGATATGCAGAAAGCAGTGCTACTTTCAACAAGCCGAACAGTCAAAAAGTATATGGGTAATCAAAGAAGAACCCCACGGGCCCAATAACACGGAAAGGGCCCCCACAGAGCTCAATCCTTTTGATATCGGTGATATCTGGGATGAGTGAATGTTCCCCGTAGAGGGAGTGCATGACAGGTCTCGCGACCTGTCAGAAAATCATAATAATAATAATATTAAGTAATAATAATAAACTTCTATATTTCTAATTACATAGATTTTATCAACATAAAAAAAATGACGTCACCAAAGTAAGAGCATTAACTCTCCATGTAGTCTCTTAGGTTGTAGGGTTCAAGTTGCACTAAAAGTTTCTGTAATTTTCTTTTGAACACATTCACACCTTATTTATTTTTAAGTTCATTAGGCAGTTGATGGTGGCGACCGCAGCCTAGTGGTTAGTGTGTCCGACTACTAAGCCGAAGGTCCCCGGTTCGATCCCGGGACCATGCATCGATCTTTATTTATTCGGTCGTCACCTCGTGGAAGGCAATGGCAAACCACCACGTAGTAATTTGCCTAGTACAACCTCTCAAATAGTGCCGTTCGGAACCGGCGATAAACTGTAGGTCCCATATACCTGTGAAAAATCTGAAAAAAAAAAGGCACACATCACAGGTATATGCGAGAGGTCGCCTACGCTCGAATGAGCATGGCACATAAAGAAGAAGAAGGCAGTTTATTAAAGAAGCGAACCCCTCCATAAAAAGATGACTTTTAAAGATGGACAGACGGTACGCAAGATAATTAACATCAGTTGTGCGAGTGCTATAATGATGACCCTCCCCATACGCAGCCCCCGTCCAGCCTTAAAAAAGAACATAATATTATCACATATATACAGGCCACATTTTGTTAAAATAAATTTATCTTCAAAAACATTTCTACAACTTTCCCTAAATTACGTTTTGTACATTATTCTAATTAGGTAATCGTTTTTGTATAACAAAAATATCTTGAATTTTTGAGTTTCCAAAATATATACCCAAATCTTGTTGCAGCCTCAAAGTTGGCAAATATCATAACTTACCCTATTTAGTTTTTTCCCCAGCGATTCTATTTGCTCTGTCCAGTCTAATAATTCATGTATATAAACGCCTTAGAATTTTGCTTTAGTTTGAAGATTAAAATCTGTATTATTGATCTGAATTGTTTCTGGTTTTCTAGCTTATTTAATTTTAATCTGCACAGTAATAAGTTGGTTTCGTCTTTTTGTGATTACAAGTTTGTTTTTCTCAAACCATGAGGTGATTTGCGAAAAAATTCTCTGTGTTGTCAGTCAGTTCAGTTAAGTCTCCTCTGTCACTAATAGGTTGGTATCATCTGCGTAGGAAGTAAGCAATGCATTAGGATAAAGCTATTTTGTAAAAAATGATGAACAGCATTGGTAAAGAATTTTGTAAACTTTCCGACTTATAGTTAATATTGTCCTTCCTAATTACAGTCTTCTGTATTCTACCTTCTAAGTTTTAATCCAAACCACTTTAATGCATTTCCTCTGATTCCATACCTAGTTTCTTTAACAGAAATTCTCGATTCAGGCAGTCGAGAGGTCCAGAAAGACTTCCAAAGCTGCCCTACCAGCATCTAGTTGTTCAAGGATGCTGTGCATGAATTGAAACGTCGCTGTTCTAGTTGATCTGCCCTCCATGTAGCCATGATGGCCGCTCGAAGCAGCCCACAGAATGAATGAACGACACAAGCCGCTTACATGCTACCAACTCAAACAGCTTCGAGAAACCCGGAAGAAGGCTAATCGGTCTGTAACCATTCCTCTGGACTTTCCTTTTTTAGGGTTGGTTTATGACCGCTGCTTTGAACTGTTCTGGAAAAGTACCTTCACGTAATGAATTATTTATTACAATGGCATCAATTATTTCTGACAAGCTCAGTTTAAGTACACTTGTGGGTATTTCATCATCTCCATAGCTTATTTGTGTTTTATTTTCTTGGAAAGTTTTTTGATTTCATTATTTGTAACTGAGCTAAAAAATATAGACATATTTATTCTGTTATTGTAATATTCCACTGCATGTCTTTTAGATTATATTATAGATCGAGGGGTTAATACTTCAATATTACTTTTTGTTTTTAATGTTACATATCTTTTTATATATCCTCTTAAAATATTTCGAAGTGAGCAGAGAAGCGAAATGTTGGGATAGGATGAGAATGTGAGATTTTGGTTTTCCCAGTATAACAGTGATATCCTGTGTATTTTATTATAAACCCTTGGCTTGATTTATTGAATTTTGGGAATAGTTCATCAACATACTTAAAAAGTTCTCGAAAAGTCCTTACGTTCAAATAATCATTGTCTCTTAACTACAAGATAACTCCTGATAATATGAAACTATTTGCAGATGATACGACTGTAATCTATCTTATTTACAACTGTATATGTAATGTTTACATTTCCTCGACCATTTCTTACTTTTTAAAAGTTTGACAACGCAAGAAGTGAATAAAAATTCAAATAAAAAACCGTCTACACTTTGGTCTATGTATAGCGTGATAAAATCCATGTTAGATTTTATTCTAACTAAATGCTGTCTTATTTACGACATTTTTAATTGCAAACTCTTTTAATAACAAAAAGAAGCTATAGAATCTACCAACATTAAATTAGGTACATCAAAAAATTTAAAATTGGGAATAAAATGACAAATCATTCTTTATGTTTTAAAATTAGTAGTTGAATTTGGCTTATTGTTTGCTTTATATGGATAAACCAACTTGCTGACATGTCTCCATAGTGGAAAGGGTGATTTCTTGGTTTTTTCCTTTCGTGTTGTCATTGTTGTTTGGATTGAACAGCATTTTTGCGGTTTTGAATTGGTTGTCCAAACATGAATCGACATATCCTTCAGCGACAGTGCTTGACTTCCACCCGCCTAAACGTTTAAGCTGTAAAATATCTACTCTACTGTTAGCAAGTAATATAGCAGCCGTTCGTCGAAATGAGTGTTGTGTATACCTTTCTGGCTATGGAGAACGTCGCAATTTTCTTTGGAAATTATGAGATTGAGTTATGTCCAAAAGGTTGGTTAGTTATTTTTCCAAAACGATATTGAATATTTTCCCAGAGATGTAAAAATTGTTGGACAATTTTGACCCAACTTGCATAATATATTATCAAATAAGATTTACTGACGTAAGTCTTTGTATCTGAAATTTCAATTGACACTTTTTCTCCTGTTTCATCTGTTTTATTCCCATTTTCACAAATTTATCACTTCTGCATACCCCGGATACACCGATTACGAGTGCCATCTGAAACAATATAACATAATGTACAGGGTGCTGATAAAGTCTGGAATAATCGATTTTTCTTGAAAACGCAAAAGTTTTTCGAAAAACGCTCGGACCCGTCGATTTTATTTTATTCTTTGAAATTTTTTGACGTTCTTCAATATTATACCGGATGCGCCAAAAACGCTAGGCAAGTGTCAACTGCACTTTTTCAAATAGAACACCCCTTTTTTTCTCCAATATTCAGATTCCTCTCTAAACTCTAGACAAATTTCATATAACATATTGTATGGCTAAAGTCAACAGGAATTGAAATACAGGGCCCCCAATAAAAATCAAGGTATAATTTTAAGGTTTAGGTATTTACCTTTTTACCGATTTCTACAAGACATAATAACTTAGTGACGTAAATGTCAAAACATTTAATATTTAATATTTACTCCAAAGTTGTCACTTTTACCCATAAAAATGTTTCTAACGGAAGCTGAGAGAATCGAAATATTAATAATAGTAGGATGTGGAGATCGAAAGAGAACACAAATAGAAGTTTGTGAGTATTTTAATGATAAATATCCAAATAGAGAACACATAAATCAGGCAACTGTTTTCAAAATTGTTAAGAAGTATAATGAAGTTGGTCACGTTAGGGATAAACCTAGAAGTGGACGACCTAAAATTTCCGACGATGTCAAACTTGATATTCTAGTTTCGTTGGAAGAGAGAGCACATTCGAGCACAAGAAGCATTTCTCAAAATTTTGAAAATATCCACGATTTAACGGTGACAAAGTTCCTGAAAAAGGAAAAATGGCACGCATATAAATGTCAAGGAGTATAGGAACTTTTGGAAGGCGACCCTGACAGAAGGAATGAGTTCTGTGAAATTCTCATGGATAATTACTTGATTAACGATGCATTATTTCCGAGTAACATAATTTTTTCCGATGAGGCGACTTTTTTCTTGGATGGCATGGTAAATCGTCAAAATTGCCGGTACTGGTCCAGCGAAAATCCCCATTGGTTCCGAGAAATTCATACCCAGCGGCCGAGAAAAATTAATGTATGGGCAGGAATAATTCGGGATACTGTTATAGGACCCTATTTTTTTGAGGAAAATTTGACTGGTCAAAGATATTTGCAGTTTCTTGAAGAAGACCTCGCTCCAGCGTTGATTGCCCCATTTCCCGATCGGAACATTGCTGAATCACATGATACAACTATCTGGTTTCAGCAGGATGGGGCACCAGCCCACTATTCGGCCGATGTCCGTAGATACCTGAATGAGTTATTTCATCATCATTGGATAAGTCGACGGGGTCAAATAGAGTGGCCTGCGAGGTCCCCCGACTTAACGCAATTGGACTTCTTTCTGTGGGACTATATTAAGGAAAGGGTTTACAAAAATTAACCAGAAGATATTGATGTTCTCAAAACCCGTATAACAACAACCATAAGACAAATTACCCCAGAAATTGTACATAATGTACAGTTACAATTTGTTGAGAGATTGGGACATTGTAGAGCCGTAAATGGACACCATTTTCAACACTTACTCAAATAATATTTTAGATTGTTCACTGTATTACCAATTTTCTTTTAAAATTTTTTTCCTAGCCTAAGTATTTGTCATGGAAAACAAGCTTTAAAATTATACCTTGATTTTTATTGGGGGCCCTGTATTTCAATTCCTGTTGACTTTAGCCATACAACATGTTATACGAAACTTGTCTAGAGTTTAGAGAGGAATCTGAATATTGAAGAAAAAAAGGGGTATTCTATTTGAAAAAGCGAAGTTGACACTTGCCTAGCGTTTTTGGCGCATCCGGTATAATATTGAAGAACATCAAAAAATTTTAAAGAATAAAATAAAATCGACGGGTCCGAGCGTTTCTCGAAAAACTTTTGCGTTTTCAAGAAAAATCGATTATTCCAGACTTTATCAGCACCCTGTACAAATGACATCAATACGGCCTTTACCCAATCCTCTATCTGGAAGATGTCGGACAATTCGAAATTCGGGGCTTTGACTGAATATTAAGCAACGCATCAGAGCTAAAAACCGATTTAAAAACAGAGCGTATCGAACTGGGTATCCTAACATCAAAGCCGAGGCAAATTGTGCAGCCGAGGCTATCAGGCTGTTACTAATTGATCGACAATCGAAATTGTGAGGACGACAGAGTCCAGAATGTATCTATTGAGGACAACTCTTTGTTTAGGATGACTCGAACTTTAATCAGAGGTTCGAGGAAACCGACCTCGTTCCTCAAAAATCAACAAACAGGTCTGGGTCTGACGGAAAATAGACTAGTCTCCAACCTGCCTTTGATATTCATGGCTTTCCAGGTTGTTTGTCAGGTCGTGGTCACCGATAAAGCGAATGGCTCTTCTTTGAATGGAATCTAGTAATCTTAGGGTATGTTTAGGAGCAGAACTCCAAATATGCGAACACTACTCCAGCGATGGTCGAATTTGGGCTTTATAGAGCGTCAAAAGTTGTTGGGGTGTATAGAGGTTCTTAGTTCGGAAAAGTATTCCAAGCTTCTGCGAGGCTACCTTAGCAATGGACGCAACGTGACTATCCAAATTGACGCCCAATAAATGAATTGATGAAGCCAAGGGAATCGAGTGCCCCACCATGACTATATCCGGTTCTTCAACATTAACTTTTTTAGAAAAACTGCCGCCTGGGTTTTTTTTACCGTTAAATTCTACTTGGTTACTGTCACCCCAAGACAGAGTTTCTTCCAGGTTGAGATGTGAGACTTCTGCTTATAGAGATGAGCATTGGCAGCCGATGTCCGAGTATCCGAAGTAAAAGATGAAACAATTGGGCTGTCATCAGCGAAGCTATATATAGGACTTTTAGTTTTTTCCAAAAGATCGTTAATGTATAGTAAAAAGAGGGTGGGCGACAATATAGAACCTTTAGGGACTTCGGCGTTGGTGTTAAATGTGTCTGAAAGAAATCCGTCCATCGCCACTCGCAGAGAACGGTCTTTAAGAAAGCACGACAGCCATGATCAAAATTGAACCGGCATTCCGTATGCTTTCACTTTAGTTAGGAGCCCCTCATTCCATACTGGGTCAAAGGCCTTGGAAACGTCCAATGCTACCGCCCGGGACTCCCCATGATGTTGTGTTGCGTTGTTCCAAACATGAGTAATATAAGCGAGAAAGTTTCCTGTACCTATATCGCGTGAAAGAATTTAACGATATGAAATTATTTCTATTTCTTAGTATTTAAAAAGAAATATATTTTTTCTGTCGTATAAAAAGCAAGAGACATTAAATAATTGATATTGCTTTATGATAAAAACTTTTTACTAAAAATATAATTTTATTTAATAAAAGTACTTAAATGTGGCAAATAAAACAATAATCTGTTTTAATTCTTTATTTATTTTGTTTAATTATGGGTTAGTTCATTAACAAATTATGATCAATTAAAAAGAGGACAATTTAAATGAACATTGGTAAAACTAAATTAAGCCTTAATTTTACACATTGAATAAAATAACTTTGCATTTTTCAAATAAAGATAATAAAGAATGCCATGAATCTACTGAATTGGTTAATTTATAGTCAATTAGTTTATGAAAAATAAAACTATGTTATATTTCTTCACTTTCTACGTTTGACAAGCATTTAGAAACTGAAATTTATAATTTATTTATAGGGGTGCGCTACTTTTGAGAAACATCCGGAGGTTGTTTCACATTAGTAGACCACTCGCTTTTATAACCTATCTATAATATTATATGGGTTAGGTTTTAAAAATAACATTTCGAATTCAGAAGTGTTAAAATGCAATTTATATATTGAGTGGCCAAATAAGAATGGTCACCGGTGGTATCTCAGAGACTGTTAGAAAATACTTTTCAGTTTCTTCATTGTCCGCTAGTAGGCATAACAGACATGATCAAGTAGAAAACTAGGTTTGTTTCTTTATATTGCCCATTTATGAGATTTAAAAATGTATAGCATTTTAATCCTTTGGCTATGCCGAGTCTTTTTTATTCTACATATTTTGCTCCTTCTTAGAAAATAAAATAGTGGGAAGTTGTCAAAGTTCTTTCGAGTACAAATTAGTTTACTCTTCCTAGGATAAACGGATTTTCAAACTTAGTCTTGTTTCTGTATTCTGCATACTGCACTAGTAAAAGGTGAAGGATAAAAAAGATTCGGTATACCTAAGGATCAAAATGCTTTATGTTTTTAAATCTTTAAATTAAGCAATATAAAGAGAAAATCCTAATATTCTAACGATTTTTCAATGTCGCTTTTTCTATATCTAAGATACTGCCATTTGGCCACCCAGTATATGTATTTAATTTTTTTAATTAAATTATAAATTACAACAAACAATTTCTGTATTTTATCCTAATTTTTTACTTAAAACTTTAACACCCTGAAGTTTATAAAAGTTGAGAATGGACATAATTTCATATAAAGTTTTTTGCTTAGAATAGTTCCAAGGATCACAACCTTAAACATGTTAACATATCATTAAGTAACAGTAACATCCTTTATAGATATATAAGGGAATCTGAATTACATAAAGAAACAAACATTTTTGTTCTCCTTTGACAGATAATAATTAAAAAAAAAATTACGAAACATTAAGATTATTTTTTTTACCTTTCCAGAATATCGAAATTACGTCTATTTCCAATTTTTTTCGTCTACCAGACACATGAAATAATAAGCTTTTCACAAATGTACCGATTTGTTAAAGATTCCTCGTCAAAAATATAATTACTGTAGTTTTCAATCCACTGGTTTAAAATCACTGGCTTTGAAATAAAATATTTAAAGAAGCTTATTTCATTGTTTTTGGCTTGTCTTGTGTTTAAGCAATCAAAATATGAACACGCACACTTTTTAATATTTTCCGACATTGTTAATTATTAATAAAAATGTTATTATCAATCGGTTTCGGTTTCTTTCGCGCTCAAAGAAAATTAGGGGTGCCACTAAAGTATGCGGCTTACCGGCTGATCTTGATCTGCCGAATATTTAATTACGATTTATGGATAATTCCTATTACTTGTCTGTTATTTGAATATTATTCGTTTGATGCTTTTGTTCCTGGAATAATTATAATCCCTTTGTATTCCAGTCCAAATATCATCAGGCTTTAGATTTCTTTAGGCAGGTATATAAAAGCATGTGAAATACATTATTATCCAGATTAGTTTCTATTATAAATAATGTTGTATACTAATATACTTTTTTTATTGGGTAATAAATGTATAAAAATGTAATTCCTGTGTAGCGTTTTCATTGTCATCTTCTAATGTCATAATTGTAAGTAAAGTGCATGGTATAGCGGAAATTTTGCGGTAGACCGCATACTACAGCAGAAACCTGGCGACCCTCGATGCTCGATTCGACGAGTGGGCCATGCCATAGCCATAGACAAGGGAGATGTGTTTATCCAAAGAAAATTATAGCTACGCAATAGAAGTGTTATTCTCATGACCGACTTTAAACCGCGAGAAGCGCTGTACCAGGTTAATAAACAGGCGATTTTGCAGCAAATTTGAATTCGCGCATCCCGTACTCAGCTTGATGGAGAGCTACGTTGCCAATAGTTGTATACTGTCTTAAAAGGTTGCAATTGAAATATAGAAGTGAAAGTTATTGCATCTTTTATTAGGTTAATCTTAATAATAAGAGCTAAAATTGGCTAGTCAGTGATACAAGACACTTAATACAACCACACGGAATTAGGTTTTAACTTTTGTCACCGGATCCGGGGGCGAGAAGGACCACTAATCTATTTCATTTTATTGAAATGTGCTTGTGACGCAGTGGTTTGGGCGGCGTCTTTTAAATAAATATCCTTCTACCAGTAGCTAGTTCGTTTATACTTCCCAGTGTTTTTTTTTTATTATTTTTTGTTGCTTTAAATTTTTTCTAAATTTATTTCTACTACAACATTGGTGGATTAATAGGTTAATAGTATATTATTTGACGGCTACAACATTTAATACATCCTAAAGGTCAAATTAAAATTATTTTTCGTTACATTACTATAGGAATAGTTGTAATTTAAGGCCCACCTATGCTTGTAGTCAAAAATCAATCACTTTTAAGTTGCTTAGACAGTTAACGTTAATTTAAACACCGTAGGGACACGATTTGGCCCAAATTTTTGTAAGTGCCCATATTCTCTCTTGTAGCAGGAGCCGCTTTATACACTTTTTCTATCACATATCCCACAAAAAAAAATGTAGCTTAGTTAGGTCGGGAGATCTTGCTGGCCAAGACAGTGAGCTTATACAATGATCATTGAAACCGAAGTAATATTTCTTTAGATTAATAGAAAAGGATTGGAACTAAACCAGCACAAATGTAGATGAATTGTATGCAAATTTTTTGAATAACATTGTTGAAACAGTTGCTAGTGTAGCACCGGTTCAAAACATAAGCATGTGTACAACCCCTTGGATGACTAACAAAATTAAAATTGCACAGAATAAAAGAAATAATGCATATTTATGAAAAAATTAAATCAACAAAATCTTAAATTTATTGGAGGGTATACAAAAATAACCGTAACAATGTGGTTGCAGTCATTAGAAGTGAAAAAATGCAATTTATTAAGCAAATATAGATAGGTATATAGGAAACAGTAAAAAAATGTGACAAACTTTAAAGGGCTTAGCTTACTTTGAGAGACAGAGCTTCATTTTCTCGGGCCAGTCCGGATTTCGGGAGAAACACTCTTCACTGTAGTATGTTTGCACCATATGACGTAAAGGCATTAGTGAAGGGAATGCTACAGTAGTTAGTGTTTTCATAGACCTCAACAGTGGATTCGAAACGATCAACCTAGAAGATCTAATTTAACAGCTTTTGTGCAAGTGACGTCACACGCAATAGAGTGGCTTAAAGAGTACCTTGGTGAGAGATACCATAAGACGAAAGAAAACGATAGAATCGCGGGTCCTGCTAGGAATAATATCAGTGTCCGCAGGAAAGCGTTTTTGGCCTACTTATATTTATCATTTATATTAATGACCTTTGCAACATTTTTAAAAAATCTTATTTAAACCTATTTGAAGAAGACACGCTTGTATAAATTGCAGGAAAGTACTATGACCAAATTGAAAATGATATAAACACAAAACTATTCCTGTTATGTAACTGGCTTTGCCTAAACAAATTAAAGTTGAATTCGGAAAAAACAAAATACATATATGGTTCTGGGTAGCAAACTTCGATGTAAGTCTTCTATTGATAAGTTATAATATTCTAACTGATGAAGATGACATGGTTAATCAAATAAAATATTTAGGGGTAATTCTTGATCCTCAGTTTTATTTTTCAGCTCATATCAAGTTTATATTTTAAAAAAATTGGCAAAAAATCCTATCTTTCATAGGATATCAGAAAATTTAAGTCATTGGTCTAAACTGTTAATTTATAATATTCGCACTTCGCTTATTGTAATTCTTTATTAATGGCGTAATAAAGAGGAAATAAATAGTTTACAGTTATTGCAAAGTAAAGCAATGCGAATTATCGTAGGATGTAACAAGTATTAAACTAATGTTAAATACTTTAAATTGGCTTAATATAGAGCAGAGCATTGAAGTGTCAAATATAATGATAGTATTTGAAGTAAAATATAATTTAATGCCACCCCACCTAAGAAATCACTTAATCACAAGATCTGAAAAACAGTCTTACGATATGCGCTCTAAAGATAATTGTAATATTCCATTTGAGCGAAACTCTTATAGGCAAAAACATGTATTTAGAAACGGCCCACGACTTCTTGATGCTCTACCCACTAAGCTAAAGGCAAGGAGAAACTTAAAGGTATTTCTTAACAAGATTAAAAGATATTATTTGAAGGATTCAATAAGGCATTGAATAAGCTTTTCAAAACTTGCTTTTTGTATTTTTAGGTATTGATTAGGTATAGATAAAAAGTGATAGGTACAAATAATGTATATTGCAAGTAATATTTTGTACTCTAAATTGTAAATGTCTGCAGTAGCCACGTGATTTATTTATTTATTTATCTCCAGTTGTGCTATGGCCCATTAGTTATGGGACACAGTGTATTTGCCAGTAATTTTTTTTACATCATTAGTTTTGTAAGTTTTATGAAGTAACATGTTTATGGAACAAGCATTGAGGTTTGAGGTGAATGTGACTTTAATCAACCGATAAATAGATTGAATGCCGGAACTTTTGGCACTGATTAACTCATTTAATAGACCATTAAAGTAATGATGATTTCTAATGTGCCGAAATCTTCAAATTTATATTGACATTGGCACGTTCGAAGCCCTGATTATTTTAATCATCTATCAAATGAGTTAATCAGTACCAAGAGTACCGGCACTTAGTTATGCAAGATGTATACATCATAACAATTATAATAACAAACCAGCCGCTTCAGCTCTCTTTCAACAGTAGATAGTTATTTTACATTTTTTAAACTGAAATCAATACCCAAAACGCCCTATACCGTAATTTATATTAGAACATTCTATCTAACAATGGCAACAATCATCTCCCCAAGTCTCTCAAAGTACATATTAATCACCCCATATATTGAATTGGTTCTTTGTGAACAAAGAGAAAAGAAAATCAACATCTTAGCAATCATCCTGTACCTACTTATCATTGTTTTAATACCATTCAACCTTTTATTGATTCAAGTTATACAACTGGGACCCAACGTATTCACGTGGGGTAGCCGGGTTTTCGATCATTCATGTATGTAGGCGTTTTTGTGAAAAGCTCTGCATGTTGCTCGACTAACAAAGCTCGATGCAAAGCCAAAAATAAAGGATTTTACCAGCGTGTCTGCTACTGAGGGCAGTGTTGTCGATTGCTAAGGTTGTTTATGATAACGTAACAAAACTGGTGAGTTCTTTGCGTTTGCTATTTTTGGTAAATTTTGTAAAAATATCAATTATTATAATAGGTATAGGTACATAATATACCTACTAGGAATCAACCTGACTAAATAACTAGTTTTTAATACATTTTAGAGGTTAGTTCAGGTTAGTTCAGGTTAGGTAAAAACTTTTAATCCAGCGGCTGAACAGTACTTTTGAAAAAGCGAATATGAAATACATTATACAGGGTGTTCTAGAACTGATTTGGTCAGTTTCCAAACCATAAAGAGGGAAGCAAGAATACTGATCTTACCTTACGGCACTGCTGCACCACTGATTCTATGTAAAAATTAAAGTGGGATCCAAGCGAACAATGTAATCTTTTAAGCGTGATAAACTATATTTAGTGAAAAATACAGAAATATAAAACTTAATGTCTAATAAAATACCTCATGCTCATAGAGCCATTAATCAAACATGACCTATAGTTTTAGCTATAAGCAACAGCACATTAAAACTAGAACATATATAGGCACAATTTAGAGCGGCAATCATCCTCACCGGGGTGCAAATAAAACACTTTTTTAGTGTTTCTTCAATAGTTAAATATAAATTTGGAACAACCTTATGTGTTAAGTCCTACTGCTCACTTTACTGGGAAGTTTGTCGGTAACTAGGATTGTGCATGCTCGGTACATCCATTAACCATTGTTTAAACTGGTAAGAAAGAAGGGTATTCTTAATTGTGACCTTGTAACCAAGGGATTTCCTTCGTCAAATCGCGCGAAAAATAAGTGTATGTTTAGAAAACTCTTATTTTAATAAAGGAACATCAACTTTCTTAATTAAACTGCGATATTTCTTCTACACTCTTCCTTTTTCTGTTACAATTTTGTTTACCGTTACTTTTTTGTCATTATTGTTTCTTTTTTATATTGTCCTGGTAGCGTATATAAAAGTGATTTAATTAATCTTAAAAACTAGTTACCTTTATAGCTCAACAAAGAAAACGTGATTATAATAATTGTGCAAAGAGAGATGAAATTATGATAAATAGCTTTCTTGTTGAAGGACGTTTCTTCAACACAGGGTGAGTTTTTCTTAAAGTGTTACTAGGCAATGTCTCGAGAACGGTTTTAAATATATTAATGAAATTTTTGTGAAGTAATAAGGATATGGGGTACATATTTAACCATATTTTTTCAATTGGTGATGGAATTATGATTTAATATGGTTATTGCAATAAAGAAGTAACTCACAATCTAATTTCAAATTATTTAGCGATTTTGAGCAGTTGTTCGAAATGTCCCCCTTCAACTTCCAAACACTTTCTTACTCTTTGTATAAATGAATTTCCTACCCGCTCTAAAAATCCAAGTGTCACTTTTAAGCAGGCAGAACGGATTCGGTCTTTCATATAATCTGAAATCTGTGTTCCACAAGTCAAGGGGGTCAAATCTGGGAACCGAGCAGACTTGTTTTAGACAGGGGTTCGCTCTGACCTCACATAGACACTGCATCGCCCACAGTATAAGGTTGGTTCGTTTTATTTTTGCTAGACCAATTAAACACAACTTATTTAGCCAATTTTTTTTATTCTTTCACTTTTCACCACCCTTACAATATAACAATTTTTACATTGAGAAAAACAAATACATCATCTTAACCACCTCAGAGCACTACACCGAGATACCGTTAGGATTTCATTGGTTTTTATCGTAGGGAATGAATCAAAACTTGAATATAATATAATATTTCACGCATTTATGCGAACTGCAAAACACTAAGGTGCAACTTCTTGCACGTCTTAACCAAACATAAAGAGTGTAGTCTGTTTAACTGCGAAATTCACGGTACTTTTACTGTACGTTTAAAAGAATGGTAACCTCTGTTACCGGGCACACGTCTCCAAAATATCACTTACTTTAACATTAGAAAATCACTTTGCCTGACACACATGTCAGATCAAAACACGTGCTATTATTGTTCTAGCCAAGTGGAGCATCTGCTTACTCTGAAGTCTAACAGGACACTGCTTTGTTCATGGTGTTCAGTATTGCCAACACCAGAATATTAAATTGTGGGACGGCTGGATGCAAAATCTAACAAAGGATCACAAATTTCTACTTAACTTCATTTTTGTGCAGATCACGTGCCGCCAAAGAAATGCTTTGAGTTTCTGAATAAAATACGTTTATTACAAAAAAAAAATGGATTATAGTTTCCTAAACCGAAACGTAAACAACGAGAAGCGACAATATGACATTTGGCGAAATCATTGGAGTGGGAGGTAACACGGCCAACTGTTATTAGTTTAAGCCGGCCGTGTTTCAGCCGTTAGTCCGGTAGTCGATGATTTATCGTTATCGAGTTTTGTTGTCATTTTTGTTGATAGAAGTGTAATGTGTAACTGTTTGTTTTTGTGAGTGCTGTGCTATTGTAAAACTATGCCTGGTAATACCTGTGCGTTTCGAGGGTGTCACTCAAAAGAAGGGCAAGTAATTAGCATGTTAGCATTTCCAAAGGATCCTGAACAGTAAGTACATTTGCACCGCTTTAGGATTGTTGATTAAAAATGTAAGGAAAGGTAACAAAACTGCTGTTCAACATTTAAAAAGAAACAAAGAGATACATAAGAAAATACTGTTTTTCTAGGGAAATTTTCGCTAACGCTCGTACCGTAATTTTTGAAATCGTTTGTAATAGGCTTCTTACCACTCTTCGTATATAATATACTACTTCATTTCCTTTCTAAAATGTACTATCACTAACTATTTCAAAAATATTTTTGTTTTATTTAATTTTTCTATGATTTTACGAAATATGCTGGAAATTACATGAAACACAGAAGATATTCATGAAAAAGGTACTTCTTACTAGGTACCCACATTTTTTATTTCAGTGTAAAGCATTTACTTCATCGCTTTAGTGTTTCTTTTAGTGTAATAACCCGGCCAACTGTCAAAATTTCAAGGTGGTCTCCATTTAATCAATGCTAAACTCGGGATTTTGTCGCTTCTCGTTGTTTGCCTTTCTCGGCCGAACGAGGTTCGGCCGACAAATCGACGGGTATTGACATACCAACTAACATGAAGTTAGCGCATTTTGCATTAGGGATCACTTGCTTTAAATGTTATTGAAGTACTAAAATACGTATGCTAACATTATCAATTTTATTATCAAATTATGCGAATTGTATTAGGGTGCAAAAAATATGCGTAGGCAATAGAAAAGATGCGAAAATCGCATAGTTATGCACCGATTGGCAACACTGATGGTGTAACAGAACTCTAGCCTAAGAGGTCTACCAGTCACATGTGGTCACGTGGATCCTCTTGACCAACCAACGGAGGTCGCGTCCACCCAGGTTCGTTCAGGTTCAACCCGTTGAAGCCTTAAATGATATTGCCCTTTGTCGGTTAAAATATCATAAAAGTTTATTTATATATTCGTGAAGCCGTAAGCCTATTGCAAAGCTACCGATTAACGGTTTTGTAGACGTAAATTTAATATTATTTAGTTTAGGATATAGCAAGTTTTATGTTTATAGAAGACTAATGTTCTCCGAGAATTAGAATACTGCGGGAGAGAACACCAATGATTTTTAACTCTGGGCTACATATTTGGCGGTTTTGTCAGTAAAATAGAATAAAAATATCTTATCGCTACGCTAGAAGACTGAAGAACTCTTGAACACAGGCGGTGTTTTTCCTTTATTGCAGTGTTGCCGATTCGCAGACGTCGCTGCGACGTTGACAGATAAATTTATGTTTATTACTTTGATTAGGTATTAGAAAACGTGTTTTCCAAACAAGGCCAGTTGACTCAACCAGCTCGACCAATCCATCTGTTTTCAAATATTCCATTTAAATGGCTGGCCCTGTCCTGCATAGTCGGAAAGTCGGATGTCCTGCTGAAACCACATGTCAAGATTTATATGTTGGTTTAATAATTGTGTCAATTGGTTTCTTAAAAAATATGTGTAGCTACCGGGTGTTCCACCTAAGGAGGTAATCGGCTATATCTCAGAAAGTAATAACACTAGGACTTTGGAAAAATTATATATCGATAAAAGCGGCCAAGAGAAATTGCTGGAAATTATTTTCAAGTTCGAAAAATGACCGCTAAGGGGCGTAAGAGAACTTTCAAAATAGAAATGCCGATTTTCTCTTAATTTTTCTTAATAAAAAATATGTTAAAAATATAAGCATTGTATTCTCCATAAAATTATGCAACTTTATGTTAGGAATCGTTTTTTTCTATTTTCAATAATAAAGTGGTGGGAGAAGGTCAAACTTTTTTTCTTTCAAACGCTGATATCTCTGCTTTAAATAAACCGATTTTATTCAACTTAGTCTTGAAAAAAAGCCCTTCTTTTCCTCTATACGTAGATCTATTAAACTATACCATATTGGTTCTGATGGTGGCCACTAGATAGCGTTTTTCCGTAATTCCTCAATGAATAAGGATTTTCTCAAAACAATCAAATGTTATGATATGACTTTTTTATCATATTTTATTTTAGGCTTATAAAGGCTATTAAATAGTGGAATAAAAAATCCAGACCCGTATTTAAAATAAAAAAGTTGATGATGGTCGCTCGAATGCGAAACGTCGGATTAAAAAACTAACCCCATCAGCTTGTAGAGGAGGAAAAGTTACTATAAGGAACTGAAAACCGCAACGTGATATATTTTGTTAAACTAGAGAAATTAGGGATAATAATAATTAATATGGAAAAATAGGCAATTTTTTAAAACATTAATTAATCAATTAAATCTCTAGTTTAACAAAAGATATCACGTTGCGGTTTTCAGTTCCTTATAGTAACTTTTCCTCCTCTACAAGCTGATGGGGTTAGTTTTTTAATCCGACGTTTCGGATTCGAGCGACCATCATCAACTTTTTTATTTTAAATACGGACCTGGATTTTTTATTCCACTATTTAATAGCCTTTATAAGCCTAAAATAAAATATGATGCAAAAGTCATATCATAACATTTCATTGTTTTGAGAAAATCCTTATTCATTGAGGAATTACGGAAAAACGCCATCTAGTGGCCACCATCAGAATCAATATGGTATAGTTTAATAGATCTACGTGTAGAGGAAAGAAGGGCTTTTTTTCAAGACCAAGTTGAATAAAATCGGTTTATCCAAAGCAGAGATATCAGAGTTTATAAGAAAAAAAGGTTTGACCTTCTCCCACCACTTTATTATTGAAAATAGAAAAAAACGATCCCTAACATAAAGTTGCATAATTTTATGGAGAATACAATCCTTATATTTTAAACATATTTTTATTAAGAAAAATCAAGAGAAAATCGGCATTTCTATTTTGAAAGTTCTCTTACGCCCCCAAGCGGTCATTTTTCGAACTTGAAAATAATTTCCAGCAATTTCTCTTGGCCGCTTTTATCGATATATATTTTTTTGAGACATCTTTCCATTTAAATGCCTTTTAAAGAAATGCGTACGAATTACTCTATCCCCGATAATTCCATACTCAGTACCAGTAGCAATTGTTTTGATTTCTTGAGCCTAGTCTACGATTTTAACGATTTTCTGTGTAAAGTTACGTTATCTTAAAATGAAAACCTTATATCTCAAAATGACTATGAGATACGACAAAACATAACATTTACTGAAAGAGTGCCCTACAAGATTTTCAATGGCAAAACTGTACAGGGTCTATAGAGCTGTTTAAACCAATATTATGAACACCCTGTATAATTAAATCGAAAAGTGAAGATAGCATAGGATAAACTAGGCTAACATTAGTTTACATGTAAATTTGTCAGGGAAATTAACAAACAGTGGCAGAGATAAAAGAGTTTATAAGAAAGTAGGTATGTTTTTGACCAATTTTTTTTTAATTCGTATCTTAGCAACGCTGCATTCGACCCACATACAAATTGAAAGTTAAATACAGAACTCACAGGGGCGTCATTCGCCATTTTTGGTATTATTTTTTTTTTTGAGACACCCTTCAAAATAATTTTTGGTTATACGGAAATTTCGTGTGTCAATTGGGCGCAGATCCGTGAAGTAATTGGTTTAAGTACGTTTACTGAAATAATAGATTTCACTATTTATAGAACAAAGAAGTGTTCGGAAGTACCTAATTATTGGATTATTATCAAATAGGTAAAATTTAGTAAAAATATCAGTAAAAAGAACTATTTTTGTTGAAGTATTATAGCATTGGTAACAAATAGTTGTAGAAGAATCCAATTCAACGGTGTTTTGTGTAAAGAGTTATAGGTAAGTAAGTTCAATTTTTTCTTAGTCAGAATCCACTTGCAACAAAAAGCCATTTATTATAACACACACATATGTCCTGTGAAATGTGCTCTTATCTTCGTTCTAAGTAGTATTCCGTTTACAGAAAGGGAGTGGCGTGTAGAGAGTGTAAATAAATTATTAAGTTTTATCGGCACCTTTATTTAAGTTCCAGGTATCACATGATTACTTAACAACGATTTGCTTAGCATAGTTGATGATAAAAAGCGTTTTGTAACAAGGAAATATGGTGTTAATGAACTGGTTAAGATTATCATATCAACAGTCAATAGCATAGGTCTCTTGACGATGAGCTAGTAGAGGAAATAAATATTTTTTCTCACATATTACAAACAGCCTGACACACGCCAAAATTGGTCTGTAAAACCTTACGTCTCTATTAGCTAAATTGAGTCCAATGATGTACTTTAAAGTTAGTTCTGATGTTTTTAAACTAAACACTTTCACCTGCACACAATGCTCCACCTTTTGTTGTTTAGCAGCTGAAGCACCTCTGCTTTTTTGTATAGGTGAAGCCTTTGGTCGTGCTGCTTCGCAAACTATTTGATTTTGATTTCTTCTTTAATTATTGGAATGCCAAGATCTCTGTGTCAGCATTTCTAACAATTAGGGCCGACCACACGGCAGCGCCTTGCCTCCACGGTGTAGTTTGCGGAAAAAAGACTAAATATCGTTTTTTGTCCACACGGTGCAAGTGAGTTTGCGCAAGCTTTATTTTAAAGTGTATTCACAAATATAAGAAACTGACTAAATGACTCTTATTTATTTCTACTTAAATAGGGGTATTGACACAATGCCAACTGAGCTAGGACCAGCAAATAAATATGAAACTGATGTTTATTTAAGTTTATTAAATTCAAAATATAAAAATAGAATTATGGTCTTACACTTACACTTATAATGCTAAATTATTATATTAATTAATAAATTACCCAACTAAATCTACTTCACCATCGCTATCATCATCTAAAGTAATAATGAACCATTCTGTTGCGTTCCTAATACAAATGTAGCTTTCTTCTACTTCCTTTACATGTTGTACGCAGTTTTTCCAGTTCACCTCAGAATTTTTTTTAGTTTCATCATGAATTAGAGTTAATACACTAGAATTAAGTGTGGGTGAAATATTATTCTGACGAATTCCAGCTTTAAGTTGGTGCCATATTTTTTTAATAGGGCTAAATATACAGTGGTAAGGCGGTAGCCGCAATACTATGTGTGTGCCCCCTGCTTTTCGCAAGTTCATCGCAGTAATATTCTTTTTGAATAGACATACTTCCAAGCACTTCTAATAAGTCTTTCTTTCTATAGTTTTCATAACAATATATATCATTATCAAACATATATTCTTGAATTTTGGCTTTAGTGTCTTTTGAAGAAGGAGTTTTGTTTAATTGTCTACTATGATAACTAGCGTTATCCATAACAATGACACCATTTGCTGGAATGTTCTGCAATAATTTAGTTTCAAACCAATTTTCAAATAACTCCGCTGTTGTGTCTTCATGATAGTCAACACATGATTCACTAATATTTTTTGCCGAGAGAGATAGATCATTCGGCACACACCCATCTTCAGAACCAGCATGTAAGATTGTTATTCTTTTTCCACGGTTTGACGGAGCACGTGTCACACATTTGCCGCTAGAATCGACCCAACCACTTGATGGGGTGTCAAACCACGTTTCACCTAAATAAATGATCGGCCTACCTTCAGTAGCTAGAAACGGACAGTTCTGGCTCAGGTGGTGCTGGTGGTGCTGGTGGTGCAACTAACCCGGGTGGTGCGGTGGTGCGTTTTATGACCTAACCCGGGTGGTTCGGTGGTGCGTTTTACGATCTAACCCAAGTGGTGCGGTGGTGCGTTTTATGATCTAACCCGGGTGGTTCGGTGGTGCGTTTTATGATCTAACCCGGGTGGTTCGGTGGTGCGTTTTATGACCTAACCCGGGTGGTTCGGTGGTGCTGTTTTACGAGACCAGTGATGCTGGTGGTGCTGTTTTACGAGATCAGTGATGCTGGTGGTGCTGTTTTATGATCTAACCCGGGCGGTTCGGTGGTGCGTTTTATGACCTAACCCGGGTGGTTCGGTGGTGCTGTTTTACGAGACCAGTGATGCTGGTGGTGCTGTTTTACGAGATCAGTGGTGCTGGTGGTGCTGTTTTATGATCTAACCCGGGCGGTTCGGTGGTGCGTTTTATGACCTAACCCGGGTGGTTCGGTGGTGCGTTTTATGACCTAACCCGGGTGGTTCGGTGGTGCTGTTTTACGAGACCAGTGATGCTGGTGGTGCTGTTTTACGAGATCAGTGGTGCTGGTGGTGCTGTTTTATGATCTAACCCGGGCGGTTCGGTGGTGCGTTTTATGACCTAACCCGGGTGGTTCGGTGGTGCTGTTTTACGAGACCAGTGATGCTGGTGGTGCTGTTTTACGAGATCAGTGGTGCTGGTGGTGCTGTTTTATGATCTAACCCGGGCGGTTCGGTGGTGCGTTTTATGACCTAACCCGGATGGTTCGGTGGTGCTGTTTTACGAGACCAGTGGTGCTGGTGGTGCTGTTTTACGAGACCAGTGGTGCTGGTGGTGCTGTTTTACGAGACCAGTGGTGCTGGTGGTGCGTTTTATGATCTAACCCAAGTGGTTCGGTGGTGCGTTTTATGATCTAACCAGGATGGTTCGGTGGTGCTGTTTATGAGCTAACCCGGGTGCTTTCGTGAGGCGGCTCTGTCAATATCTCTCTACTGTGTTAATTTATGCGGGTAATAAAACCGACAAGGGTCGGATCGGCCTGCATGCTTATAGAGGTAAAAAACCGCTTTAGAATGTTTTTGGTATATCTTTTTTAGATAATTTTGGGGGAAATAATTTGCCTGAGATGCCAATTAAAAAAAGCCTACATTTAATTGTATTTTAGATTCTTGAATTTTGTACATGGATTAAAAATCTACTATTTCTTGAAATTGTATACATTATGTTAGATAATTAAGGAATAAAAAAGATGAAAATAACAATTATAATTAGAAAAAAAATATTTTAATGTTATTAAGACTTTGTAAATATCTGTAAAAACTGTTCTAAATCCTGTCATTTCTGAAACTTGTATACTGAGTGTTTAGAATTTAGTAAAAAATTAAAAAAATGTTTTAACGTTATTAAGCCCTGTGAAACTTTGTAAAAAATGACTAAAACAGTCGCAAATCGTCCTATTTTCTTAAAAGTGTATACTGAGTGTTTAGAATTTAGTAAAAATTAAAAAAAATGTTTTAAATTTGTTAAATCATGTGAAATCTTGTATAAAATGACTAGAACCATTCTTAATCATGACATTTCTGAAAATTGTATACTGAGTGTTTAGAATTTAGTAAAAAATTAAAAAAAATGTTTTAACGTTATTAAGCCCTGTGAAACTTTGTAAAAAATGACTAAAACAGTCGCAAATCGTCCTATTTTCTTAAAAGTGTATACTGAGTGTTTAGAATTTAGTAAAAATTAAAAAAAAATGTTTTAAATTTGTTAAATCATGCGAAATCTTGTATAAAATGACTAGAACCGTTCTTAATCATGGCATTTCTGAAAATTGTATACTGAGTGTTTAGAATTTAGTAAAAAATTAAAAAAAATGTTTTAACATTATTAAGCCCTGTGAAACTTTGTAAAAAATGACTAAAACAGTCGCAAATCGTCATATTTTCTTAAAAGTGTATACTGAGTGTTTAGAATTTAGTAAAAATTAAAAAAAATGTTTTAAATTTGTTAAATCATGTGAAATCTTGTATAAAATGACTAGAACCGTTCTTAATCATGGCATTTCTGAAAATTGTATACTGAGTGTTTAGAATTTAGTAAAAAATTAAAAAAAAAATGTTTTAACGTTATTAAGCCCTGTGAAACTTTGTAAAAAATGACTAAAACAGTCGCAAATCGTCCTATTTTCTTAAAAGTGTATACTGAGTGTTTAGAATTTAGTAAAAATTAAAAAAAAATGTTTTAAATTTGTTAAATCATGTGAAATCTTGTATAAAATGACTAGAACCGTTCTTAATCATGACATTTCTGAAAATTGTATACTGAGTGTTTAGAATTTAGTAAAAATTAAAAAAAATGTTTTAAATTTGTTAAATCATGCGAAATCTTGTAAAAAATGACTAAAACAGTCGCAAATCGTCCTATTTTCTTAAAAGTGTATACTGAGTGTTTAGAATTTAGTAAAAAATAAAAAAAATGTTTTAAATTTGTTAAATCATGCGAAATCTTGTATAAAATGACTAGAACCGTTCTTAATCATGGCATTTCTGAAAATTGTATACTGAGTGTTTAGAATTTAGTAAAAAATTAAAAAAAATGTTTTAACGTTATTAAGCCCTGTGAAACTTTGTAAAAAATGACTAAAACAGTCGCAAATCGTCATATTTTCTTAAAAGTGTATACTGAGTGTTTAGAATTTAGTAAAAATTAAAAAAAATGTTTTAAATTTGTTAAATCATGTGAAATCTTGTATAAAATGACTAGAACCGTTCTTAATCATGACATTTCTGAAAATTGTATACTGAGTGTTAAGTATTTTAGTTGAAAATAAGATCATAAATCATCTATACAAAACAAGCGCCCCTTATGGATTTGAACGAAAATCATAGATTCGACTATTTTCATGAAAAATAAATCTAAGTACGGAATAATGCAGGAAGATTATCTATTTTCTTGGTTTAGAAAGTGATGTAGTTAAGATTTATAACTTAGGAATAAATAAATTATTATTAATCTTTTCGACCTATTTCTCTTGCATATTTAATTTCTTTGATAGTAAGAACTAATCTTTTTATTTTACAAAGTAAAAAAAAAAAGCTAAAGATCGGCGTTGTCAGTCAGGTATAAGAACTGATTTAACACGATGGTTTTTGTACAAACGTTCACATACAATTGTATGCTTTTTAACCGATTGTGTCGGAAAAAAATGACGATTTATAGATTAGATATTTAGACGAAGAGCTAACCTTCTCAATAAAGTATTGATTATTGCCCTGCTAGCTAGACAACACTTTTTATGTTAGTCAAAAAAAATTTTTTTTTTCGGACGCTATTACAGATTTCATCGTTAACTAACAAACATTAAGACCAAAAAATTAGCGTGCAAGATGAAATGTATAGGTTCACTTCATTTCTACATTATTTTACAACTCTCAATCGCATTAAAAACAAGATCGAATAAAAAATAACTTATGACATATGGACGAAAAATGTTTTTCGGGCTATTTAGGTTAGCGACCGCATTACGTCTGAAATACTACATTTTTCGAGCTTATAACATAATTTACTATTTTAACGTTAAAATAGGGGAAATGATGTATCGAAGTGGGTACTTTTTTTTGTCGGTCACGAGATTATAGTTTCTTTTAAAATGAGCTCTAATATTTACAACACAAATTATCCTTTAAGCCACATTAGTTTAAAACTCGTCTGTCGCTTTCCCTCTATCGTGAGATTGATTAAAGTATAGCGTAGTATATATTTAGATGAATTTCGTAAATGTTGAATACTTTCAAAACTGAAAAAGCCGCCCTTTGCAATAAATATCTCCGTAGAGTTAGGTATCCTGCAGATTAAGGGTATTTCAACGGATAATCATATACAAATTCAAATACCTCATTTGTTTCGGAGCAGTAACCATCAACTTTTACACCATTTAAAACAGCTTCTTTACCATTAGCAGCATGTAAGATGTTGATTTTTCTGTGATTCTCGGTCCAAAGTAACCAATCTATGGCAATTTTGCTCTGCCTGTTTCTCCATCGGTATCCATTTTTTGGTATGATTCCTATAGTATTAGGCTTCAAAAAATGTCTTCTAAAAATTGCATTGCATGCTGAAGCAATAGTTGTAGCTTCAGTAAATGGACATACATTGGTAGTTTGTATAAGTTGTTCTCTAAACTTTAAACATGATTGCGCAAGGATTTCGACATCCGATACGCAGTAGTCTACCAGATCTCTTTGCATATCGAAACCATCATTTTCATGTTCTACAAACCATTTAAGAAATTTGGCTCTGTCTTCTTCTTTCATACTATCTGAGGAGTAATATTGAATTGATGGTAGAGGTCCTATATAGTTTTCATTTGCCTTTGTATTAAATAGGTGCGGGAAGTAGCCTTTTTTAAAAATATCCTCAAGTCCAAATGCCTTTGGTAGTTTGGCTTAAGGCATAGGGAAATAGTTAAGTGAGTCGATAAATTTTACATTTTCAAGTTGCATCGTAATTATTTTGGTACCTCTCATGATTAACTCAGGTGTAAAATCTGTCTTTGTCATAATATAGTTTAATATAAACTGGTGATCAAAAGCCTGACCATTATGGGCTATTACAATAATTTCTTTAAAGTTTTTCCTCATTTGTAACAAATGGCTAGTAAATGTTCCCGCTGGGTCTATACCTCTGACTTTTTGTAACTTTAGACCACATTTTTTTACAAGTATCTGCTTCAGAATCCATGCACTCATCGCAGTATTGTTTGAAAACACAGAGATTGACTTGATGTAAAAACGTTGAATTTTCCAATAGTTTGTCTTGGCTCGTCTCTAAATCGTAGAATACAAAAAAGATCATCTTTAATCTTAGCTTTTCCCTTATCAGACCGAATATAACATAGATGATCCTCGGATGCATGTTTATTACAAATTTTACAATAAATTTCACCACATGCATGTGCTCTTTTGGCTTTAATGGTTTTTAATCAAATAGAACATAGTTTAATTTGTTCGCATACTGTAAATTTGCCTGACGAATAATCCTTTTTATGATTTTCGTAACAGTTTTGACTTCTAAAAAATCATAGACAGTCCTGACATTTAATTTTTATTGCTATTTCACAAGCAGAGACTTGCTGACATGCCTGACAGCTTCCACCACATCGGTGCTCATTTTTGTGATCATATGGGACGTAACACTTTTCACAAAAATAGTTAGAACAAAAAGCTGCTGTCAGCGATGTAATTACATTAAAATGGCTTTTGTAATGTAATAAGTTCAGCCGTTTATTGCTTTCAGTTGAACCTTCAAATATAATATTTCGTCCTTTTGATCCATAGCTATAAACAACTAATTTATATTCTTTTAGATGATTTTGAAATTGTATTAACTCGGGAATTCCACCTCCTGCCTCAGGAATGCTAATTTTAGCTCTCTCCAACAATGATCTTGTTCTTTCGGTTTGAATTTTACTAATATCTCTTCCAACCTTACTGAATTCGGGATCTCTTTTATTATGGGCAATGGCGACTACCAAAGCATGTGCTAAACACAGGTTATCGGTATTTTTAATACTTATAATACCTCGTCGCTTGTCGCATTCCTCGTGAAAGCTGTTATAATTTTTTCCTCTTCCCCCACCAACAGGTAATCTAACAGTTGTCACACTAAGACAAAATGATTCTGTATTAAGACCTGCTGAGTTTGACTGATAAATGCCACTTATAACACTCCAAACATCTTAAAAGGTTATGTCTTTAGCTGCTTTGAAGCGAATCCAACCTTCTCCTCGGTTGAAGTCTTTAGAGCAAAAACTAAAAGCCGCACGATCTAAGGGTTGTAGGCCTTCTGTAGCGTTTTGAATAATTTGATTAATTCCTTTTTCCGCCCAACCAACTGGTTCAACTCCCTGTGGAACAGGTTTTAACTTAAACTCTAGAGTGCGTCCTGTAAGGTTAAATTCTCGTAACTTTTTAACAACGTCTTTAACAATAATAAACTTCTCCATCTTTCTTTTTTTTTTTTTTTGTTGTTTTATAATCTACTATCTACCTACATAAAAAAAAAAAAAACAAGTATATTTTCATATTTTTATCGGTCTTAAGTTCGATTTCAAAAGCACACTCCCACTTTTTGATAATTTCACAGTCTAAGCACATAGATCTTATATTTTTTATTTACGATCAATTCATCTTTATTCGCCAATCGTCTCAAACGAGTCTGCTTTTGAAAGTAATATAACCTTAGTATTCAGAAAATATTAATGATATCGGAGCCTAAAACATCCTTAACACTAAAAAATCATTATGTTTCCTAACAAAACCCATCATCTTGTCTATTTAGCTTGCTTTCCTATTGTTTAGCAGGTTAAATAAAATTATTATTTCGCTCTTTTTGTCTGTACTGAATCGTTAGGGAAATACGATTCTAGTCCTATAAGAGAGACAGTTAAAATTTATGTAAGCAATCAGAAATCCTACACTATGAGCTACTTAGTTAAAATTTCATATTTCCTTCCTGGATCAGCTAAAATTTGTGTTGTGTCGGTCAAAATTTATAAAATACGAAAAAAATGCTAGATACATTTTTATCATGACTTTCTATCTAATTCCATCTTATTTCAAGGTATAATTCGGTTGTCAAAATGAGAATCTAAAAAATCCTCGTGTTTCCTCACAAAACCCATCATCTTGCCTATTTAGCTTGCTTTTCTATTGTTTAGCAGGTTAAATAAAATTATTATTTCGCTCTTTTTTGTCTGTACTGAATCGTTAGGGGGGATGCGTTTCTAGTTCTATAAGAGAGACAGTTAAAATTTATGTAAGCAATCAGAAATCCTACACTATGAGCTACTTAGTTAAAATTTCATATTTCCTTCCTGGGTCAGAAAAAATTTGTGATGTGTCGGTCAAAATTTATAAAAATACGAAAAAAATGCTGGATACATTTTTAGCGTGACTTTCTATTTAATACCATCTTATTTCAAGGTATAATACGGTTGTCAAAATGAGAATAAAATAATTTTCCCATGGTTTATGTCATCTTAAAAAAGTCAAAAGGTTATATTCTGTAGAGGGTCAGATACATTCAAATTTAAAAATTTTCTACAAGAAGAATTTTAAGATAGTATTATAGTAAATAAAAATTCTATACCTCCAATATTTCTTGGAAACATATCGTGTTCTAGCGACATAACCCAAAAGTACCTCTATTCAGAAACGCATCGTACTTTTCTTGTCAAACTTGACTTTGTTGTAATGTTGTATGCAGAGCACTTTGAAAACAAAAATTAGATTAGAAACCGCCGCCTCTTAAGGTATACTTTTTTAGGTCTTACATAGGGTACACTGGTATACAGAACAAATGTCATCTTTAATTGTCTCATTGTCCCATCCATTACATTATTATAATCTTAAAGCACCTGTTACCAGCATTATCTATTTTTATGGTTTTCATAAAACATAGCGATTACCGATGAAAATTAAACGAAAACTCAATAAATAACTTTTTTTCAACTGAAATAGACTGATTTTCGATGGAAAAATGTTACTTATAACTAAAAATGAATATAAGACATATACGCAATGATATTTAGAATAAATCAATCTTTTCTAAAATTACTATGAAATATTCACAAAATCGTTTCGTTATAACCAAAGTAGCAAGGCTTGCAGATTTCGTATAGAGTTCAAACGCGATACTGAGATGATCTTTTTTTTATATTTTTGTAGGATAATTCACCACTACGTTGTAAGTACTTGAGAGAGGACTTTCTTGAAAAATCCTCAAATTTCTCTGCAATTTTGTTCCTTCTAGAGTTAAATTCACACAGAAAACCCCGTATTCTTATCTTTCAGGTTGGTATATTAAAAAGGGCTTATTAGTATGGTTTAGAAAACAAGCAATATTAATTAACGGATGTTTTTTCGTCGTATGAAGAGTTGAAAAATTTTTTTTTTCCACTCCAATGGTTGCGATGCAGAGAGTCGGGTTTCATCATAATCTTTCAGGGTAGCTCAGGTTTTGATTGCATGTAGAGAGTTGGGTTTCATCATAATCTTTCAGGGTAGCTCAGGTTTGATTACATGTACTAAGGTTAGTGCTCCTTGCAATCGGTTTCAGGTTTGACGCGCCCCCCTCAGGTTTGTTCAGGTTTCTCAAGTGTTTGAGAAACCTGAACAAACCTGAGGGGGGCGCGTCAAACCTGAAACCGATTGCAAGGAGCACTAACCTTAGTACATGCAATCAAACCTGAGCTACCCTGAAAGATTATGATGAAACCCGACTCTCTACATGCAATCAAACCTGAGCTACCCTGAAAAATTATGATGAAATCCGACTCTCTACATGCAATCAAACCTGAGCTACCCTGAAAGATTATGATGAAACCCGACTCTCTGCATCGCAACCATTGGAGTGGAAAAAAAAAAAATTTTTCAACTCTTCATACGACGAAAAAACATCCGTTAATTAATATTGCTTGTTTTCTAAACCATACTAATAAGCCCTTTTTAATATACCAACCTGAAAGATAAGAATACGGGGTTTTCTGTGTGAATTTAACTCTAGAAGGAACAAAATTGCAGAGAAATTTGAGGATTTTTCAAGAAAGTCCTCTCTCAAGTACTTACAACGTAGTGGTGAATTATCCTACAAAAATATAAAAAAAAGATCATCTCAGTATCGCGTTTGAACTCTATACGAAATCTGCAAGCCTTGCTACTTTGGTTATAACGAAACGATTTTGTGAATATTTCATAGTAATTTTAGAAAAGATTGATTTATTCTAAATATCATTGCGTATATGTCTTATATTCATTTTTAGTTATAAGTAACATTTTTCCATCGAAAATCAGTCTATTTCAGTTGAAAAAAAGTTATTTATTGAGTTTTCGTTTAATTTTCATCGGTAATCGCTATGTTTTATGAAAACCATAAAAATAGATAATGCTGGTAACAGGTGCTTTAAGATTATAATAATGTAATGGATGGGACAATGAGACAATTAAAGATGACATTTGTTCTGTATACCAGTGTACCCTATGTAAGACCTAAAAAAGTATACCTTAAGAGGCGGCGGTTTCTAATCTAATTTTTGTTTTCAAAGTGCTCTGCATACAACATTACAACAAAGTCAAGTTTGACAAGAAAAGTACGATGCGTTTCTGAATAGAGGTACTTTTGGGTTATGTCGCTAGAACACGATATGTTTCCAAGAAATATTGGAGGTATAGAATTTTTATTTACTATAATACTATCTTAAAATTCTTCTTGTAGAAAATTTTTAAATTTGAATGTATCTGACCCTCTACAGAATATAACCTTTTGACTTTTTTAAGATGACATAAACCATGGGAAAATTATTTTATTCTCATTTTGACAACCGTATTATACCTTGAAATAAGATGGTATTAAATAGAAAGTCACGCTAAAAATGTATCCAGCATTTTTTTCGTATTTTTATAAATTTTGACCGACACATCACAAATTTTTTCTGACCCAGGAAGGAAATATGAAATTTTAACTAAGTAGCTCATAGTGTAGGATTTCTGATTGCTTACATAAATTTTAACTGTCTCTCTTATAGAACTAGAAACGCATCCCCCCTAACGATTCAGTACAGACAAAAAAGAGCGAAATAATAATTTTATTTAACCTGCTAAACAATAGAAAAGCAAGCTAAATAGGCAAGATGATGGGTTTTGTGAGGAAACACGAGGATTTTTTAGATTCTCATTTTGACAACCGAATTATACCTTGAAATAAGATGGAATTAGATAGAAAGTCATGATAAAAATGTATCTAGCATTTTTTTCGTATTTTATAAATTTTGACCGACACAACACAAATTTTAGCTGATCCAGGAAGGAAATATGAAATTTTAACTAAGTAGCTCATAGTGTAGGATTTCTGATTGCTTACATAAATTTTAACTGTCTCTCTTATAGGACTAGAATCGTATTTCCCTAACGATTCAGTACAGACAAAAAGAGCGAAATAATAATTTTATTTAACCTGCTAAACAATAGGAAAGCAAGCTAAATAGACAAGATGATGGGTTTTGTTAGGAAACATAATGATTTTTTAGTGTTAAGGATGTTTTAGGCTCCGATATCATTAATATTTTCTGAATACTAAGGTTATATTACTTTCAAAAGCAGACTCGTTTGAGACGATTGGCGAATAAAGATGAATTGATCGTAAATAAAAAATATAAGATCTATGTGCTTAGACTGTGAAATTATCAAAAAGTGGGAGTGTGCTTTTGAAATCGAACTTAAGACCGATAAAAATATGAAAATATACTTGTTTTTTTTTTTTTTATGTAGGTAGATAGTAGATTATAAAACAACAAAAAAAAAAAAAAAGAAAGATGGAGAAGTTTATTATTGTTAAAGACGTTGTTAAAAAGTTACGAGAATTTAACCTTACAGGACGCACTCTAGAGTTTAAGTTAAAACCTGTTCCACAGGGAGTTGAACCAGTTGGTTGGGCGGAAAAAGGAATTAATCAAATTATTCAAAACGCTACAGAAGGCCTACAACCCTTAGATCGTGCGGCTTTTAGTTTTTGCTCTAAAGACTTCAACCGAGGAGAAGGTTGGATTCGCTTCAAAGCAGCTAAAGACATAACCTTTTAAGATGTTTGGAGTGTTATAAGTGGCATTTATCAGTCAAACTCAGCAGGTCTTAATACAGAATCATTTTGTCTTAGTGTGACAACTGTTAGATTACCTGTTGGTGGGGGAAGAGGAAAAAATTATAACAGCTTTCACGAGGAATGCGACAAGCGACGAGGTATTATAAGTATTAAAAATACCGATAACCTGTGTTTAGCACATGCTTTGGTAGTCGCCATTGCCCATAATAAAAGAGATCCCGAATTCAGTAAGGTTGGAAGAGATATTAGTAAAATTCAAACCGAAAGAACAAGATCATTGTTGGAGAGAGCTAAAATTAGCATTCCTGAGGCAGGAGGTGGAATTCCCGAGTTAATACAATTTCAAAATCATCTAAAAGAATATAAATTAGTTGTTTATAGCTATGGATCAAAAGGACGAAATATTATATTTGAAGGTTCAACTGAAAGCAATAAACGGCTGAACTTATTACATTACAAAAGCCATTTTAATGTAATTACATCGCTGACAGCAGCTTTTTGTTCTAACTATTTTTGTGAAAAGTGTTACGTCCCATATGATCACAAAAATGAGCACCGATGTGGTGGAAGCTGTCAGGCATGTCAGCAAGTCTCTGCTTGTGAAATAGCAATAAAAATTAAATGTCAGGACTGTCTATGATTTTTTAGAAGTCAAAACTGTTACGAAAATCATAAAAAGGATTATTCGTCAGGCAAATTTACAGTATGCGAACAAATTAAACTATGTTCTATTTGATTAAAAACCATTAAAGCCAAAAGAGCACATGCATGTGGTGAAATTTATTGTAAAATTTGTAATAAACATGCATCCGAGGATCATCTATGTTATATTCGGTCTGATAAGGGAAAAGCTAAGATTAAAGATGATCTTTTTTGTATTCTACGATTTAGAGACGAGCCAAGACAAACTATTGGAAAATTCAACGTTTTTACATCAAGTCAATCTCTGTGTTTTCAAACAATACTGCGATGAGTGCATGGATTCTGAAGCAGATACTTGTAAAAAAATGTGGTCTAAAGTTACAAAAAGTCAGAGGTATAGACCCAGCGGGAACATTTACTAGCCATTTGTTACAAATGAGGAAAAACTTTAAAGAAATTATTGTAATAGCCCATAATGGTCAGGCTTTTGATCACCAGTTTATATTAAACTATATTATGACAAAGACAGATTTTACACCTGAGTTAATCATGAGAGGTACCAAAATAATTACGATGCAACTTGAAAATGTAAAATTTATCGACTCACTTAACTATTTCCCTATGCCTTAAGCCAAACTACCAAAGGCATTTGGACTTGAGGATATTTTTAAAAAAGGCTACTTCCCGCACCTATTTAATACAAAGGCAAATGAAAACTATATAGGACCTCTACCATCAATTCAATATTACTCCTCAGATAGTATGAAAGAAGAAGACAGAGCCAAATTTCTTAAATGGTTTGTAGAACATGAAAATGATGGTTTCGATATGCAAAGAGATCTGGTAGACTACTGCGTATCGGATGTCGAAATCCTTGCGCAATCATGTTTAAAGTTTAGAGAACAACTTATACAAACTACCAATGTATGTCCATTTACTGAAGCTACAACTATTGCTTCAGCATGCAATGCAATTTTTAGAAGACATTTTTTGAAGCCTAATACTATAGGAATCATACCAAAAAATGGATACCGATGGAGAAACAGGCAGAGCAAAATTGCCATAGATTGGTTACTTTGGACCGAGAATCACAGAAAAATCAACATCTTACATGCTGCTAATGGTAAAGAAGCTGTTTTAAATGGTGTAAAAGTTGATGGTTACTGCTCCGAAACAAATGAGGTATTTGAATTTGTATATGATTATCCGTTGAAATACCCTTAATCTGCAGGATACCTAACTCTACGGAGATATTTATTGCAAAGGGCGGCTTTTTCAGTTTTGAAAGTATTCAACATTTACGAAATTCATCTAAATATATACTACGCTATACTTTAATCAATCTCACGATAGAGGGAAAGCGACAGACGAGTTTTAAACTAATGTGGCTTAAAGGATAATTTGTGTTGTAAATATTAGAGCTCATTTTAAAAGAAACTATAATCTCGTGACCGACAAAAAAAAGTACCCACTTCGATACATCATTTCCCCTATTTTAACGTTAAAATAGTAAATTATGTTATAAGCTCGAAAAATGTAGTATTTCAGACGTAATGCGGTCGCTAACCTAAATAGCCCGAAAAACATTTTTCGTCCATATGTCATAAGTTATTTTTTATTCGATCTTGTTTTTAATGCGATTGAGAGTTGTAAAATAATGTAGAAATGAAGTGAACCTATACATTTCATCTTGCACGCTAATTTTTTGGTCTTAATGTTTGTTAGTTAACGATGAAATCTGTAATAGCGTCCGAAAAAAAAAATTTTTTTTGACTAACATAAAAAGTGTTGTCTAGCTAGCAGGGCAATAATCAATACTTTATTGAGAAGGTTAGCTCTTCGTCTAAATATCTAATCTATAAATCGTCATTTTTTTCCGACACAATCGGTTAAAAAGCATACAATTGTATGTGAACGTTTGTACAAAAACCATCGTGTTAAATCAGTTCTTATACCTGACTGACAACGCCGATCTTTAGCTTTTTTTTTTACTTTGTAAAATAAAAAGATTAGTTCTTACTATCAAAGAAATTAAATATGCAAGAGAAATAGGTCGAAAAGATTAATAATAATTTATTTATTCCTAAGTTATAAATCTTAACTACATCACTTTCTAAACCAAGAAAATAGATAATCTTCCTGCATTATTCCGTACTTAGATTTATTTTTCATGAAAATAGTCGAATCTATGATTTTCGTTCAAATCCATAAGGGGCGCTTGTTTTGTATAGATGATTTATGATCTTATTTTCAACTAAAATACTTAACACTCAGTATACAATTTTCAGAAATGTCATGATTAAGAACGGTTCTAGTCATTTTATACAAGATTTCACATGATTTAACAAATTTAAAACATTTTTTTTAATTTTTACTAAATTCTAAACACTCAGTATACACTTTTAAGAAAATATGACGATTTGCGACTGTTTTAGTCATTTTTTACAAAGTTTCACAGGGCTTAATAACGTTAAAACATTTTTTTTAATTTTTTACTAAATTCTAAACACTCAGTATACAATTTTCAGAAATGCCATGATTAAGAACGGTTCTAGTCATTTTATACAAGATTTCGCATGATTTAACAAATTTAAAACATTTTTTTTATTTTTTACTAAATTCTAAACACTCAGTATACACTTTTAAGAAAATAGGACGATTTGCGACTGTTTTAGTCATTTTTTACAAGATTTCGCATGATTTAACAAATTTAAAACATTTTTTTTAATTTTTACTAAATTCTAAACACTCAGTATACAATTTTCAGAAATGTCATGATTAAGAACGGTTCTAGTCATTTTATACAAGATTTCACATGATTTAACAAATTTAAAACATTTTTTTTTAATTTTTACTAAATTCTAAACACTCAGTATACACTTTTAAGAAAATAGGACGATTTGCGACTGTTTTAGTCATTTTTTACAAAGTTTCACAGGGCTTAATAACGTTAAAACATTTTTTTTTTAATTTTTTACTAAATTCTAAACACTCAGTATACAATTTTCAGAAATGCCATGATTAAGAACGGTTCTAGTCATTTTATACAAGATTTCACATGATTTAACAAATTTAAAACATTTTTTTTAATTTTTACTAAATTCTAAACACTCAGTATACACTTTTAAGAAAATATGACGATTTGCGACTGTTTTAGTCATTTTTTACAAAGTTTCACAGAGCTTAATAATGTTAAAACATTTTTTTTAATTTTTTACTAAATTCTAAACACTCAGTATACAATTTTCAGAAATGCCATGATTAAGAACGGTTCTAGTCATTTTATACAAGATTTCGCATGATTTAACAAATTTAAAACATTTTTTTTTAATTTTTACTAAATTCTAAACACTCAGTATACACTTTTAAGAAAATAGGACGATTTGCGACTGTTTTAGTCATTTTTTACAAAGTTTCACAGGGCTTAATAACGTTAAAACATTTTTTTTAATTTTTTACTAAATTCTAAACACTCAGTATACAATTTTCAGAAATGTCATGATTAAGAATGGTTCTAGTCATTTTATACAAGATTTCACATGATTTAACAAATTTAAAACATTTTTTTTAATTTTTACTAAATTCTAAACACTCAGTATACACTTTTAAGAAAATAGGACGATTTGCGACTGTTTTAGTCATTTTTTACAAAGTTTCACAGGGCTTAATAACGTTAAAACATTTTTTTAATTTTTTACTAAATTCTAAACACTCAGTATACAAGTTTCAGAAATGACAGGATTTAGAACAGTTTTTACAGATATTTACAAAGTCTTAATAACATTAAAATATTTTTTTTCTAATTATAATTGTTATTTTCATCTTTTTTATTCCTTAATTATCTAACATAATGTATACAATTTCAAGAAATAGTAGATTTTTAATCCATGTACAAAATTCAAGAATCTAAAATACAATTAAATGTAGGCTTTTTTTAATTGGCATCTCAGGCAAATTATTTCCCCCAAAATTATCTAAAAAAGATATACCAAAAACATTCTAAAGCGGTTTTTTACCTCTATAAGCATGCAGGCCGATCCGACCCTTGTCGGTTTTATTACCCGCATAAATTAACACAGTAGAGAGATATTGACAGAGCCGCCTCACGAAAGCACCCGGGTTAGCTCATAAACAGCACCACCGAACCATCCTGGTTAGATCATAAAACGCACCACCGAACCACTTGGGTTAGATCATAAAACGCACCACCAGCACCACTGGTCTCGTAAAACAGCACCACCAGCACCACTGGTCTCGTAAAACAGCACCACCAGCACCACTGGTCTCGTAAAACAGCACCACCGAACCATCCGGGTTAGGTCATAAAACGCACCACCGAACCGCCCGGGTTAGATCATAAAACAGCACCACCAGCACCACTGATCTCGTAAAACAGCACCACCAGCATCACTGGTCTCGTAAAACAGCACCACCGAACCACCCGGGTTAGGTCATAAAACGCACCACCGAACCGCCCGGGTTAGATCATAAAACAGCACCACCAGCACCACTGATCTCGTAAAACAGCACCACCAGCATCACTGGTCTCGTAAAACAGCACCACCGAACCACCCGGGTTAGGTCATAAAACGCACCACCGAACCACCCGGGTTAGGTCATAAAACGCACCACCGAACCGCCCGGGTTAGATCATAAAACAGCACCACCAGCACCACTGATCTCGTAAAACAGCACCACCAGCATCACTGGTCTCGTAAAACAGCACCACCGAACCACCCGGGTTAGGTCATAAAACGCACCACCGAACCGCCCGGGTTAGATCATAAAACAGCACCACCAGCATCACTGATCTCGTAAAACAGCACCACCAGCATCACTGGTCTCGTAAAACAGCACCACCGAACCACCCGGGTTAGGTCATAAAACGCACCACCGAACCACCCGGGTTAGATCATAAAACGCACCACCGAACCACCCGGGTTAGATCATAAAACGCACCACCGCACCACTTGGGTTAGATCGTAAAACGCACCACCGAACCACCCGGGTTAGGTCATAAAACGCACCACCGCACCACCCGGGTTAGTTGCACCACCAGCACCACCAGCACCACCTGAGCCAGAACTGTCCGTTTCTAGCTACTACCTTCAATTATGTATTTATTTACTTTTGTCAGATATTCCCACCGCCATTCTTGAAGATGCTTGGACTCCATCAAAACCTGCTTCTTATTAATCCTTTTGAATTTAAAGCCCATGTGTTGAAGGCTCTTCCACAATGTCGTTCTTGAGTATTTAATTTTTGTTTTATCTGTTGTCAGCCTTTTCATTAAATTGTCCAACGTTGGTACCCTTTGCTCTTCATACATTTTATAAATTTTTCGTCGTATCAGTTTCTTGTCCCCTTGGTCCAACGTTCTTGCGTCCAATATCACTTCTTTTTCTGCGTTCCAGAATTGGCCCTTCTGTAATGTTCCAAACTGTGGAAAAGGATTTTTTGTAAGTAAAGCCGTTTCCTTTACAGCTTCTTTAGGGCACAAATTTTCGCGCGACATTAATGTCAAAAACACATTATTTATAATCTGTTTGGCATTTGTTGATAAATGCACTCTGTTATTTACTTCAGTTTCATTGATTTCACAATCTCACTAGAACACCAAGGACGAAATATTTTTAAAAAACAAACTAAACCCAACAGTGTACGTTGACAGACTAAAATCAAAAAGGACCCTGTTTTAACCGCATTTTTATTTACCTGCGTACGGTACTTAAAATTTATTACGCCCATATCATTTCGCAGAACTTGAACAACAATAGTTGTTTATTATATTTTGAATACCCTAATAATAGCAGTCATTTAGGTCGGTTTCTTATATTTTTGTGAACACACTTTGCCAGAATTCATCTTAGAGAACAGACATCGCAGCTAATTTGACTATTTGTTTTTGTTATACTTATTTTTCTATTGTTTATTTTTAAAAAAGAGACAGATAAACAGTATAGGTCGAAGTGTAGTCAATAAGAGCTTATTTTGAGAAGGAGGATACATTCACTTATAAATCATCCTGGTAAAATTTAAGTGACGATCAAGATGACTGATGGCAATGTTCGCAATTCGCTGATATCACTCCTTCATGCGACACTCTGTTAAGCATCGCATCGCGCACTGCCAACAAATTCGTGAAAAAAAAAATTTCGTATGTGATACTCATATCAATGTCACTAAATAATATTTAATCGAGATTTGAAGCAATTTAAATAAGTCATGTAATTATCATTATTATTATTTAGATACCGCTTGATACGATTTCACTTCGCACGTAGTTTTTTAAATTATAAGCTGGTATGGTCTTCCGCTCAATTCATCATCATCATTGAATGAATGGCGCCGAGCAGGTGCGGTTTCCTCTTTTGCATACGCTAATAATACTTTTATATATTAGTCACTTGTCTCCCTCTGATGCGCTTGCCGTCACACACATCATAGAACACTGAAAGCAAAAATCATTTTTCTTTTAGGAAACATTTTATTTATTAGTACATAATACAGACTTAATTGTATTACAATCCTCTATTGCAGTGTTTTTAAACTAAACATTGGTATCAAGGATATACACTCTTATTATAGCAACAGTGTGAGCACACTAACTAATTCGCTATATACACAGTTGCTCGTAAATCATACCTAAATGGGCTTTTAACAACTTAGCAAATCTGTCATTTGTCGTTACAGATTTATTGTTATCAGGTAATTCATTATATACTTTGGATGCTTGATATATCGGGTCAACTAAACCTTTATTTGTTCTGACATTCTCATGAAAAATACGGTAATGTGATCTAGCTAAATGTTCATGGACCTCCCAGGTAAATACAATATTGGTATTTGTCTTTTGTCTTTTATTTACTACCTTATACATACATGTACTCTGTTCTAATCTTATTAGTTTATTAGGGTTGAAGACTTTTAGCTCTCTGTACAAACTCTCGGTGTGTATAAACCGGTCATGCCCGAATAGAATTTTTAAGACTTTATTTTGTAGAGCTTGCATCTTGTTGAACTTAATTCTACCGCCATTTTCTTACATCGGGAGTAGGTACCTAAAGTGAGACAAAAATTAAGCAGTGTATACATTCATTTTGCTTTTATGATTCAGATAGTTTCGACATTAATACACAGCGCCGACCATTGGAATAACTCTACTGCTTATTTAATCAAGATGGTTTTTCCAGTTAAGATTTTTATCCAAAACCAGACCCAAATATTTTATACTTGAGACTCTTTCAATACAGTTATTATACAATTTAATTACGGGGTATTGAACTAACTAATTTTTTTGCTGAAATATCATAAATTTTGTTTTTGTTACGTTAATTTTAAGTTTATTACATAATAACCAATTGGCAGATCTTTACATAATTTTTATTAGTATACAGTAGTATCGTATCATCAGCAAATGTTTCATTGTTGTTTCATTCAAGTTCACTATGCAATTCATTATGTTTTACATACTGATTTCTATATGTCAAATATGATTGAATTAGATTCAGCATAAACCCTCTATCTAAAGCCCATAGCTTTTAATTTCTTTAACAATACATCTATACTAATAACATCGAATGTTTTTTTGAGATCAACAAATACAGCCACAACCATTTTTTTATCTTATTCAGTTACTATCCTACTAATACACTACTTATCTCTACAAAACACAACATTCGTTTTTTCATTATTTTCTCAATATTTTTTAATAAAGTACTTATAACACTGATAGGTCTATAATTATCCATGCACTCTCTTTCACCTGACTGGTAAATGGGAATTATTCTACTTATTTTCAGCTCATCGTGGAAAATACCAAAAACAAGAACATTGTTAATTAATTTTGTGAGGATTGTGACAAGACCAACCTCCAATTTACAGATATCAAGCACTGACACTTGATCATGACCCGGAGAAGAGTAACATTTTAGATTATTTATAATCTCTCTTACTTCCCGCTCGAAGGTTAGCCCTATAAACAAGCTATTTTGACATTGAATCTCCTCGAAACCAAAATGATTGTAAGGATTGTTTGATACTCATTCACCACATCACCATTATTATTATTATCTGGCATTTTTTTGTACAGTTTGTCACGCTTCTTTATCAGTTTCAGTTTGGTTTCAATACACAAGTGATTTTACTAAGTTCTCATTTGATCACTGGTTGTTACTTCTGACTATACTCACACTTCTTTAAATCAGAAGTAGGTAACTTTTTCTCGAGGGTTTTCTCAAAAATGCGGAAATAAGAGATTTTACTTTAGTGCGGTATCCGAGGCAGTACCACATTCAGAAGCTTGTTAGTTAAAAATATGCAACGCGCACTTCAGCTGTTTTTCCTTTTATTTTATTAAAAAAAAAAAGGTGGTACGGTGATGAGCTCTGCTGAATAAGCAAAACCGTAGTAACGGCCTATTAAAATAAAAAAAGAAAAATTAAATTAATTAAACTATTGATCAATAAAAAAAAAGAACTAATAAAAGTGATGGTCAGAGAACACGAGAAGAACTAGCTGTGGAGCACGCGCGCAAATCGCCCTAGCTCGCGTAGAGGGGTCCGGGCGACCTGACACCACGTATACAAAACTAAAAAGAAATTCAAAAGGCAAGGGGGGAGCTGTATCAATTAAACTCAGTAAATTAAAAACATATTGCTGGCTTTATTAGGAAACGAAAAAAAGGTGGGGTTAGTACTTAGTACTACTCTTAGCTGTAATTAGTGCAACTTCAGAAGTCCAAGGAAAAAGACTTCGTTCCGAAGAATAGACGGTGAAGAACGATCTTGTCAGGGGGAAGAAAAATCTTGTAAGAAGGAAGAAAGACCCTAGTTGGAGCTTCTAGGGCCCTAAGGTTTATTTGGGGGGGTTCAACACCGAAATTGGGGTGCTCCTAGGTAATTGGTCCCTCTAGGTCGTGGTGACCGAACAACTTGACTCCAACAGCGAAAACACAACTCAAATGCCACCTAGGTGGTTCCTCTGTCGCTCACGGAAAATTTACAGCGAGAATACACTTCATATTATGAAATTACCGCAGAGGCGACGAAAAATATATTCTTCAAATGCTATATCCTGTAAGGATGATTCAAAAAATCTTGTATTTAAAGTCTGTTGCCTGTTTCGTTGCCAAGAGTCCCCCGTCAACATTGTCACAAAAAGGCGGGAACGTCAAAAAGAAGATAAGGCAAATTGCAGGGAACCACTACCATGAGTTTTTGGGCAGAGATACTGCCTGAACCGAAATAAAAAAGGGAGGAATAGACTGGTTCACATACTAGCGGTTGATATAGAGATAAATCACATGGGTCCCGACTACTCGGTTGCAGATATTTAAACTAAGTGCATAAGTGCAATAAAGCAGATGTACCTAAATTTAGTTTTTGTTGAATAATCAATGCCAAATAAGCAAAAGGTCACGTTCGAACTTATGACTCGGATTTGCGGAATCCTCAAAATACGGTGCTTGATATATAGGCCATTAAGATTCTTGGGAAAGAAGAGAGCTTACTTCAAAAGTTTTGAACTTAAACTTACAATTATAATTGAAAACCAAAACAAAGAAATTTCCACGAAAATACCATATCAAATGATATGGTAGTACAAGGAAAATCGGGTGATTAAAGTTATGGGCAAAATGTAATTTCGCTTAGCCAAAGACACCAAAGGAAGGTCATTAACATTAAGTGGGAAGCTAACATAAAGTCGCTAAAGGTAGGCGTATAGTTGGTGAAATCTTGCTTCGTACACTCGCGTTTCGTAACTTCAAAAATTTACCTGAAATATTCTCGTTTGGTACACCGAATAAATTAATCCATTTTCGTCTTCTCGTTTTGTACACCGACCATTGTGATGGCCATAAGGGTGTTGGTAGCAGGTAACGTAGGTACCTTAAAGGTGGATTTATAGTTTGACGGTGGCTGGTACTGGTCGACGTTTGACGGTCTGTTGCTGGTGGCCGGTGAAAAAGTGGATTTATAATTTGACGGTCGCATCACCGTTGGGCATGCGCAATATTCGTATTTTTAAAATTGACAATTGACGTTTTGAAAGGTTGTTTTAAGGTTACGATCATTTTGATTTTATTGTGTGATATTTTGTACTTCGTAGTTGAATTTGTGAAAAGAAAGTGAAAGCAATATGGAGAAAAAGTCGCTAACTATGTTTGCTCTGCTGCTGGGTTTGATAGGAGTGAAGAAATTACAAGAGCAACAACGTAGGCGTCGACCACGCCGATATAACATAAGGCCTTTAAATCGGCAAAGAAAAGAAAAAGGAGGCTTTCTTTACTTTTTAAAAGCCAAGTCAAGCGATCCAGAGCAGTTTTTTAAAATGACGCGAATGAGTGCAGCTCTTTTTAATAAATTGCTGGGAATGGTGACGCCTCTCATAGCTAAACGAAGAATTAAAAATGGTATTTCAGCAGAACAAAGATTAGCTTTTACTTTACAGTGAGTAACCTTTCATATGATTATCATAATATGCAATATATATGTATCTAATAATATAAATCTTGTTTTAGTTACTTGGCACAAGGCGGAGGAAGTATTCAGAACTTGGCTTGGACTTACAATATAGGGCTAACCACAGCTTCTACTATAATACATAGTACATGTAGGGCTATTTGGAAAGTACTTGTGGAGAAATATTTAAAGAGACCATCAACCCTAATGGAATGGCAAAATATAGGAAAAGGATTTAAAGATTTGTGGAATTTCCCTAATTGTTTGGGGGCCCTGGATGGGAAACATATTAGTATTCAGGCTCCAGCAAAGAGTGGTTCAGCTTTCTACAATTACAAAAACCATTTTAGTATTGTTTTGTTGGCTGCATGCGATTCAAATTATTTATTCACATTGGTTGACATTGGTTCTTATGGATCCCAAAGCGATGGAGGTATATTTATGAACAGCACATTTGGGAAAAATTTTGAGGACAATACTATGAATATCCCCCCTGCAGCGAAATTACCTAATTCAGATGTGAAAGTGCCATATTGCTTAATTGCCGACGAAGCGTTTCCCTTGAAGCAATATATAATGCGTCCATACCCTGGTCGCAATTTAAGCCTGGAACAAAGAATTTTTAATTATCGCTTGTCCCGAGCAAGAAGATGCATTGAGAATGCTTTTGGCATTTTAGTCTCTAGGTGGCGAGTTCTGAAACAAAGCATCAATGCCAAAGTGGAAAATATAGACCACATAGTGAAAGCCTGCATAGTACTTCACAATTTCTGCAAACTGAATGGTATTGGCAAAACACCAAATAAATATTGTCCACCAGGATATGTGGATGTAAATGATGAAGATAATGGTGGATGGCGGAATGAAATTGAAGCACCCCTACAATCAGTTGGAAAGTTATCCAGCAACAATGCATCTAGGGCAACTTACTCCGCTAGAGACAGTCTAGCACGTTACTTTGTGTCTGCAGAAGGAGAGGTGCCATGGCAACTTAGAGCTGTCAATAGAGGCACAGAGATGATTTAAATTTTTTAATTAATTAATTTAGTTTTAGTATATTTCTGTTTAGTTAGTATTATAATTAAGTATTATGCCCTTTTTGAGAATAACCTTTACTTGTCACTTTTTTGTTGTTTTAATGGCTGTTCTTAAACAATATTATATTCTATGTTCTTTTGGCAACATATTACATTTTGGTGCACTTGTATTTATATATTATGCGTTTCTTTGAAATAAACACATTTTTTTCAAAAACTTTTATTTCTTAAAACATTCCAAGTACAACAACTACATTTCTAGATATTCCAGGATTTTTTTCCTTTTCTCCTTGGCCTCCTCAGGTGGCATTTCATTGAGGCGGCTACGAACATAGTCTGCAAACGTGTCGTTGGTAGTTTTTACTGTACCCTCCATGTTTTTTAAAATGTTTGATGCAGTGGCTATTATTTGGCTCAGCTCCGATTCCTCTGCTGCCTTCTTCCTTTTTGGGGCTGGCTCCTTGCTCCTGTCTTGGGTAGTGCGGGGGGTGCCTGATATAAAATGAGAGTTAGGTTACCTAACTTAACTTGTCAAATAATAATAAATATATCACCTTCAAGCATCTCTTCTGCAGAAGCAGGGCTGAAAGGTTCACTCTCTTGACTGCCACCCTCTACATCTGATGATGGGTACATCACCTGGCTCATTGTCGACCAGGGGCTTGGGGGCATACTGTTGTCTGCAGAGGTGCTGGTAGACGCAGCAGAGTTTGGCCGCCTTACAGTTGCTGATATTGTTCTAAAGTAGGCAATTCAAAATAAATTTACAGGCACAATAGCTTTCCAACTTACTACAAACTTATTGCTACAGCACCTTTAATGCTATAAGCTACACACCTTCGTGGATTAAAAAATCTCTTATAAAATTGCATTTGGTTTGCATACACCCATGTTCCATCCTCAATGCCGGACCCAGATGGCTTCTTCCTCTCCTTCATAAACCGGTCCCTTAGGTTTCGCCACAGTTTCTTACATTCCTCTACTACAATATAATTTTTAATTACATGCAAATTGAGGGCCTACTACTTCACATAACCCTAGGTAATTTACTTAAAAACCTACCATCTGCTTCCAGGATGGAGGCAATCTCCTGCCACGCCCTTTCCTTTAAGTTATTGTCCTTATAATCCTTATGTTTTATGTTGTAGATTGGTTCAAATTTTTGGAAAATTTCCAAAAACAGCCCTACATCAACACCTGAAACCAACAAAAATTTAAGTTCTACACATTGTAATAAGCAGTTCAAAGCAAAGAGTTTAACTTACCCCTATCCATTGTCACACAACCCTCTATCTTAAATTCACAATACAAACTGAAATACCCTTTACAAAACAAAAAAGTCTATCGCTAAACACCTAAAAACACAGATTTCAACACACCTGGCGTAAACAAAATTAGGAACAAAATGGCCGCATAACACAACAAAACAACCCGTAAAAACCCAGCCCCTACCGGCGCAATACCAAACTATTCTGACGTGACGTACGCCCAGCTGTTGGGCCACGTGACATCATTCTACGACAGGATTGGTTAAATTCCGAACAGCCACCGGAAAAAGTTAAAAGTTGACCATCTCGACCGTCAAGCCACCGTCAAACAGCACCGGAACAGAAATCTATAAATCGGATAACGCAAAGCAATTTGTTTATCTCTATCTGCCACCGTCAAACGTCGACCGGTACCAGCCACCGTCAAACTATAAATCCAGCTTTATGGTAGGCACTTTCATAATAATTATTTAATAATAGTATTAAAAGAATTTTAAAATATTAGATGTTCTTACTAACGTAAATTTCGTTGTCATTAACAGATTATTGTCACAAAATATAATTATTATTTATTGAGGGTTACTGGAATTTACAGGTGCCAGGTACTAACTTTAGTAATTAGGGGAAAAAAAGTTCCTGTAATAATTTTATCAAAGGATGCAATAATCGGTATAGTGTATATATAAAGAGTGTTGAATTTGTTTCTGATATTATTGTAAAAGCTCTCATCTGATCATATCAAGTATTACTGCGACACCGATATTTTTCATCATGGATATTCAAGTAATTGAAACGAAAAGAGGAAAACCAGCCATTTTGCATTCAAGACATCGTTATACAATAAAACGTACATATACCAACAACATACTGTGGATGTGCACCAAGAGACCATGACCTGGGACGTTAACAACCTGCAAAGACTACAAGTGCATCCAACAATCAAGCCACACATGTGTTCCTGACATAGCGAAAAATGAAGTTGACTTATGCTTGCAACAGGTCAAGAAACGTGCTCGAGAGGAACTGCTTCCAATACCACAGATCTACAGGCAAGAAATGATGGTTGCAAAAGACGCTGGCGCTGGGCTCGATTTTGTAGTTACAGAGAACGGCAGAGGGCTCTAAGCATAGATGTTCTGTCAAAAAAGCGAGAAGACGTTACCTTAACTGAATCAATGACTGGTCCCACAATACAAGGAAAATAAAGAAGTTCGAGATCACATACGTATGTGTGCCGCGTTGGCATACCTACCAGAAGATCATATCAGCAACGCTTGGCTACACATAATGAAGAATGCACTAAACAACGAAGCTGTTGTTAAATTCAACCATTATTTTGTCGAACAATGGCTGGAAAACGAGTTGTTATGGATATGCTATAATTAGCGACACCGTACTACAAGCTCCGTCGAAGGCTGGCATAATAGACTGAACAGACGCATTGGCAAGTGTCACCCTAATATATTTGAACTCTCCAAATAGTAGTAGAAGAAATGCATTACTATGACATTGTACAGCAGCGATGCGACCTACACATATCTACACCGAAACGTTCTAAGAAATACAGTGATTTGGACAGCCGCTTAAGCAAAATATTGAGCGAATATTTACTTAAAAAAATGGAATTTCGTGAGACATTAAATCGTTTAATATATATTGTAAAATTTGATTAGGTAGCTTATATTAATGTATATATGTATAATAAAACATAAAAAAATACAAATACAACCCTGTCCATAGGATTATTTTAATATAATAAAGTGATAGCAAATAAAGTAACAAAGTGTATATATTTTGATATTTATTTATTTATTTAGTACACTACCCAGACAGTAACTTCCAATTATAGGGTAGCAACATACAAAAAACACAAATAACATTATTCAAATAATACACAATGAAATTCTAACCAAACTAAACCTAACCTAATCTATACTAGCCTAACTAAGCAGTAGGTGATAAGATACAATGACTATAAATAAAAAATATACAGTCCATTAACCAACAGTTAAATAAATTTGTTTCAATTGTTGTATAGTACAGAGAAATATGTCCATATAGTGCTTATATTTTTCATAATCATTGCACATGACATAGAGCGGTGAATACAATAATAAATTTGTTCGAGGAACAGGTAAATAAAAAAAGGAATGATTAATGCGAGCCTGCAGGGATGGCACTCGAAACCTAACTCTAGGCAATATTTCTGAACAGTCCAATTTACCGTTTAACATCCTATACAAGAACAAAACTGCAGCAAATTCTCTACGTTTCACTAAACTGGATATGTTAAATCTGCTTAACATAACATCATTCGGAAAGCTAGAATATTACCTATGTTACCAGGTAACCAGACCATCACAATGGTCGATGTACAAAATGAGAAGACGAAAATGGGTTAGTTTATTCAGTGTATGAAACAAGAATATTTCAGGTCAATTTTTGATGTGTACGAAACGCGAGTGTACGAAACAAGAATGAATCGTATAGTTTCATACAGAAAACGAAACATTAAACTTTTCACCACTTTTAAAGCTAAAATTCAAATCGAATATGCGATATAAGTTACTATTAATTAGCCAATTCTAATAACTTAATAGTGACAAAATTGAATTGTCACAAAGATAAAAGATATAACAAAACGAAATGATGTTTTAGGAAGGTACCTATGTTATAAATCTTTAAATTATTACGGAATAATTTGTATTAATACCTTGCAACTCCCCATAGCGGATATTTTTTAATTCCATTTTTTAGAGGTATCATTGTATAAGCATTTAAAAAATACGTTTTTAAATTCGTTTATTCTTACCCCATTTGACGCTAGGCCCATTAAATTGAAACTTTACGATTAAAGAAAAGTGAGTTGCGTGCCTGAATAAAACTAGAAATGAGGCGTCTGAGTCTATAAAATACAATTGCTACTTGAGATTCTTGATTTCTTTATTTTTAAAGCCATAAAATTTTTATATGCTTCTTTGTTACTCGGTTAGAGGCTAAAGCTTCCTGGTTATAAAATACTATTAATATAGTGCTTTAACTATCAAGATTTTAAATAAGTTGTGCAATTTCATTGTTCGAAAGTCAGTTAAAATAACTATTAAATAAATATTAATATCCGTGCTTTTCAAATTTTTATAGACGAGCTACTTCTGTGTCTACCTAGCAGAGCCGTAACGACTTTTTCCATATTGTTCTTTTATCAGAGTATTTCAGTCCTATGATCAAACACACAAGTTAACTCTAGACACTTCAAAATTAACTGTTTTTCAACCACAGTGAAAAATAAACAAGTAGGCTTTTTTTGGTTGTTGTCATGGATACGGTACGTTAAAAGTCAACTTGTGTGTTTGATCATAGGGCTGTTTCAGCCCTATGATCAAATGCTCACTTTAACTTTTAACGTGAGTGTTTCCATGACAACAACCGAAAACAGCCTACTTGTTGAATTTTCACTGTGGTGGAGAAACAGCTGAGCCGTTAAAGTTATCGGATGTGATTGTCAGATTTAAGTGTCAGAATTCTTAACCTAAAAATAGTATAGATTTTAGATTTTAGAGAGAAAGTTTTATAGTGTGCGTTCGAGATACATTATTTTATGTCGTAAGTACCTATTTATATATTTCAATTGAATGCTTGTTTACATATTTACATTATTACAGCTGTTTTTTTTAGAATATGGATTGGAATCAAAGTATTAACCAGTAAAGAACACAGACACAAGGCAAAGTTTATTTCAATTGGTAACTGTGACAAGTTTTCACCAAGAAAATGGTAAAAGAAACTATTTGATACGTAAAGAGGTTAGTTACTAAACAATTATATGTATTTACCTACTACTTCATATTAAATATACTTTTAATTACTTTAGGGCTCCTAGTGGGAATAAAGATTATTAGTATTTGTATTTGTAGTCCGGCTTACAGTTATGTATTAACATCAGTAGAATGTGGTTGCTGCATGAAAATTAAAGTAGGTACTCAATAATTTATCTGCTTAACAGAAATTGAGAACAACTTGTGTCAGAAAACTCACTTAGAAAAAAAGAGATTATGGTATGAGATGCTTTTCAACTAGACAGATAACTCAAGAGATTATTCGCAGTGAAAGCAAAGTATGTATTGTATAATTTTAGTTTTTTTTTTATTTTAGCCTTTTTCTCAGTGATATAATGTGATGTTATAGGATATGACCAACCTAAAATTACCAGCACATATCAGGACTCACGAAGAATCCAATGTGATTAAACTCGATTCAATTTTATTCACTAATAAAAGGATCATTATCTAATAATGTGAAGGTAGGTCCCGTCTTAAAATATAGTACCTACCTAATTTTTTATTAGTATTGCTCAAACTTCTCTACTAGCACAGCTGCTTACGATCTCTTGGAATATATTTATAAAACAATAGATTCTAATTACTATACTATAGCTCTATTTTTCGATTTAATACAATACAATACAATAGTATTTATTTGTTCAATAATAAGATGCTTACATTTACTATAAACATAATAAAAAAAAAACCAATAGGGGCTGTTGTACAATGTCTGGAGAGATTTTTGTAAATAACCATTTTAAATTTGTAATTACATTACATTTAGACAATGACAATTTTGATAAAATTACACATGCTTAAAATTGTAACAAACATTTAAAATTTAACACTGAATTATTCCTTTATCAGGATCATCAAAGAATTCATTAAGGTTGTAGAAGGCCTTACTGACTAGATATTTTGTTAAGGTATATTTTAGTTTATTCTTTGGCAGGTTTCTAATTTCGTCTGAGAAACAATTAAAAATTTTTATGATGCAGTATTTTACATTTTTTTGGAGGTATGTAAGTATAGTTATAATTTTCTGGTACTAAATTACTTTTATGGCGAGTGTCATAATCATGTTTCACATTAAAATCGAGGAAAAGATCCCTATTATCACATACAAATATTACAGATTCCAAAATGTACATTCCTATTACCGTCAGAATATTTTTTTCTACAAAAACAGACCTACAACTTTCCTGCTGTTTCATCCTAAAAATATTTCGGATGCACCTTTTTTGCATGACTATAATTCTGTGTATTTCCGTTGAACTACCCCAAAATATCACTCCATATCTTAGCCCAGCGTTTGACTGCGTCGACACTGACATCTTGCTCAGAAAGTTGCATGCTATGGGAATACGTGGTAATATTTCTGACTGGCTGGAATCATTTTTCTCTAATCGCCAAAGAAGAGTAAAACTTTAGGGCTCCTATTCGGAGAAACTAAATATCAGATAGGGCGTTCCCTAAAGAGGCGTAATGGCGTAATCTCTCCCTTGCTTTTTGCATTATTTATAAACGATTTGAAAAAATGATGCAACAGTAGTCATACCTGCTTCTACACTTAATCAACTACTTGAAATAACTTATACAATTCTGCTTAGATTTTCTGTTTGGTGCCAAACAAATCATCTAGTTGTTAACACAAATAAAACCCATTACATGGCATTCTATAAAAAGCAGCAGATTCCTGATTTATACTTAAAATTGAATAATAATTTTATTACAAGAGTAGAACAATGCAAGTTTCGGGGTCTTCACCTAGACTCACAATTAAAGTAAACAGCCCATGTAGACAATGTTGCTGCAAAACTGAACTGCTTATTATGCCTTTGTCAACCTCAAAACCTTTATGAACCCCAAACAATTGTTAAATATATATTATTTTTTGGCCCACAGCCACTTAACTCTTTTTGTGCTTTACTGAGGACAAACTACTCAGAACTTCAAAGATCATTTATTCTTCAAAAAAAAATTATTCGTAAAATCTACTCCTTAAGCCCACTTGAGTCATGCAAAGAAACCTTTCGGTAGCATTAGATTCTCACGCTTCCAGGTATTCTGATTCTTATTGCACTGATGTTTGTTAAAAAACACTCCTACAAGTTTTAATATACTTCAGATATAACACTAGAAACTCAAATAAAATCTATATTTCAGGCTACAAAACATCATCATATCGGAAAAGCCTATCTTAACTTCTAAAAAATGTCCTAAGCTCTCTTTTAAAACTATTAATCGATGAACACTCCTTGACATATGTCGGTAGATCATTGAACTCTTTAAGACCTTTGAAAAATAAAGAATTCATAGCTCTCCTGGAATTAGTCCTCTTGATATAAAAATCATTTCTATTTCGAGTAGGGTAATTATGTACATCACTGTTATGGGCAATAAATCCACCAAGGTAAGATGGGAGAAGACCATTTAATAACTTATATATAAAAGCCATGGCCAAAAATTGTGTGTCAGAGGTTACAATGAGGATGGTATATATTTGCCATCTTCCACTCAGTGATGTCCTATGCAGTCCTGACATGAGGCTGTGCAAGCCAGTCAGGGCAAGTTTTTGGTCTGCAGAGGATAGTAGTTTGAATAACTCTAGGACTAGGCTGGAGAAAAAACTCCAGATAGGCATTTATACAGCTAAAAATTCCCACTTTTCTATCTCAGTACATATTAAAGTGCCTGTTACAACCCTACATAAAAGGTCTCGCTTTCATCTACTATAAACTACACATAGTATATTATTCGACGTTAGTAATGTGTAGACATTTTAGTTTTTGCTTTCTGCCATGGGGATAATTACTATACAATTTAAAAATATGTTAAAATAAACTTGATTTATTTTTGAATTTCATTCCAAAATTCTCATTCAGCAAACCTTTTTTGAGCAATCATAAAAGTAGGTTTGTCAAATGGGAAACTTCAGGAGTGACATTCCAGGATGCCCTGTAGCTAGGTACAAAATTAATTTGTAAAATGCTGTTAACAATTTTAGGTTTTTGGAATATCTAGTTGCAGTAGATAGAGAAAACCCCACCACATGAAACACAAAGCCATGAGACATGACACTAGTTTGCTGCTTCCAGTTGTAATTTTACGTTATCAAATGTAAATTTGGTTTAACAATTAAGTTACTCCTGTAATTTTAGATATTAATTTAGTAAAACCATTATATAAACTATTTTCGTTGTTACTTATTTATTTATTAGCGAGCAAAATCACATTTACAATTTTTACAAAATCTGGTAGGTAGGTACTGCTAATAATGTTCAACACGATTGTCAAGACTAAAATAATATCGTATCAAGAACTTGCTAAATTTTTTTTGTATTTTGGTTTCACGACAAAGCTATAATATTTTTCAGTTTAAAAAGAAGTTAGTTGACGTTAGAATTTTATATGTGTCACTTTCTGCTTACTAAAAAAGTAACCCAAAACTCAAAAGAAACTTGTTCAAAACAAAATCGTATTCGGGAGTATTTTATTTATTATTTGATAATTATTATAAAACTGTAACCTTGATTGTTTAATCCTTTTGGTGATGTTTTGAGACAGCTTCTTTATGTAATATTAAAATTAGTGTGAAAACTAGAAAATTTTCGATCAGGAAATCATAAGTATACTGTTCCCTGTACCTCCGGAAAAACGTGGTAATTTAACCAATTAATATTTTAAAACCCCTTAACATGTCTTTAATAATTTAGAGTTGACCTTGTTCGTTACTGACCTCGTTGCATTTTAAGTAATATAAAAAAAATATATATTAAATCCGGTCCTAAATCAACATATATCTCCACCTAAAATAAAAGTAACTAGAATGTGATACATGCCATAAAAATGTAACCTCAACTAACTTCTTTCTAAACCGAAAGATACTATACCTACTGTTTTTGCGATAAAATTTTAAGGAAGTCTCAGAGATACCTTCATACAGGAAATATAAAAAGGGTCATGTTTTTAAACAATGCTGTTATGTTAAGCGATTCTTTTAGAATTTTAGTATACCTAAAGTTATCTAAAAGTAATTTCTATAATTTAATATTTTTATTATAAATATGGGGCTGTACCCTGTTCCTGTCGCGACTTTACTACAGTCTAAAGTTTATCCATTGTCCATGTTTCTGACACTAATTGCTTTAATAATTTTTGCACCTTGCAACATTTCAGGTATTTTTAAACTCGACTTCATTGGCATTCTTTCCTTCTACATCTCAATTTCTAATCTTGCCCATTCTATACTAGTTCTTCGTATTGCATCCAGCTGCTTCTGCCTCATTTGCCTGTAAACAAAAAATAGTAAAATAACATTCGAACTTATTTAAATATTTTTAGTATTAACTTTGCTCTAGGCTACCATTCCTCGATAGTAATTATTTTAGTTTTTGAATTTTACAGGTGCATATGTTCTTTGTTAAGATACTGGTAGGTATAAAAATAGGACTGAATGTTTTTTTAATACTACTAGACATCATCTCGATCTAATCAAATTATTAATAAAATGGTAAAAAAAAGGTTTAATAAGATAGAATGTTGATATTTTTATTAAAAATAAACAAAGGAATGCTCTGCATAGGATAGATAGGATAACTAACCTGAATCCTTACCTTATGAGATATTTTTACAAGCACTTAGGTAAGTAAACAACAAAAATATCTACTCTCTATTCTATTTCTAACTTTAAAACTGTTGTAAATATTTTAGAAAAATGGATCAAAGCCCAACGAATACCAAGGGACAAAGCCCTTACTCTCACTTTTGTATTCCTACCTGGGCTTTTGAATTGTGACCCTAGTGGTTCAATTTTTTATAAACATTAGGTACCTACTAAAAGATCTATAAATACAACACAAGTTGTGTAATTTGTACGAAACAATACTTGGTTGATCCAGGTTTTAATAATTATCTAGTATCTAGCTACCTAGTTTAAAAACTTACCTCTATTAGGTATAAATTGTTGCCAAAGCTGAATTTAACTTTAACATCATGTATTTTTCAGCTTGTAAATTATAGGAAACTATTTGAAGGCTTCAATAAATATTAGAAAATGGTATAATTCTTATATTTTATTCACTTCTACGTGTAATTCAGTAGCTGGTACGGATTTAGGTAAATAGAAGGAAATCTTCTCGAAATTCTCTCCTCTCATGTTTTGTTATGATCTAAAATTCTAATAGGTATAAAAGTCACTATAAGGGAGTTGTAAATCAAATCAAATCAACTTTGTTCAGTAATTTCAAGATTTTTAAAGTAAAATAATCTGAAAGTAAAATCCTTTGTAAAAATCTATACCAACAATGTACTTACAATTGTGTTTTTAACTTACCGTTATTAATATATTTCCATTTCTTTATAAAAAACGAGCTAATACATCTAACAAACGTTGCATTTTTCACCAAAAACTATTCGATTACTAATTTTTGAAGCAAAAATCGCCTAAAATCAACAAATATGCGAATAAAACCCAGCTGTGGCCGTCACCCGCTCGCAAAAGTTCATTGACCGCTTGACAACTTGACATTTCCAAACAATCTTCAAAATTTCCGCGATTGATAACCGAACTCGTCCCTGATTGGCTCAAATATGCTAAAGTACTCACTTTAAGGATTGCGTCACTCCTGTTTAGGATGACGAGATCGAGAATTAACACGACCGTTAACTGTAGTTGCATCATACCAAAATGGAAAATAGCATTGGATTTTAACCCACTCACTTTAATTTTAAAATTAACGGCTCGCGTTAACTTGTGAGTTTGATCATAGGTCTGTTTGTCTGTTTATTTTTAGTGTACCCAGTTTTAAATTTTGTTGTTAGTTTTTAAAGAAAAAAAAGTTACTATAAGTGTGGTGCGTCGTTTTTCATTTTCGAGATTTGAAATTTACCCAATACTGTTACTTACTCTTATATTACTTTAAAAAGTTGTGGTTTACTAAAGATTAGTAAAGAAGACTGCTAGTTATTAAAAAATTAAACCATCCATCCACTGCCGTCTCCATGAACAGGCCATCATGTTAAGATCGTGACCTTACATGAGAATATGGAATTTTTTATAGAAGCTATATGGCATGTCTATGTCGCTCCATGTAGCTAAAATGGTAGCCGGACTATCGCAGAAATCAGTTAAAAGAGTGTTGATTCTTAACCAATTTTATCCATACAAGCTACAAATTGTTCAAGAATTAGGTGATGATCCGGATAGATGTGTTAAGTAAAAAATTAAAAATTTTGCACCTAACGTCAGATATAAAATCTGGAGGTAAATAGAAAACACTTTCGTTTATAACTTCTTCTTGCGTCTTTATAAATATTGCTATTTTTGATTCCTTGAATTTTTCAAATGACATTTGACAAGGAATATAGATAAAGTATACTCAAATGAAATAAGGCTGTTTTTCGACAATTTTACAAATGAAAAATTCTAATATGATGCAAACTTTTTCGCGGATACTCTTTATTTATAAAACTATAAAAGCATCGAGGAGTTTAAATCTTTAACGGCCGCCTCAGTTTAAAAATTTGTCAAGGGCCTCACATTGTGTTGTAACGCCCCTGGGTGAAATGCTAATACTTTTACATTCGAATCTGTTATCCTTAGTTAGCGGACACTCTGTAAATGTTATTAATGCATTACTTTAAAATACAGACTCATAATAAAACCGTGTACTATTATGTAAATAATGCATGTTTTGTGTTACTTATATTATTGATGGGGCTTTACAGACAAGAAATAACTTCCGTATGGTTAGTTAATGGATTGTAAAACACATTTACAAAGTATACTTTAAAAACGAATTGTATTTATTCGTATTTTGACGCCACGCTTAATGGATAAGAATCTACACGATGTTTTTCACGCTGTTATAATGGTGTATTATAGGTACAGGGTAATTCATAGTGAGAGCTACCTCAAAAGATATTTTAGTGAATTTTTAATGCTGATCTTTCTAATGGAGATAGTAATGACTAAGACACAAAATGTAACAAGACTTAAAAAAAAGTCTTGTCTCATCTCACACGATTATTTTTCATATTTTGTTCTTGCGAGAGTCTTACTGTTACCAATTGATCACAAGTTCGTGGCAACATTTGCCGTCAGATTGGTACAAAAACGCATACTTACTGGGTATTAAGAACAATAAAAACTTAGCCATTCTGTTATTTCACTTTTTCACCACGCACTTGTCGGTAATTTTTTCGTCAGCCTATAATAATAAATTGCAATGTCTAATACAATTATTGCATCTTTTGGTATAAGATCCAACCTTTGCTCGAACCATTCTTCAAAGACATCGGCATTCATATCTTCGTGATAGTCCCCTGTATTTTTAGATTGGAACATCAGTAGACCACCTTTAACGAAGCCTTCAGAACTTCCAATATGGGTTATGATAAGTCGATGTTCTTTTCTAGATAACGATCTTAATTCTGTGGACAATCCCTCCAAAAAGTTTGCCTTGAACTTAAATATTTTCATCCTGCCAAAATCACAGTGTGTTCTTCATTTAGCCATGTTTCGTCTAGGTAAAATATTTTTTTGTTTTCTTCTCTGAGTGATTCTTCTTCAACGGACGATATCGCTTCTGTTTATTAAAATCGATTGCCCATTATGTTTTTTTCACCCAAAACCCATTTTTTTAAATAATGTCCAAAGCGTATTTCTACACCTAAATGGGTAGTCCTGGTCTTCTCGGATTGAGAACGAAACTTTGTCCAGCGTGCGAATTTCTTCTCTTAAAAAGAAACTATGAACTTTTTGCTTCATTCTCTGCATTAAAACGTCATCCAGCTCAAGTTTTGATCGTCCTGGAGAAGTTTTTGAAGGTTTGACGCCAGCACTTTTTTCTTCTTTTAAATGGTTATATATTGCCATTTTCCCAACGTTAAGCATATCTGCTGTAAATTGCACTGCATTGTCAACACTCAAATCCGCATTCTTACTTTTAATAAAATCGTAACAGTTAAGAATTATTATTTTTTTCACTTACTGTACATGGACCGACTCTAGGGCGTTTAGGCAATTGTTGAAAAGTCTCCATATTTAATTAAAAAAACACTTACAGTTCACACTTTGACTAGTTCCACTAAGAAACAAACACCGAAGGTGGGTATGTATAGGTATAAATAGGTGTATTATTCCAATAGAGGCACCTATAAATGCATAATAACCACATAATTAGCAAACAAGTAACCAGGATTAGGTAAAAAAAAGAAATAAAATGATTAGAGCAGAAACGGAATAAGTACCTAGACTCTAATTAGTTTTGATAAAATTGCTTTCTAAAATTCCAGGTAAATGGTACGGCTGTACATAATTTTAAACTTAAAAAATTTAATATTAAAATATATATTTTAAGACAAAACTTGAATTAATGTCAATACTTGTACTAATTCTGCACAAATTTAAAAATTCAGGCCTATTTAAATCTGTACCGGGTGTTCCACCTAACGAGGTAATCGGCTATATCTCAGAAAGTAATAACACTAGGACTTTGGGGAAAAATATATATCGATAAAAGCTGCCAAGAGAAATTGCTGGAAATTATTTTCAACTTCGAAAAATGACCGCTAGGGGGTCTAAGAGAACTTTCAAAATAGAAATGCCGATTTTCTCTTGATTTTTCTTAATAAAAATATGTTAAAAATACAAGCATTGTATTCTTCATAAAACTATGCAACTTTATATTAGGAATTGTTTTTTTCTATTTTCAATAATAAAGTGGTGGGAGAAGGTCAAACTTTTTTTCTTTCAAACGCTGATATCTCTGCTTTGGATAAACCGATTTTATTCAACTTGGTCTTGAAAAAAGCCCTTCTTTTCCTCTACACGTTGATCTATTAACTATGCCATATTGATTCTGATGGTGGCCACTAGATGGCGTTTTTCCGTAATTCCTCAATGAATAAGGATTTTCTCAAAAAAATCAAATAATATGATATGACTTTTTCATCATATATTATTTTAGGATTATAAAGGCTATTAAATAGTGGAATAAAAAATCCAGGTCCGTATTTAAAATAAAAAAGTTGATGATGGTCGCTCGAATCCGAAACGTCAGATTAAAAAACTAACCCCATCAGCTTGTAGAGAAGGAAAAGTTACTATAAGGAACTGAAAACCGCAACGTGACATCTTTTGTTAAACTAGAGAAATTAGGGATAATAATAATTAATATGGAAAAATAGGCCATTTTTTAAAACATTAATTAATCAATTAAATCTCTGGTTTAATGAAGTCCAAGATGCTCGAACTGTCTCCCATTATTTTGAATACATAATTCCAATCGTTCCCTCGTCGACAATACAGCTGTTTCTATTTCCGCTCTTGATATGCTTCGAACAGCGTTTAAGATCCGTTGAATCATATCCTCTCTTGTTATAGGTCTTGTAGTAAAAACGAGATCCCTAATTAGACCCCATAAATAGAAATCTAGGCAGGTTAGATCCGGTGACCTGCAACAAAAACGTAGGTAGGAAAATTTGTGATTATTAGTAGGTAGGTGACCTACTAAGAACAACATGTTACCTTTACCTCGGGGGCCACGGAAATAAGCTACCTCTCCCGATCCACCTATCAGGAAACGCCTGATCCAGAAACCTACGCACGTTTACTGCGAAATGGGCTGGACACCCATCATGTTGGAAGAACATGGTCCTTCTGGTTTCCAATGGTACGTCTTCCAGAAGGATTGGTAAATTATTTCGCAAAAAATTCAAATAATTTTCTCCTCTAAGCGGTTCAACCCAAATAAAAGGGTCTATAATTTTATTGCCCAAAATTCCGCACCAAAGATTGACGCTCCACCTTCCCTGGTGCTGCACTTCTTGCATCCAGCGTGGATTATTTGCTGCCCAATATTGCATATTATGGGTATTAACTCCACCGTCACTACGGAAAGTAGCCTTGTCCGTCCAGAGAATGCGCGATAAGAGATTTCGGTTTTCTGCCATCATATTTATCAATAAATGACAGTAATTTAGCCTTCTATCATAGTCTGCGACGGTCAGAGCTTGATGCAACACAATATGATAGGGATGTAACCTATAAGGCAAAGATTAATTGGAACTATTTACGCGGACGCGTTTTTATAACCTGGCAGGCTATAATACCTAAGCGAAAAACAACTGTTTCTTTCAAAAACAATAATGGGTAGTTAATATTCCTATCAAATGTCAAAAATACTAATCATGCATAAAATTTTTTATGCATTGCGATTATCAATGGATGGTTTAATATCTATACCTACATTAGGTAGCTACTAATAACAACAATCTAATGATTACCTGTGGTCTTTCAATATTCGAAATACTATTGTCTGAGCAACATCTAAATCTACTGAAATTAGCCGAACGCTTAGCTGAGGATTGAACTCTACATACGCTAAAACGTTGATAATATTTTCCTCAGTTCTGGCGGTACGACTCCTTCTGCGGCGTAACGGACGAACACTTCCTGTAGTACGACAGCGATTTTCTAGGCAAGTGAACATTCTGCTTCCGTACTGGCGCCTTTCAGGAAATCTAAGAGCGTATATCCTTGCAGCAACAGTCGCATTTTGAAAACACTCAAAATAAACGGCGATAATATCAACCGCTTCTTAAAGCGACAAAGGCATTTTCAAAAAATATAATCTAATGACTAACTAAACAACAACTGACACTATAACTAACTAACAAACTAACTAACTAGCACTATAACAATTTACTAACACAAAATAACAATAACCTAATCAATAATCTAACTGCGAATGTGGTTATTAATTATTTTAACATAAAAAATAATGTCTTTTGACATTAGGAAATTTGTTTTGTTTCCAAAGTTTACTTGATATAGGTAAATTTACACGCTCATTGGATGTTGGTGTTTTGTTTGTTTCCAAAGTTTACTTGATAAAAGGCAACTCTACACGCTCAATGAATTCTTGTTTTGGTTTATCCAAAGCAGAGATATCAGCGTTTGAAAGAAAAAAAGTTTGACCTTCCCCCACCACTTAATTATTGAAAATAGAGAAAAACGATTTCTATCAAGAATTTGCATAATTTTATGAAGAATACAATGCTTATATTTTTAACATATTTTTATTAAGAAAAATCAAAATAAAAAAAAATGATGGGAGACAGTTCGAGCATCTCTCTTGGACGTCATTAAACCAGAGATTTAATTCATTAATAAATGTTTTAAAAAATGGCCTATTTTTCCATATTAATTATTATTATCCCTAATTTCTCTAGTTTATCAAAAGATATCACGTTGCGGTTTTCAGTTCCTTATAGTAACTTTTCCTCCTCTACAAGCTGATGGGGTTCGTTTTTTAATCCGACGTTTCGGATTCGAGCGACTATCATCAACTATTTTATTTAATAGCCTTTATTAGCCTAAAATAAAATATGATGAAAAAGTCATATCATAACATTTGATTTTTTTGAGAAAATCCTTATTCATTGAGGAATTACGGAAAAACGCCATCTAGTGGCCACCATCAGACTCAATATGGCATAGTTAATAGATCCACGTGTAGAGGAAAAGAAGGGCTTTTTTTCAAGACCAAGTTGAATAAAATCGGTTTATCCGAAGCAGAGATATCAGCGTTTGAAAGAAAAAAAGTTTGACCTTCTCCCACCAGTTTATTATTGAAAATAGAAAAAAACGATTCCTAATATAAAGTTGCATAGTTTTATGAAGAATACAATGCTTATATTTTTAACATATTTTTATTAAGAAAAATCAAGAGAAAATCGGCATTTCTATTTTGAAAGTTCTCTTAGGCCCCCTAGCGGTCATTTTTCGAAGTTGAAAATAATTTCCAGCAATTTCTCTTGGCAGCTTTTATCGATATATATTTTTTCCCAAAGTCCTAGTGTTATTACTTTCTGAGATATAGCCGATTACCTCCTTACGTGGAACACCCGGTACATGCCGAAAGATCTTGCACGCCCATAGAGAAGACGGTCTTGATTGATTTATTACTTCGCATCATTTAAAGATGGGGTTGTAAAATTATTATGGTCAATTATTGTATAATATGTAAAAACAAATCCCCTATCTCAACTACCTACTCAATCACGCTCTCATTCATACAAAATTCTATCACTAAATGAAGAACCAGTGAATAATACATAAATACAAAAAAAGAATAATCAGATTTAAGTAGAGGGCTTAATCTCAGCTGGCAGTACGATTCTGCCTGATTTGTAATAAGGTAATGGGTTTCGACGGCGTCTGTAAATTGTCCCTAAGGCAGGTGGCAAAAAGATTGTAGATTGCACTTCTAATAAAGTGTCTCAACAATGTATTTCAAATTGTTCAATTTAATAATTCAGAAATTACTTTTGATAATGTTTACAGCTGTTTATGTAGGTATAAAAATAAACTGGTTTTAGAGCAGGTTCAGTCACACACAAATTAAAGTATTGCCTTTATACTTGAGGTATTGGATTGTTATTGTTGGGCACTAGACAGCAACTTGAAATAAACTTTAGAGATTTGAGCCTCTCTGCATAATTTCACTTAGGTGCACAGCACAATATTTCCTTGGAGCAGAAAATTTATTGGACAAAAATCCTTTTTTTATATATAATTTGGCCGAGAACACAAGCATCGAGTGCCAGACGCGATTTCCTTTTTACCGTCGTCAACTGGTAGTTCCTACAAATCCACAAAAGCTCTGCATTCGTTCCCTTAAGTTAAAATTTTGGTTATTCGTTACTCTTTCTATTGCCGAGCTTAAGTTTGCTTTATTGCTTTTAAAAGAAAAAGTTAACCCTTGTATTTTACATTTGCGTTATCCACAAAATCCTCTTCATCGTTCATTAGAAACAATGCAGCCAATGTAATTTGTAATTTGCAAAAGCAGTTTTCTATTCATTTTTTTAAGAACGACTGCATACATTTAGTCGTGGACGTTTTAACCAAAACATAGGAACGTTAAGGCTTTTTAGACAAAGGTGCTTGGCTCTCGTGTGACCTCGTTGCGATGTTAGTTAGTGACGAGCAGCCCTAAGAGTTTTTCAGACTGTGCGATTGCGATGCAACTTTCCGTTTGCGACATTTCGCAATGATATCGACACTCGATTCCCGTGGCTTCATCAATTATATTATTTGGCGTCAATTTGGATAGTCACATGTCTTTTCATTGTCACTGCGGTCATTACTAAGACACACTCGTAGAAGCTTAAAATACTTTTTCGAACTTAGACACATTTAACACCAACGCCGGAGTCCCTCAAGGTTCTATATTGTCGCCCACCCTCTTTTTACCATACAATAACGATCTTTTGGAAAAAACTAAAAGTCCTATATATGGCTTCGCTGATGACAGCCCAATTGTTTCATCTTTTACTTTGGATACTCGGACATCGGCTGCCAATGCACATCTCTCTCGACATCTTAATATATATATTATGAACCGACAGGAATTAGAAGATATAAATTCAGTGGCTGGACCAACGAACAGGTTGGATTCATTTTGAAGAGGCCAAGATTGGAAGAGGGATTTTGTTTATTTTAGCCATGTGGATTGAACATTGGATTTATAAATAAAAGAAATTATCAAAGTTAAATTTGACTTATTTATGAGTGAATCTCCACTGAATTATAGAAATATAGAATATATAATTATAGAAAAAACTGTCTGGCGCCCTTTATATATTGTAACTTGATGTTCCATGGTCTGTGAGAAGTAAGTATGGTAGTAATGCTTTTGGTAGCATCACGGTATTGGACAGGACCAGATATGAAATCCAGTGAACCCACCTTTATTATATTTTATTATATCAAAAGTTATTTCACCAAACATATATAACCTGCAAAATCAACAAAATCAAGAAATCAAACACGTTCATATAAAAGATTTAAAAATAGCACATGTTAAACAATAATTTATTCATTTTTTTTTGTAGAAAAAAATAATGTCAGAAAATCACTTAAAAAGGAAGTTGGAGGAAATATATGGAGAAAACCCACCAGAGGGTAGCCTTCAAAGTTTTCTTAAAAAGAAAATGTAATTGTTATTAAAATTATTTTTTTTTATCGTTTCCGAGGAGGTATTGTAACGATACTCCCAAATCTTTTATTTTCTATTCGTATTCGTTCATAGTTTTCTTTTTCCTCGTAAGGAAAATGTAACCTAATCTGTTAACCTTTTGACAAAACGTCATTTCTGACAAATTCATGTAGAAATCCAATCTTTCCTGGTCCTCCTGTATAACAAACAATTTTGATAGCAACCGACGAGTATAAAAGGAGATGCAGCGCGATGGAGGATTCATTCGAGCTCCAGCGTTCAGAGAAGCAAGAGCTTGAAGTATCCTGAAAGGTGAGATCCTGAAAGGTTATTTATTTAGGGTTAGCGAGTATAAAAATTCGTTATTTCCTGCTGTTGGATTTATATCCCATAACAGCGGAGCCCTATTTTATTCTCGGGTATAAAAGATCGTACACTGCGACCTGACCTGGGTGCGATTCTTTATAATAGTAGAGATTCTATTTTATTTAATTCTTGCTGTTGGGTTTGTACCCCAATAACAGCGGAATCCCATTTCTTGCTCGGCTATAAAAGATCGTACCCTGCAACCTGACCTGGGTGCGATTCTTCATAATAGCAGAGATTCTATTTTATCTAATTCTTGCTGTTGGGTTTGTACCCCATAACAGCGGAGCCCTATTTTATTTCGGCTATAGAGAACTCACAAGCTGTGCATTACTAGACACAATAATTGTGGATTGATTCTCCTTCATAGTAGAAATATCTTTATTTAATTCTCCTATTTTATTTCGGCTATAGAGAACTCACAAGCTGTGCATTACTGGACACAATAATTGTGGATTGATTCTCCTTCATAGTAGAAATATCTTTATTTAATTCTTGCTGTTGGGTTTGTACCCCGTAACAGTGAAGCCCTATTTTATTTCGGCTATAGGGAACTCACAAGCTGTGCATTACTAGACACAATAATTGTGGATTGATTCTCCTTCATAGTAGAAATATCTTTATTTAATTCTTGCTGTTGGGTTTGTACCCCGTAACAGTGAAGCCCTATTTTATTTCGGCTATAGAAAACTTACAAGCTGTGCATAACTAGACACAATAATGGTGGATTGATTCTCCTTCATAGTAGAAATATTTTTGTTTAATTCTTGCTGTTGGGTTTGTACCCCATAACAGCGGAGCCCCCATTTCTTTCTTGACTATAAAAGATCGTACACTGCGACCTGACCTGGGTGCGATTCTTTATCATAGTAGAGATTTATTTAATTATTGCTATTGGATTTACATCCCCTAACAACAGAATTTTATTTTATTTCGACTACAGAGAACTCACAAGCTATGCTTTACCAGACACAATATTGGTTCTGAACCGACAGGAATTAGAAGATATACATTTACAACAAATATACATTCAGTGGCTGGACCAATGAACAGGTTGGATTCATTTTGAAGAGGCCAAGATTGGAAGAGGGATTTTGTTTATTTTAGCCATGTGGATTGAATATTGGATTTATAAATAAAAGAAATTATCAAAGTTAAAATTGACTTATTTGTGAGTGAATCTCCACTGAATACTACCCAGGTATTGTGATAAACAGTTATTGACGTTAATAATTTTTAACCACAAAATAATTGTTGTCACAATTTTATTTGTATATTTTTAGATTTGGCAAAAGCATTTGATACAGTTAGTCATACCATTTTAGTAAACAAATTAGAAAATATTGGTTTTAGGGGAAATCAACTAAAATTAATAAAAAATTACCTTAAAGATCGTCCAAATTATGTAAAAATAAATGAAAAAATAAGTTATTCAAAATATTTTAAATATGGTGTACACAATTTTAGGACCTTTATTTTTTAATATTTATATTAATGATTTATTTAATATAAAATGTGACGGAGAAATTCATAGTTTTGCAGATGATACTGTTATTTTTTACAACGACATATCTTGGGAAAATTTACATAAGAAAATAAAAAAAGACTTCGAAATTATAAAAAATTGGTGTGATAAAAATTTATTAACAATTAATTTCGATAAAACAAAATATATTCCTTTTACATCAAAAATAAATGATTTTAAAGATATAAATATAAATAATGAAAACTAATAATATCAAATATTTGGGAATAATTATTGATAATAAATTAAACTGGAATTTTCAAATAGAAAATTTAATTAAAAAATTAAGAAGTACATTGCCAATATTTAAAAATATAAAAAAAAATTTAAATATAAAAAATCTAGAAATATTATATTATGCATTAGTCAAAACTCATATAAATTATGGTATTTTAGGTTGGGGGGGGGGGGGATAAATAGAAATTTAGTAAAAAGTTTAGAAATATTACAAAAAAGGTTTTTAAAAATTATTTATGATAAAGATTATTTATACTCTTCAAAAAAATTATATGCAGAAACAAAAAAAATGGATGTGAGACAAATTTACTTTTATAATATTTTAATATATATTTTTAAAAATAAAAATAACATTGAATTTAAAGAGCATAATTATAATACAAGATTTAAAAATGAAATTTCTATTAAACCAAAAATAAATAAATCTATTGGACAAAAAAGTTTCAAAATTTTAAGTTTATACATATTCGATTGTCTAATAAATAATATTAAAAAAATAAAATCATTTAAATTACATATATAAAAAAGAAATTAAATGGTGGTTATTAAATAAAAATAGTTTAGATAATATTTTAGCAATGCTATAATTATTAAATAGGTATTAATATAATAATATATTAATACCAAATCTAAATAATATTAAATAAATTTATAAAAATTTTATCCTCAATTATTTACATAATAATATAAATATTTTAATAAAATTAACCCCTATACAAGTTAACCTTCAGGGGTTTTATTCCTAAGTTTATTTTGAATGTAAAATATATTAAAATGTATTGTATTTATGTAAATATTTTAAATAAACTTTATTATTATTATTATTATTATTATTATTATCTCTATAAGCAGAAGTCTCACATCTCAACCTGGAAGAAATTCTGTCTTGGGGTGACAGAAACCAAGTAGAATTTAACGGTAAAAAAAAACAGGCGGCAGTTTTTCTAAGTTAATGTTGAAGAACCGGATATAGTCATGGTGGGACACTAGATTCCCTTGGCTTCATCAATTCATTTATTGGGCGTCAATTTGGATAGTCACGTTGTGGTCATTGCTAAGGTAGCCTCGCAGAAGCTTGGAATACTTTTCCGAACTAAGAACCTCTATACACCCAAACAACTTTTGATGCTCCAAAAAGCCTAAAATTCGACCATCGCTGGAGACCTGTTCGCATATTTGGAGCTCTGCTCCTAAACATACCCTGAGATTGTTGGATTCCATTCAAAGAAGAGCAATTCGCTTGATCGGCGACCATGATCTGACAAAGAACCTGGATAGCCTTGAACATCGAAGGCAGGTTGGCGACTTGAGTCTATTTTACAAATATTTTCATAGCAAGTGCTCAACTGAGGTTACCCGCTTGGTTCCACAGAGAGCGGTGCATGGTAGATATACACGACGAGTCATTGCAGCCCACCCGTACGTGGTTCAACTCAGTGTCTCTCGAATGACACTGTTTAAAAATTCTTTCACCTGGAGAACGTTATCACTCTGTAACGACCTCCCTGAGGCCGTGTTCCCCAACGAGTACAATCTCCAAAGATTCAAGACCAACGTGGATCGATTTATATCGTGAATATCGGTCGTCATTTGGTAGTGCGATATTAAGCCTCCATGTTTTCAGACATGCAGGTTCTTGTTGCGATATTATTGGCGAAATTAACCTCAAGGGTTGCAATACGCATTGTGTTCTGAGCTTTAGTAACAGTAGGTCTTTGCAATGGCTGCAAAATTGAAATTTTAATACTTCAAATATTATCGATTCATACTACTTCTTAAATAATTAATGTCGACATTCCCTTACGGAAATAGTTAAAAAAATGTATCCTTACATTGTCTTAATTCTTTAAAGATGATGTAAAAAGCACCTTCGACGTATCTTACTTGCAAAAGCAACGAATTGCAGAAGTGGATGTACCCAATAACGTTGATTGCTAGGATCTAACATTTCTTTTTTTATACATCATGTTCACACTATATCAATTGCACTCCATGAACTAACAAGACAAATTGACACCACCGCCCGAACTTTGAGAAATGTCGCAAGCGGAAAATGGTATCGCAATGGCCCCGTCTGAGAAATTCCTTACGGCTGGCTCACACTAACAAACTTCGATGCGGGACGCCACCGCTGGACGTCGCAACGATATCCGACGGGAGCCGAGCTCCTTAGAAGATGACTTTTGTTTAATATAATAAATACATATAATAAAACTGTTTTTTCACTACTAACCTATAACATCGCCATTATTGACCGATTCTTAACGCTAGAAATCGTTTTTCTCTACCTTATAAGTCATTATTGACCATGGTCAATAATAAGCCATTGAAATCCATTATTGACCGATCTTTGACCTTAACCGAATTTTGTTTGAACGCAGGTAACTTGATTTTTTAATTCTACAACATCAATTCATTGTGGTTAGGCAACCAGATAATTATCAATACATATTAGATTACTTGATATTGTAAAATATCGATACAATCAACATTTTTTCTGCTTCCATCCTTAATTCGGGAGGTGTACACATAATATTATCACTAACATTTTCTTCGCTCATTTTTAAAAAAAACGCAAAACTCGTGAAATCTGATGACACAAATGAACACAAATTGACATTGACAAAGCCACCTGACAAAACAACAAAATATTTTGCCAATTCCAAAGCGCAGGTAACTTGATTAAAAAATATACTTATACCTACCTATAATTTCTTATAATTATTAATACTATAAAGATAAATGTCATATAAAAGTTTGTAGTAGTGGAAAAAATAATATATTAACCACGGTTTAGACAGCTTATTATAGCCCTCGCGTCTTAAATCCCTCGTCGCTTCGCTCCTCGTGATTTAAACTCGCCGCTCGGGCTATAATGATGGCTGTCTAAACCTTGGTTAATAATATACTATTTTAAGAAGAGATATGAGTTGTGGCTGATAAGTTACCAATAAGAAAATTGAATATTTGGGAATAAGACTTAGTTCAGATTATATCCGGCGAAATTTTTTTAGTGGAATTATTTTTAGAAAATTTAACATCACCGGGCGATTATTTCGACTATAGATCTATGTTCTTAAGCCATTCCTTAAAAAAAAAACAAAATTAAAAATTCGGTAGTAGTTCGAAACCCTTTTATAATTAATTAAACTACTAAATTGAAATTGTGGATATTGTTAATTTACTTTTGTTAATTCATAAATGAACTTTACATGTTAGTGTTAAAAGTGTCATTTTATTTTGTGAGAAGGGAAATTGGATAACGAGCGTAGCGACACACTTTTAGCAAGCGTATCATAATGGTACATTAAATACCTAGGTTTAGAAGTGAGCAATTATATAGGGTGTCCTTGAAATGACTATTCCTTAACCAACGCGTAAATAATTTTTTGGAAGAGGATCTGCATGTGTGGCGAAAATTTTACTAGAGACGAAACAGTTTTAAAATGAAGTCAGCTAGTGTCAGAGAAAGAATTGGAGTCATTTGTACAAATGGTTAAAAAAATACAAAATTTTATATACGAATCACGCGCCATTTTTATGTTTCCAGGCATTAAAAAGAGGCCTCGTTTACGTCAAAACACGTCAATAATAGTAGCAATTGTTAGTTTGAAATTATTCCGAAGAAACGATATTATTATTTGAGAACTTTAGCGCCCTGTAGCGGCAAAACGAAGCAACTTGTGGTTAAGCGTTAAACAGTCATTTCGACAACACCATGTATAGCGAGGTATATAACAGTTTTTTCAACTGAGGTATTTATAGATTTTTTTCTACTACGAACACTAAAATATTACATATTTAATTCGTTTAGGTCCTTATATTAGCCATTTCTGCCTAATTTTTAAAATATTTTGAAAATCAAGTAGCCTGGGAAAAATAAAATTATAGAAATACGATTTTAAATGTCTAAGTTTATAGAAAATTTGTAGTCGTGTTGACATTTTTCAATATGACAGTTTCAAGAAATTGCGTATGGAAAATTTCTGTAGTGCTCCAATTTAAATGGCGTTTCTTGAAAATGCGACGAAAATATATTTCTTGAATCTTCCAAGAGAAATCTTATGTATGTAAGTCATCTCTTTAGTCTCGCAAAACCATGGTAAAATTAAATTGCAACATAGATATTAATAATAATTATAAACTTGTCGTTTTTTAAAGAGAAAAGGAGAAGGCGCCCTCCGTCTAATCCAATTCTACTTAGCCCGACGCTAAATCCGCGTCCATCCGCTCTCTCTCAATCCCCGGAACTCTAGAGGCAGCTTAAGGCGCTGTCCTTTTCCCGTACCTCTTCAATATCTATATCCATGACATCCCCAAAGCCCGAGATAAGACCCTAGCCCTCACACCGATGATACCGTCTTTTACGTAAGGTCACTACGCCCACATATTGTCACACGCAAGCTGCAAGAAGTAGGCAACGAATTCTTCAGTTGCTGCGTAAACTGGAAACTTCGGCTAAATCCCGATAAAACCCAAATCATCCAGTTTACTCGCGGAAGGCAACCACTCTTCGACGTGATCAGCCTGGATGGGCTCGATGTTCCCTGGTGCAACACCGTGATATACCTCTGTATCACTCTCTACAAACCCCTCCATTGGCGCCCTAATATCCAGAACACCGCCAACAAAGCCAGGCTCTTCTATCGCCAACTATATCCACTACTCAATAGACATAGCTCCCTCAGCCACAAAAACAAGCTCCTCCTCATCAAATCAATCATCCGCCCCACCCTCACTTACGGTTTAGCAGCCTGGGGATACGCAGCCCCATTCAGCCTCAACCGTCTCCCATCCCTCGAGAAACGTTACATCCTAACAGTCATGGATATCCCATGGTTCATCCGTAACGCAGATCTACACAGACACATTAAACACACCCCCTAACCCAATATCTTTACGAAAGAGGAACTAAAATCCTCACCGCCACTCCCACCCACCCCAACCGCTCATTAGAGAAGCATCTGATTATGATATGGGTGTAGTATATAAACGCCCCCGACACCAGCTCCTACAGGTGTCCCGACACATCTTCCAAAACTTTCCAGCCCCCACTCTATCCGACTCCATGTAAACAGCTGAGTAATACTATTAATGGTGAGACCCATGAGACTCAGCGGAAAGGGAGAGACTAAATTGGGCAGTTTTTGGGAAATTCATCAGACGATAAGTACCTACCTCATGATGAAGTTAGCCATTATATTGGATATGCTTCTCGCAGAGAAGAGCTGTGCCATTTGACAACATCGAGGATTTTGATACTACATTAGTGGTGAACATTCTATAATAATAATAATAATAATAAATGCCTTTATTTATTAAATTGAGCAAATAATACAAAAAAAAATCAAATACGGGTGGCGGTATCCAACTAAAGCTGCTCATACAACCACCCCCGCTAAAAATGTATAAAGAAAAAGTTGGAAATAGAAAACATAGATAATTACTAAAACTAAAGTACCTGGCAAATTGAAATTATACTAATTGAAATTATACTGTTATAAATTACATATTCATATTACAAAAATATAATGAAAAATCAAGAGAATTGATAAGAACCAAACAATAACGAAAATAAAAATTAAATGTGTCTTTATAATATATATACACCCATACATACGACCCTTAGCGGAGGGCACGACCCCCCAAAAGATTACCCTTTACAGCCCTGCAGAATGCAGCGGAACTGGGAGAATTCCTAATGTCATCAGGCAAGGAATTAAAAATCGTTGCCGCCATGTAACTGAACGAACGCTGAAAGAACGTATGAGAATGCATGGGTACAGTATACAGGTCTCTGTAGCGTGTAGAAAGATTATGTAAATCTGAACCCTTAATAAGCTTATCAAAAAGATATCTAGGGACTTGATTAAGCCTAATTTTAAAAACAAGATGCAAAAGATGGAGCTCAAATCTTTCTTTAATAGTAAGCCACCTAGACTCATTCAAAGAAGGGGTAATGTGATCAAACTTACGAACATTATAGCTATATCGAAGACACGCGTTCTGAAGTTTCTGCAAGCTATTCCTGTCCTTCTGTACAAGGGCAGGCCAGTAAACAATATCGCAATAGCCCAGGTGGGATAATATAAGAGAGTCAGTTAAACGTAATTTAGTTGCTGTATCAAAAATATCTCTATGCATGTATAAAAGTTTGAGTTTAGCATACGTTTTTTGGATTAGGGAAGAGATATGATCAGAATACCTCATGTCTGAATCGATGGTCAAGCCTAAGTTTTTACATTTATCAGCTGGTACCAGCGTGGTGCCATTAACAATAATTTTAAAATTAGGATTTTCAAGTATGGAAGACTTAGACTTACCCAGTACAACCAACTGGGTTTTTTTCTCGTTCAAAATTAAATTGTGGGATTTAGAAATCTTAGCTATGACTTCAAGATCATGATTAATCTTATCAACAGACGTCACAGTTTCAGAGGGAGGGAAGGAAAAATATATTTGTGTGTCATCTGCGTACTGATGCGACCTACAATGAACTAAAAATTTGGAAAAATCAGATGTATAGATTGAAAAAATTAAGGGTCCCAAGATACTTCCCTGTGCTACACCTCTGCTGATATGAGAGAGTCCTGAATGGTTGCCACTAAGCAATACGCGCTGTGACCTGTTGGAAAAATATGTTTTAAAGAAATTCAAAGCTACATCTCCCAAACCGAAATATTTTAGTTTAGCCTGTAAGATATCATGACTTATAGTGTCAAAGGCTTTGCTATAGTCAAGCAAAACAAGGCAGCTGCATCGACCACAATCCCAAGCCCTCAAAATATCATCAGTTATATCTAATAAGGCTGTGGCTGTGCTATGGTTTTTACGAAAGCCTGACTGAGTGTGAGGAAGAATATTATTAGAATTTAAGAATGAAGTCAACTGATCCGCCACAATCCTTTCAAGAATTTTTGATAGGGTAGGTAAAATACTTATAGGTCTAAAATCTGAAAGCTGGCCAGGATTTGTAACTTTAGGAACCGGGACAAGATTGGCAATTTTCCAACAATTTGGGAAGTAACCGATGGAGAGACACCGATTAATTATAAATGAAATAAAATCTGTTAAGTGAGGAGTTATGTAAAGCAGCATTTTTAAGTTAATTCCATCGGTTCCAACTGCGTTGGTTTTTAATTTGTTAATAATTTTGTGGATATCTTCGTTTGTAATCATATTAAATTTAAAACGTTCATTCTGTAGAAAACTTCCGTTACTATAATTATGATCGATGAAGGTTTGATCGGTGGGAACAACATGAGGTAACGAGTTAATAAAAAAATCGTTAAAATCATTAGGATTACCTATTTCTAGTAAAGAATCGGACTGTTGAGAACTAGAGCTTAAATTTAAATATTTTATGGTACGCCAGAAATTTTTTGGGTCTCTTTTAAAAGTGTATTGGAGAAATGCTCTTTTTTCCGCCCTAACAGCAATGTTAACCTGATTACGTAAGGCCTTATATTGTGTCCAGGTAGCTTCACTCTTAACTTTTTTATATTTAGAAAACGCCTTGTCCCTAAGTTTCATCATAAATTTTAAGTTATCAGTTATCCAGGGGGCAGGCAATTTGGTGATTTTAGATGTCTTAAAGGAAGCGTGAATATTAAATAAATTAACAACATTTATATTAAAAAAATCCATCATTACATCAATATCAGTTAAGGAATGTATATAGTTCCAGTCAATACAGTTTAAATCTTGCAAAAAATTATTATAGTTAAAATTTGAATAATCCCTATAAGTTTTAAATGTTGGCTTAGGCTTAGCCTTAGATATTTTAATGGTAAAATTTACTAATTTATGATCTGATATATCATCCATGTTAATTATGGACACATTTTGAACAATATTAGTATCTGAACATACAAGAACATCTAAGAGGGTACTGCTTATATTAGTAACGCGAGTTGGATCTTTGACGCATTGCGACATTCCGTATTTATTAAACAAATTGTAAAGAGCCAAACTACTGGGACTATTAGGATCAGTAAGGTCCACATTCAAATCACCACCAAAAGCAACAAAATCAAATTCTGGTAAAACACTCACCAACGTATTTTCTAGCTCATCAATGCATTCATCCAAATTTGAATTGGGAGGCCTATATAGAGTACCCAAGCAGATTCGCTTTCCACCTGACTTAATGGCTATCCAAAGTTGTTCCAGAGAAGTATTATAATTATTAGTATCTGGTTTTATCATAGAAAATCTTAAACAATTCTTTACATAGAACGCAACTCCCCCACCACGACCAACACGATCATTTCGAACTATTTTAAAACCCTCTATTGCAATTCCATCATTTCCCATGCCAGAACTAAGCCAAGTTTCTGAGAGCCCGATGACATCAAAAGAACCCCCAGCCACAACATCCGCAAATAAATCAAACCTTGCACATAAGGATCGTACATTAAAATGAGAAAAATAAATCCAATAATACCATTATTATTGGCCCTAGCTATATAGCTCAAATATTCCAGATACAAAAACTAAGGTTCCACGAACTTTTACTGTAATTCAGCCCTTTTATTTAGATTTGTAGAGATAACAGAGCTCTTCGGCCAGCAGATATCGAACATCATCGAATTTATGTCACATATATGAACAACAAATGTGCTAAAAATCCAGTCGGTATCAATAGTTTCGATAAAATACCTACTGTTATAGCAGAATTGTTGAAGCTCGCAGATCCGAAGTTTATAGTGTTATCAAGATGGCGTCAACTGAATCGGACGCGAAACCAAAGTCTGACGAAAAATCACGGTTAAAGTGTTGCAAAACCAAATATAGCAGTGTAACTACGTGCATAATATGTGGAAATACCTACCACAAATCATGTGCTACAAGAGATTGGGGTGAAAAAGTAACTTTGATCGATAATACCCGTTTGATCTGCAAAGAGCACGAGGGAACACTAACCTCTGCGGACGAAGCAAAATCTACAGAAATAAGCCTACTGAAGGAGTTAGTGGCCGAATTGCGAAGCAAGAACACAATACTAGAAGAAAATAATGCATTGCTGAAAGGGAAATCCAGGTCTTAGAGGAAAAACACGAGTTAGATGCAAGGTTAGTCCAAGAAAAAATGGTAAACAATGGAAATCCCGCCAAAACGACTGTCTCAATATCACCAGAGGGCGCTGGAGACAAGGCGGCTCACAGAAACCCAGAAATCCAAGATGACATAAACGACAATAGTAGTTCAAATGAACTGACAGTAGAGACACATGGCATACGTCAACGTCATGAACATACGGGTGGAGATGTTGACACTACTGAAAAGCAGAATCGAAACCAAAAAATTGGCCCCAAAACTTCTGAAAACCCGTGGGAAACACAAAAGCGGCGAGGATTTAGGCGCCATATGACATCAAGCAATACGACCTCTGACCGGGAAAACCTAAAAATAAACAGCCGCCCAGAACCGCTAAGAGGATTCTGCAACAATCCCGGCACGGGTACTTTAAAAACAGCTCAACGAACGGCGTTCCTGTTCGTGTCTGGATTAGCAGTAGATGTTACATCCGAAAACATCATACAATTCCTTAAAGAAAACAACCTTGACAGTGGCTGCTCCTGTGAGAAGATGAAAACGAAAAAGGATAAATATCGAGGATCCTTCAAACTTACGGTCCCCTACATCGACAGAGATAAATATCTGACGCCTGCACTATGGCCTGTAGGAGTCATTATAAACCATTTTCTCAATATCCAGAGCCGTATGATGGGGGACCAGAGGGAAAGCAAAATGCAAAACATAAATGTCATATAACAAACTCTGTTGTTGAGGACACGCAGGTTGGTTGTTTGCAATCAGAAATAAGATTGGAGAGGTGGAAGCACTACTCAAGGGTCATAGTATCAAGTTTGATGTCTTGTGCTTTGCGGAACATTGTATGTGTAGCGATGAGATTGAGTACTTAAATATTGAGAATTTTTTTGTTGGTGCAAAATACTGTAGATCTGTGAGCAAACATGGAGGTGTAGCAATTCTTGTTAGGAATGGCTTAGAAGTGAACGTACTAGACAGAATAACAGCACTGTCTATTGAAACTGAGTGTGAAGTGTGCGCATTGGAAATTACCACAACCAATACCATTGTGATAACCATCTATCGACCACCAAATAGTAATTTCCAACAATTCTTAGAGACCTTAAGCAATATTCTGTCCGTAGCTTTCAAATATGATAAATATATCTTAATAAATGGAGACTTTAAAGTACACTTTGATAGGGACTATGCAGACAGGAATAACCTATTAGATGTCATGGAGTCATATGGCTTTAAACAGCAGGTATTCTCTAATACAAGAGTTCATCATTGTATTGATAATGTATTTTTAAACTTTGCTGATAATGTCTTACCATTTAATACTAATGTCTTCAACGCAGCACTTTCGGATCACTCTGCAATTAGTGTTAGCCTAGATATAAGTAGTATAAAGCAGAATAATACTCATAAACCTTGTGATATACTCTTTCGTCCTATAACACAAAGAGGTACTTTTGAGTTATATAACAATCTCGAGAGGCAAGATTGGAATTTTCTTAGAGGTGACATTTCATCGAATGTAAAAACCGACATGTTTTTAGGTACTCTGCTACAGTTGCGGGATGCTGCATTTCCGGAGGTTAAGAAAAAGACTAGGGATGAGTCAGTGCTCGGGGTTGAGTGGTTTGGACCGGGGCTGGAGAGTATCAGGGGTGAGCTACGTCTGCTCAATGAGATGTGCTGTAAGTCGGACTGCCCTTACCTGTCTGAAGAGCGAAGGGCTGTAAGAAAGAGGTGTCACCTCACCGTAGGTTAACACACCGGTTAACTCTGGCCGAGTTGGTTCGTAATCGAAAAGGTAAAACGAAATATAAAGTTCAAAACGCTTATATTTCCATTAACAAAATAGCACAAATTTACAGGAATAACGCAGTTTTTACAACATTACGCGGACTTTTAATCGCGTCTTGACGTTTCACTCAAAAAACTTATTTACTTGACAGTTACTATGAAAAATATATCTCTACACTGGCCTCTTTGTTATTTGAAAAATACCTTTCACAGGTGCAATAATAACATCTGATTTTTGGTACGCATAGGTAAGCAACATAATATACCATCATTAAAACAAGACCCTAAGAATCTACATTGTTAACAATATTCAGGTGCAAAAGTACTTTAAGTTATCACAAGAGGTACAGAACGGAGATAACGAAGGCAAAGGCAAAGGCAAATTCTGATTATATTAGACGCTCTGACAACGTGTCTAGGGCGGCCTGGACTATCATTAATAGCAACAGGAAAAAAAACACTTCTAAAATCAACATCAATCTGAAACCTAATGATTTTAATAATTTCTTTACAAACATTGCAGAGCAACTGTTATCGGCCCTGCCTCTGCCGGGTACTCTTTTCGACGAATATCTGATACGCAGGGATAGGCCTGCAGGTCGGGATGGCTTTTCATTCTGTCAGGTGAGCTTGAATGAGGTGAGAGAGGCTTTGGATGCACTAAAAGCTAAACATAGTAGGAACTTTTATGGTCTAAGTATGACACTTATCAAGTCACTTAAAAATGTACTAATCAGCCCACTGACTAGGCTCATCAATGAGTGTATAGGGGAAGGGGTTTATCCCGAGTCTTTCAAGATAAGCAAAACTATCCCAATATACAAGAGTGGTGATCAGCTTTCTCTTAATAATTATAGACCCATATCTCTGATCCCAATTATATCAAAGGTTTTTGAATGGATTCTTAAGAAACAACTCTATAACTACTTTGAAAATGAGAACCTTTTTATGGAGGAGCAGGTCGGCTTTATTAAAAAAAAATCCACAACAGGGGCTGTGGGTAGGTTGTGCGACTACATAGTCGAAGGCTTTGAGGAAGGACTCTTTGTTGGGTCCACCTTCTGTGATCTCTCCAAAGCCTTCGACTATGTGTCCCATGATATTCTCATTGCGAAGCTTCGATTCTATGGGGTGGTGAACAATAGTGAGAAATTGCTGAGGAGCTATTTAACAAATAGAAGGCAGGTAACCGCTCTTGGGGGGGAGCTCTCAGACATGCGATATGTGCGTCACGGGGTCCCACAGGGGTCAATACTAGGACCCCTGTTGTTCCTTATATATGTCAATGACATGACATCTGCTTTGCCGGACAGCTTTGTCACTCTGTATGCGGATGATACAAACTTTGTTGTACGGACTGACAAGCTAGAGAGCACGAAAGAACGCATGAGTGAATGCATTGAGTCTGTTAGTGATTGGTTTGTGGCCAACCGTCTTAATTTGAATATCAGTAAGACTGAAAATATGGTCTTTACATTGAGGCGAGAGGACCCTATGCATATCCCTGAAAAAATAAAATTTCTAGGAATAAACTTAGACCAGAAACTAACTTTTGAAAAACATGTAAACATTGTCTCACGGAGGATTGCATCTGGATTGTATGTACTCAGAAATTTAACCAGATCAGTGGATACGAGGGTGTGCCTTATTGCATACTACTCCTTAGTGCACTCTGTGTGTGTGTATGGGTTGCTTGTATGGGGGCATTCGGCGCATGCTGCTAGGGTGTTTGGGTTGCAGAGGCGGGCGGTTCGAGTCGTTGCGCTGGCTGGATATAGGGATGATGCCAGGCCGATTTTTCGACAGCTCGGAGTCCTTACCGTTCCATCCCAGTACATATATGACTCTCTTCTGTATGCATACAACAACACCGTAAAGTATGGAACTGTCAGACAGGCACACCATCACCTGACACGTCAGCATGATAATCTTCGTGTAGAGTTTTTAAGACTGAAAACTTCCTGGAATGCAGCGCTCCACTATGCGCCAACCTTTTTTAACAGGCTACCAAAAGAGATAAGGATACTACCACTAAATAGGTTTAAAACTGTACTAAAAAAGTTCCTCATACAAAATTGCTTCTATAGCATAAATGACTTTTTAAATAGTGATGTAACCCTAGAAGATTTTAACGCGTAATTCGTATTATATGTAGTGAGTCTGCCTTACCTAATTTTCTCTCAAATCTGATTGTTTTGACTAATTTTAATTTGTTTTGTTCATGTAATGTACCTAATAAGACTACCGATTTTAATTATTGTGGACATTTTATTTATTTCATTTTAATTGAGTGTTCTTACTAATACATATTATTAATATACATCTACTATTATTATGACCATTGTAAGACTAACCGTCATACAGAAATATATTGATTTGATTTGATTTGATTTACACTGGTCACTGTTTTCGTCCATCTTCGCAGGCTCTGCATGGTGCGAGCCGGAGAACTATCACAAAACACGGTTGATGCACATCTGCAACAGTGGCAGAAATTGTACAATAAAAAATGTTAATGTTAATAATAAAAGTGAAAATGATCCTTGTATTGATCTTTCACACTAGTGTTAAAAGTAATCCAATTTTACCACTAGTCATGAGATGACATTTTAGACACAAAATTTTATTATGTTTCTGAGGGCCATTTACTGTGAATAGCTCTGTGTATTGGCACTCAACATTTTATAGATAAACTATTATTTTCCACTTAATAATAATTAAAAAAATAATCAGGCATTATCGTATTACAAACTTTCGTTTTGGTGAATTGAGTTGACACGATCCAGATGTCGCTTAAAATAAGCTGTAAAAATAGTAAACAGGCTTTTAAAGCAGATCTACTGATAGAACGCGTTATTTGAGGTAAATGACATAGCAAAATTACCTTCGATTTATTATCTACTAAAGGGATGATGGCACGTTCTTCGCACTAGATAAATGATGCAACAAAAAGTGTGTACCTACCTTTTTTTTGGCGTAATAATAATTGATTACTCAACTTTTCTTGCTTTGTACCTATTTACATTATACAGGGTGTCCTTCAAATGACTGTACAACGCTTAACCACAAATTCCTTAACCAAAAATAAAGCGATCTAGGCAAATTTACCTATATGCAATGTTGTTTCGTTTTGCTGCTACAGGGCGCTGAAGTTCTCAAATTAATAAGGTTTTTTCGGAATACTTTCCAAACGCCTTAATCGATTTTCACTATTTTTGGGACTAGGAATTACTACTATTATTGGCGTGTTTTACGCGAACCCCATCTTTTTTTTAACCCTTTCAGTAACCCGAGCGGAGAAAAATAATTAGGCATTAAGTAATTATGTCCTTCCTCGGGGACGCACGATAATTACGTTTTACTTAATTGAACAACGTTTCTAAAACTACGGTTTAAAAATTTTTAAAATCTTTAAATTGTAAGGTTTTAACCTTAGTGATAAAATAATTTTGTTAATTTTGTACCCACCTGTATTATGACTAATCTCTAGTTTCTGATATTGGATTGGCCGACGTGCATTTTTAAATAAAAATATTGTGGTACTTCACAGTACCTAAAAGTTTTGTCCCTCTGTAGGGACAAATATACTGAAAGGGTTAATGCATGGAAATTTAAAAATGTCGCGTGATTCGTAAATAAAAGTTTGTATTTTTGTTACCCCCTGTACAAATAACTTCTATTGTTTCTCTGACACTAGCCGACTTCATTTTGAAACTTTTGTGTAAAATTTTCGCCAGAGATACATCTCTTCCAAAAAATTATTTACGATACCTCATCATTACTGCTACTCTGAATAATGATACAAAAATTGTTTTTTGGCGCGCAGTCGAGTTTATTGTAAATTGAATAATTATTGGTCCTTTAAAATGGAACATCATTCTATCGCTAAGAAGGTTGACATGCTTCTGGTATATGGATTATGTGAGAGAAATGGACGTATGAAGTCAGAGTCTATCGTGACAAATATCCAGACCGCAGATTTCCGAACCATCAAAATTTCGCAAGTATTGAGAGGCAACTTTGGGAAACGAGTAGTTTTAATGGAAATAATGTTATTCGAGGACGCCACCGTACAATCAGGACTCCGAAGCTCGAAAAGGTAGTTTTAAACAAAATTGAAGATGATCCCAAATTAACCTGTAGACGCTTGGGGTTCTAATTAGCGGTTTCCAAAAATTCCATTAATAACATTCTACGAGAGCAGTTACTCCATTCGTATCATGTCCAATAGGCGCAAGATCTTTCGCCAATGTATCCTAAAAGTCGACTGACGTTTTGCCGTTTCATCGAAACAATGAGAATACCAAATGCAACCTTTCATTAGAACATTTTATTTACGGACGAAGCTGCGTTCACGAGATCGGGAATTAGAAATGTACATAACAAACATGTGTATAGCAATGAAAATCCTCATTCCATCAGGGAGAAACATATCCAACATGAATTTAGAATTAATGTTTGGGCAGGTATGATTGACAATTTTATTATTGGACCAGTTGTAATGCCAAATCGGTTAAATGGGGATAACTATCTACTCTTCTTGCAAAACACTTTAACGGATTTACTGGAAGATCTTTCATTAAACTTCGTACTGAAATGTGGTATATGCACGACCGGGCGCCACCCCACTGTAGTATCATTGTTCAAAGATTTTTAAATAAAACATATCCTAATAGATGGATCGGAAGGGGCAGCGATGCACCCGTTAATTGGCCAGCAGAATCTCCCAATTTAATGCCTCTAGACTTTTCCTGTGAAGCGCTCTTAAATCAAAAGTATATGCTTTCCCAAACACTACGGAAGCTGAGTTATTGCAAAGAATTATCAATGCTGCAGACTATTTTAAAAACAAGCCCGACATGATGCCCAAAGTACAGTTTAATTTTTTTAATAGAATTAATTTGTATTCAGGAGCACACAACTACTTGGTAGTTATTTGAATTAATACTTTTTTCATGTTTTTTTATTCCCAATAAACAACAAGTCATTTGTACAGGGGGTAACAAGAATACAAACCTTTATTTATGAATCACGAGCCATTTTTAAATTTCCAGGCATTAAAAAAATATCGCGTTTACGCCAATAATAGTAGTAATTCTTAGCCCCAAAATTAGTAAAAATCGATAAAGGCGTTTAGAAACTATTCCGACAAAACTATATTAATTTGAGAACTTTAGCGGTCTGTAGCGGCAAAACGAAGCAATGTTGCATATATAGGCAAGTTTGCCTAGATCGCCTTATTTTTGGTTACGGAATTTGTGGTTGAGCATTTTACAGTCATTTCAAAGACACCCTGTATATCCCACCGTAAATATTTTTTCGAATATGCATTGTCGCCCACATGTACGTGGATCAGTTTAGAGATTCGCGAATGGCGCACTATTCAAAAATCCGATAATTTTGGCGTCTTTCTCCGACTACCTACGTTGACGTCCCAACGTGACTTTTCTGCAGACCCTATATTATTGTTGCCAGGTCCAAGATTCTACTTCTTGGTAAAATCCCAAAAAACCATACAATTTTCCTAGCGAATTACGATTTACAGTAATTGTGAATTTTTAACGAGGTTGTCGTTATTATTAATTTTTTTTCTATCCACGCAAATTTTGGATTACAGATTCTTGTCCATTTAACCTAAAAACTTAATAATATTATATTTCGGATGCACAGGATCATGCTTTGGAAAACTCGTCCGCCATATTGAAGCCATTATTTTGAATTTACGAATATGGATTTTATTCCCGTATTCAGCGACTCGAAAAATTTCACAGCACTACATCTTGTTGGCATTCAACTATATTTTAAGAAAGGTCTGCCATTTTGTTTTTCAAAGTTTTTAGTTTAGATTCGAAATCAACAACAAAAAAGAATGTCCGACAAATTCGATCCATTCATTTTGTTGTTGATATAACAATTCAGATTTGTAATCAGCAACCTCAAAACCCTTTTATTGGATTTTGTTTAAATCTAATCAATATTTGAAAAAATGTTCGTCATATTATATCAGCTATCTTTTTAATTTTCAAAATACAGCATAAATTATTGCCCTCATATTTACAAGAGTACTTAATTTCCAGGTCCCTTCGACATTCGCATCATATCAGATCTAAAGACAATTTTGATATTCGGGTTTGCTATGCTAGAACAACGTACATAAGCCGATCCGTGGTGAAGTATGACCTTTCAATGCTTTGCCGACAGCCACTAAGGACTCACCTAATGTGCTAACGTTTATGCGCAGTGTAAAGAACCATTTCTGTTAGCAAGACTGTTCCCGTTCAATTATTCATTCTCTTCTTTTTCATCTTTTTTAATTTTTAGTTTTAGGTTAAAAGCATTATATTAAAATTTTATAAAAACTGTACCAGAAACTATATAATTTTTCCATATTAGGTTATTAATAATTTGTGGTGCCTCATCGCTTGAGGTTATTTTAACAACCACTCTTTCCAACAGCCAGGCGGGTCTTTCGCACAATATTTATAGTGACAATTGTGTGACACCTGAAGTTGTTAAAATACCCAAAATTAGCGGCTTTCAAATTGACTTCTGCAATATAAGAGGACTGAACTCAAACATCAATGCTGAAGAACCGGATATAGTCATGGCGGGACACTCGGTTCCTTTGGCTTCATCAATTCATTTATTGGGCGTCAATTTGGATAGTCATATGCCTTAACATAGTCACGTTGCAGCCATTACTATGGCAGCTTCGCAGAAGCTTGAAATACCTTTCCGAACTAAGAACCTCTATACACCCCAACAACTTTTGATGCTGTATAAAGCCCAAATTCGACCATCGCTGGAGTACTGTTCGCATATTTGTGGCTCTGCTCCTAAACATACCCTGAGATTGTTAGATTCCATTCAAAGAAGAGCCATTCGCTTGATCGGTGAGCATGGTCTGGCAAACAACCTAGAAATCATTGAACATCGAAGGCGACTTGAGCCTATTCTACAAATACTTTCATGGAAAGTGCTCAACTGAGGTTGCCCGCTTGATTCCACCCATGATAAAAATACACGACGAGCCACTGCAGCCCACCCGTATGTGGTTCAGCTTAGTGTCCCTCAAACGACACTGTTTCAAAATTCTTTCATCTGGAGAACGTCATCACTCTGGAACGACCTCCCTGAGATAGTGTTCCCCAAGAAGTATAATCTCCAAAGATTAAAAACCAACATGAATCGTTTGCTGCGCACACGCGCCGCTCGCAGATCCATATAAAGGATTAATCCTGCAGTGCTGTGCCTTATCATATAAAATAAAATGAAAATTTGACCGAAGTTGTTATATTTTATTGCACTTTTAAAGATCTAGGTAGACCCTACAGTTTGGTATGTCGCACAAATTTGTTACTTAAAGTTAAAGCAAGATACTAGTCTGGGGAGTTTTAAGTGGGGGATCCTGTCTACCACCAACCATTTTCTTTATTTTGCTAATACCAACAGCACCATAACTCGAAACATGTAGTCCTTAACAAGGACTATCTTTTTTATTAAACTAGTGGAGAAAAACTTTTAGTTTTTTTCTTTTCCCAATTTTCCAACTCCAATTCAAACATGGACTATTTCTTTATTTAGAGCAAAACCCTTCGAAAAAGTTTTATATAAGTTGTACCGAAAAGAATTAAAAATACATAATAACTTTGCCGCCCTGGATTTGGGAAACTATTAACTTTTGGACTAAGATAAATTGGGCCAGGTCATATTTTAGCATTAGAATAATGTGCTAGAATTTTGTACGGGCCTTTTAGAGATGTCTTTTGACCAGGTTTTTTGGATTTATTACCAGTGGTCGTTAGGTGAAGAAACGTTCAATAGAGCTGTGTTCGATTGGTTACTAATTATTCAAGAAATCCCAAGAACACACCAATTTCTGTAAGCATTCGACGCCTTCTAAAATCAGCTGTTAAATATTTCAAAGATATATAACCAGATAACAAAATAATTTGTCAATATGTTTAAGCAAAGACAAACTTTCTAAAGCCTCTTTGATGTGTGCTCGTAAAATATTTACACTTTGCAATGTTTATGAAAGCCGTTCTTTGAAACAGCTGCAAGATAAGGGTTATACCGAAGGGAAGATATCTACAGGCGCAGACATAATCTCCAAATAAGCCTAAAGGGATCGAAACAACTGGCTCTGAAATATAAGACGTTATTTATTACCCTCGAATTTACGGTCTTTCATTTGAACATATACACATACAACTAAAAGGTATAAAAGGCATAATAAATACCTGTACAGGGTGGTTAGATTGGTTGACGTCGACATTCAGCAGTGGCGCAACCAAAATTTCGTCCTGGGATGGAGGATAGGGTACTGCGGATTATTAAATCCCGTCTATTTTAAGGACAATTTGTAAATAAAATACAGTACGACATAAAGCACATGACGTGCGTAACCTTTTAACATCAATAAACGCATTATACAAATTCCTGACTTCTGGGAAGTCCTGAATTTGACTATATTGATTTAAACATATTTTTGTTAATAATTCATTTCTATTCTTTAAAGTGCACCCAAGAGCGTGGTCAGCATAAGTTAATCAAAATAATTATCCAATGGCGCAGCAATTAAATATTAGTATTTTGTTTGTTGTTTGTTAATAAATTTACCCCTTTTGGCTTTATACTTTTGTAGTTTTCCTGGTATTGTTTTATAATTTTATAATTTGGCGGCTGTAATTTAAAGACAAAAATATTTAGAAATATCCATTATTAGTTATGGTAAAAAATCGTACATAATATGCATATAGCTGGTGTTCTATCCAGGTATAAGCAGCAAGGTGAGAAACCCGTTTTACCCAACTTTGTTGTAATTGGGTTATGTATGGGTGGAGTGCATGAATTTATATGTCGTTAACTGTACGTATATATCATTATTAAGTTATGCAATAAGTGTAAATTGTGTTTTACTTACCTTCATACATGGTTGTTAACATTCCCCATAATAACCATTAAAACCATTTAGAAAAGTTGCTATTTTTAATATTAAATTAGTCGAAATGTATAAATTTATTTTGAGCTCCCTGCAGTATCTACCTTAAATTTCATTACAATTTTTTTTTTAAGTGTTCCATTTAAAAAAACTTTAGTATGTTATATTCGCCACGCTTTTCTGAACCACCCAGCATACTCAAAAATAATTTTAAACTGTGCATCTTAACATTCTCTAAAAATTTTTTATTTACCGTTTTTCGGTAATTTCCGAAACAAATGAGATAATGACCTTTACTTTATGGCTGACTCACCCTGTACACGTAGAAACTTACAATTCCTGTCTTAGAGAAATATCCCCAAGGGGGTGCACTTTATTGGTGAGGGTACACTAGCTGTGTGAGCTACTATTGCATGCCCGAAAGATGAATTCATCAGTCACAATTACTTTATCCCAATCACGATCAACTTTTTTCTTTTTCTGCCATGACTTTCAGAGAGCAAAGGATTTGTTACCGTACTTCGATATTTTACAATATTATCCTCTGAATGTTATTTTATACTGTCGCATGATATTTTTAAGCCTTTGTTCTTTATTTCTACTTTTTTTTTTTTTGAAAAAGCTGTAAAATTTTTTTGTTTGTTCTACGTGTCACGTACTGGAAGGTAATTTTTTTTAAAATCCTTAACCGATTTACCCCCTGGGTTACGATAATCTTAGACTTTCTTATATTTGAAGTTGAAGAAATAGTCCATACTTTCAGTGGAGTTGATGTAATATAAATAAAACAAAGCAGTCCTCCTCCACAGTTTATTAAAATGATGATTGATGTAAATGTTCCCTACATGTTTCGAGCGCTTAAGCACTTATCCTCAGGGGATACTATAAAGGAAAGTACAAAGTTAAAACGACCAATGAACACAAAATCAAATTTTAAAGGACTTACCCAACATCGAGTTATGTAGACAAGACGTTGTCTCAAATTAATGAGTACAACTCATAGTAGATTGAAAGTTGAAGACTTGGTATGTGAGATGTTTAGTTATCTTAAGAAATGAATGAAGTTCTAGTTAAATGTAAGATAAAGATTTGAGGAAAAACATTTTAAAAGGTAATGAAAAGGTTTAAATTTATGAAGGAGAAGAAAAATTATTTTTATAAATTAGAGTTGTGTGTTTGAAATTAAAATCATATTAGCACTAGTATAAAGTTAACTTATGTGGTAGTATGGGGCTATGCCCCATATTTTGAAGAAATTATAGAGAATAATCATTTTTTTGATTATGGTTATTAAAATAAATTTAATTTTTAGAAAATTTTAGAATTTTTATTAATTTAAAAATGTACAACCTGTTCTTCAGACACTACCGCGGAACTGTCGCAACGTGGAGGCGGAAGTGAGGTTACTTTGAAAAGATAAATGACTTAAACGACATATGACCAAGTTCAATTAAAAGAAATATTAAAATATTAAAATGCAAAATGATTGTTGAAACGAAGGTGTAGGATTTAACTGACTCGATGTTAAGTTTACAAAATCAATACAGGATCGATCAATAATTAGTACTTGTCATTACTGGACGTATATAGTACCTGAGGACCGGCAGAAAATAAACATATGTAAACAAATTAAATGATTGCAGCCTGTTGATACAACACTTTCCGGTGCATGCAGAGAAACACGTAATGCATGATGACCAAGCATCTTAGTCAAAGTGCTAATTATCCTGCTCTAATTAGAATTTTTCCCATTATCACTACTCAATGCTGATCACGCTCTTCTCGTACTGTATACCAATCGAAAAATTCTCTTAATTTCGTGCAGGCACCTTTTTCCTGCTTCTTTTACAGATCGGTGACCATAATTAACTGAACGTATGTGAGCGAGCCCATTAAGTAATTTAAGCAGTTATTACCCTATTAAGTAAAACACGGCCTCGTTGTAGTCTTTTAATTTCAGTGTTCCTTGCCTTGGCTTTATAATTGCTTCTTGTGTGACTTGAGTCGAGTTTTATTGCTTTATTATACCCTGTAAGCCCTTTTACATGACCCATGCTAACTTGACTAGTTGAGGGACAATTAAATATAAAAAGTCATTTTCTCCACGATTGTTTTGTAATATACAGGGTGTCCCACCGAGAACCGCTCCGATCTATATATGGAAAACTATATAATACTTTCTATATTATAGAAAATTTTTGGAAATTTGACAGTATGCTAATGTTGCTGGGTGTCTTTGTATCGGGAATATTAACTATTACTACGGATCCTCTATCCTCTATATGTTCAACCAACATATTAACTAGCTCTTGGCGGCATCAAAAAAGTTTCATTGGGAGCTTCACGGATGAATTTCAGCACATCTTCTCCAGTCAAAATTTTCGATTTCTTCGCTTCATTTCCTTTGGATGCTTGCTTTAGATACTGGCCTAACTTGCAATATTTTGCAATGTCTATATTTTGATTAACTATTAATGTCTTCTTTAACATTGAATATTTCGTCCATAGGGAATTAGGAGTAAATGTTCCAGACTATAATCGATGTACATAATTAGTATTTTAATATAATTTACAACATCAATTTTAACATACCAATTCATGGAAATATCCGAGTAGCACCGTCTCGTTGATAATTTTTACATCATTATTTTTCATCCAATCCCCAAACCTTTCATATTCCTTATCATGTGCGTCTTTAGACTTCTTTGGAACAAGATTATCCAAAGCTTTGGCAGCATTCACAGCAATTCTATCCGGAATCAACGGAAAATTCATTATTTTATATGAATTTCAGTTTTGACTTTGACACAGCAATGAACACGTATTACCTTTGTTTATTTAGGAACTATATATAGGTAAAAAACCTTTCGTGATTTTGAATTTCCTTTAGTTTAACTTGGAATTATCTGAAGTAGGACCACGGGCAATACTTAATGTCTATACCCTCGGGCAACTTACAAGCCCTTGGGCCAAAGGCCCTCGGCCTTGTAAGATTGTTGCCCTCGAAGGCATAAATATCTTCATAATGCCCTTAATACATAAATAACTATATCAACCTTTCCTATAAGGAAGTATTTATTATTTAATTTGGGTTCGATTCCTTATTAAGGGGGACCTGCTTTACTAGATTTTTTAAAAATATTTTTAAAACTATTAATACAGGGTGTTCAAACAATAGGATTAAAAATGAAATTAAGAAAACTGCAAAAAATCTACATTTTCAAATGTAGTTACAAGTTTTTTATTTGGGGTACAATTAAAGATCGAGTCTATAATGCTCCCATAACAACTATGGAAGATTGCATACAGCGAGTGAGGAATGAGTTTGCAAATTTCAAAAGTCTAATGTCAATAAAAAAAGCGACCCATGAACAAGTCTTGGTTGGATGCAAAAAATGTCTGAAAGTTGAAGGACGTCAGCTTGAACATTTCCTGCAAAAATAATAAATAGGGGGTTCCATTCGAAAATGTAGATTTTTTGCAGTTTTTTTAATTTAATTTTTAATTGTATTGTTTAAACTCCCCCCACAGAGTTCTTGAAATTTTCTATAATTTGGTTAACAGCAGGTTGTGATGGCTTCCGTTTTTGAGGACATCGAATGGCAAATGGGTCACATGTTCTTGACATAACTGTATCACATTCTCCGTAAATGATAAGTAAGTTTAAATAATCTTCGGTTCTATAATTTAAGCGCCCCGATAAGTGACAGCTTCATATATTTTTTTACCATTTGACTGTTTTCAACGCCGTCATAGCCAACTAGGAGTAAATAAACTCATAGCCAACTGGGAATTATTAAACTTAACATCCGCAGCAAAATTGTCATATAAAATTATTAAATTGGCGATATTTCAAAAACTATAAATTTTCCGAACGGACAACCTTATACAAGCGTGCCCATATTTTTAATGGTAAATAAAAATAATTATAAAATTTATGGGTTTCAATCTGAAAATGTAGATTTTTTGCGGTTTTTTAATTTCATTTTTAATCTTATTGTTTGAACACCCTGTATTAATAGTTAACAAAATGTTATAAAAAATCTATCAAAGTATATCCTTTTTACCAAGAAATCGAACCCAAATTAAATAATAAAGACTTCCTTATCGGAGAAATTGGTAATTATTTTATGGCCTGCAAACGTCATTTTTCGATATAAAACCTTAAATATGTCAAAAATGCTTAAACTTGGGAAAGAACTTCAGAAATGTAATAATATACAGGGTGCTTCATTTAAAATAAGCAAGTTGGCACCTACGTCCGGTATAACCGGAAGTGTCACCCTATTGAAAATATTTGAGCCGGGTTGCCCCCAGCAACATTAGCATACTCTCAAAGTTTCAAAACATTTCTATGTATAGTTTTCCATATACAGGGCGTTTCCTAACTACGGTACGAAACTCCAGAGGGTGATACGTAAGGTCCTTTTAAGAAAAAAAGTTCCTATAAACATATTGTTATAAAAAAAAATAATAAATATTTAATCCCACAACAAACAATTTAAGTGTGTTATAAAGAACCCAAATTACGCCCTGGAGGATGTTCTTCAGACACCCCTTAGCTAGCTCAACTCAGGGTAGGTTCGCTATTTTGTTTCTAGTTCGAGAGGTTTAGCACTCTTATAAGTAAGTTATAGTCAAATCCTGAAGGCGCCACCTTAGTTTTATTTTACTTAAAAGCCTTTAAATGTTCTAGTGTTTGGCCTCAGATAAAAACAAACTAGGAAAAAAAACACTTATGTCACAATCGGTATACCCTAGCTTATTATAAGCTCTCATTCACTCAAGTCCTCAATGTCACTCTATTTAAAATAAAAGCCAAATTTTCGCAGAGGCCAATACAAATATTTATTCTTAAGGTGGTGTTAAGCCCTTGGTTACTTGATTTAATAAATGCAAGCTCCTCTTACTTTGGTGGACAACAGATACTTAAAGTTAAAAGATAAATAAGTGGAATGAAATATTAAAGTGATAGTACTAGGTTTGACAATAAAATTTCTGAAGGTTTAAATTTACAAAGTTATTGATAAAAGAAAGCAAAAAGTCAAACCCTGTTTGACAGAGTCTTGCACAAGACGGCAACTGTCAGACCTACACTGTAAAAAAAAATGACTGTTCAGTCTGATCTGGCAGTCACATATACCTACATCCAGGACATTGCCTCAGAAAAGGAATTTCCGCAAGGTCTGTGCAAGAACCTCTCACAACTAACTAAATTTACCATAAAATCTCTGTTATAGTATGATACAATATCTTACGAGTACCTGTGGTTACTCAATAAGCATGCTAGCCACTCGGCCATAGATAAATTAAAATGTCGAAGTTACAAGTACTAAATTTGCAATAAACAAATGGCCTTTAGCCGGGAAACAAAAATATTTACTTTATAATCATAAATTGTACTGTATTTATAACAAAAGTAGCTGTAACAGACTACCTAACGCTTTGAACTACTAGAGACTCTTGTGACGTCTAAACGCTATATCGACATACCCTATACGTTTACATTGCACAAGCTCTGTACATAACATAAGTGCAAAACTTTACCAAAACACTGTATGGTGAACAATACGCAAATGCAGAATATTGATATTTCAAGTTGTTACTAAGTTAGAACCACATACTCAAGAAAAATGGTACTTAGCTAAAACCTTACGTGCTACCCATGGCTCATGAAGACTCAATCTTCACACACACTCACACATGGTCTCTGAAACAGCTAGCGTGGAAACTGCTACACAGCTAGTCTCCAAGAAATCCCATAGTACACGGCAACTGGCACGTCCCGCGTCCAGGCAATTCCAAAAAAAAAATAAACTAGTACATCACTTTGTACTCGGACTTTTAGCCCCTACCAAAAAAAAACCCTAAAATCGAATTTTAGATATACAAACATGAAAGAGAAATCTTTCATAACACCCATCAAGGGTAATTCAGATACTAAAATTAAGACCTACCTCAAATAACTAACGAGGGTTCCCAATTTACCAGATGGCGTCTATGACCGCTGTTGAAGTTCATTAAAGCATTTTAAATCGGCATTCCGCCCAAAGGAATAAGCAACTACAAGGCCATACCCTTTTAAAACATTTGTGGATGCTTTATCGACACTGCATTAGTCTGCCCGGCCCAAAAAAACTAAATTTGGGGAGCTACTTCCACAAACGTGCTCTAACTTCCAGTGTTCATGGTCGAAAAGGGACGCTTCTTATTTTTCTCCAACGTACATAGTTACCGAAACAAAACAATCACAAAAAAAAAATAGTCACCCTATCTACGTAAACTAAGCTCTTTCAACAACACAGAAAACTAATGGCGACCAAAGTCTACCCACGCGACCAAGCAAAAATTAACCAGAAGTCGCTGTGAAAACGCACAGAAACTGTCAGTCTGACACTGACCTATTATCGATTTTCTTAAACCACAGCTGACTTACAACATTCGAGATGATTAACCTACAACTTTTATACTAGGTTAAATAGTTATAAATTACCAATTTCCAATTAACTAAAATAAAGATTTGAAATCAAACCTATCTGCAACTAGTATTAAACGATGAACAGAAGAAATCAATCCATTTAGCTATGTCGTACAAGATACAAAACATTCCTGAAATAAAAACAACAACAAAGGTTTGAAACTAAACATAATGAAAATTTTGGGCTATTACAGGTAACTTAATTAACAATTACTGTTTAAGGTGACAGTCTACATATGTATTTTAACAATTTAAAACCGAAAACTTAACCGAGATAATCAAACCTATAAAATGCAATTTTCAAACTGTAACAATATGTCCGGAGTTGCTTCGTTTCTGAGATTTTGAAGTTTAAAAAATAAAAACGGTCATAAATATCCTTAAACCGATTTCGTTGAAATTTGGTTCAGTGATTTGAACTAATAAGGTGCTTATCTTGCCCTAACTAGATTAAAATTATTAGATCCAGTGGCGTCTCAGTGGGCACACAGCCAATTATTATTGAGAAGAAATCGTACGCCACTGCCCTTTTTTAAAGTTTTTTTTTATTTGTTCAGATTAAGCAACTACAAATAAAACTTTTTGGTCTCTTGTGTTTTTTTCATATATGGCTTCGTTTGCGGGAAAAAAAATAAAAATCACTTTAACTCATTCTAAAAGCTATCCATGGACAACATAAAATAACAACCAAAAATAAAAAAATAAACAACTTCGATCTTACAGTAAATGAGCAAAATGTCCATCTTGATTCCATCATGAATAATTTTACTAACGCTGAAATGGTTGGCATGCACTTTATTTATGGATTAGCAAATGGTAATGCGGAAGAAGCACGGAGAATTAACTAGAACAGATATCCTAACAGAGTAATCCCATGTGCTAAAACAGTTTTAATAAAAATACAGGTGGTGGAAGACCAGAAACTGTAACAACGCATGAACTATAAGAAGCTATACTTGATGCGATGGAAGAAGATCCTTCAAATAGTATCAGGAAGATTACATTGCAGCTTGAAGTCAGCCCAAAAACCGTTTGGAAAGTTCTAAAAAGAAACCTCCTGTACCCATATCACATACAGCGGGTCCAAGCTCTACTGCTTCGGGATTTTCACCCAAGATTAATGTTTTGCAGGTGGTTGATTTATAGGATGGCACACAATAATAATTTTTTACCAAATATTTTAGTTACGGACGTGGTAAATTTTTCACGAGATGCTATTATGAACTTTTACAATGACCATTTTTGGGCCGACGAAAATCCTCACGTTATTATAGAAAGTCATTTTCAGCAACAATTTTCGCTCAACGTTTGAGTAGGAGTTATTGGTGACTATCTAATTGGTCCATTTTTTTTACCGCCAAGATTAACAGGTGAATCCTACACGGACTTTTTGTGACATCATTTACCCATTTTGTTAGAAGAAGTGCCCCTACATGTAAGAGTCAACATGCGGTTTATGCACGACAGGGCTCCAGCTCATTTTAGTGCTCTTGCTCGTCAGCATCTCGACATCACCTACCCTAATCGCTGGATCGGACGTGCAGGACCTCAAAATTGGCCAGCTTGCAGTCCTGATGTTAATCCTCTAGATTTCTATTTATGGGGTCATCTGAAGGCTCTTGTTTATAAAACTCCTGTACTAGATGTGAATGACTTGAGGAATCGGATATTTGACAATTGCAATGTCATAAGGAATACTCCAGGTATTTTTGAACGTGTCAGACAATCAATGACAAATCGATTGCAGTCGTGCATTTAATCATAAGGTGTCCATTTTGCTCATTTACTGTAAGGTCAAAATTGTTTATTTTTTATTTTTGGTTGTTATTGTATGTTGTCCATGGATAGCTTTTAGAATGAGTTAAAGTGATTTTTATTTTTTTTTTCTCACAAACGAGGCCAGATATGAAAAAAACACAAAAGACCAAAAAGTTGTATTTGTAGTTGCTTAATCTGAACAAATAAAAAAACTTAAAAAAAGGCAGTGGCGTACTTTTTCTTCTCAATAATAATTGGCTGTGGTGCCCACTGAGACGCCACTGGACCTAATAATTTCAATCTAGCTAGGCCTAAATAAGCGCCTTATTACTTCAAATAACTGAACCAAACTTCAACCAAATCGGTTTAAGGATATTTATGACCGTTTTTAAACTTCAACGCCCTGTATCTCAGAAACGAAGCAACTCCGGACATATGTTCATAAGAACTTTTTTTTCTTAAAACGACCTTACGTATCACCCTCTGAAGTTTCGTACCGTAGTTAGGAAACACCCTGTATAGATCGAAGCGGTTCCCGGTGGGATACCCTGTATGGTGAGCCACAGAAAATTTTGCACCCAGGTTTATTTTCGTCTAAGCTAATAAATGAAAAAATGCTCGATCCCGTAAACTTTAGTTCTCAGGGGGACCGTCTACGCCCTACTTGAACCCCTAATGATCGGTTAAATTCATAGGAAAACAGCTTGAATTTGTTTCACTTTCCCTTAGAAGTGTTGATTGTGCTAGAGGTGCCGAGGTATCTTATAATGAAATATACCCAAATACACACTTACGTGTGAAAATTACATGGAAAAAATTCGTGTATAAAATTTTTAAACAATATTGCATGCTATATTTGTAACGTTTTTACCTACGAATTGTTAAAATAAATATTATAAAAATCTAAAATTAGTAAATAGTAAGAGAATACTACTTGGCAAGTGGTAAACATAATATGACATATAAATATGTATACATGTGAGACCTTTGTTCTCTAGCCACTTGCTGAGACCTTATACAATAAGGATTAACCAAATTATGCTAAAACAGCTATTCTCTGGGCTACATGCCCCAACGAGCGCTGAATTAAATAGCACAATTTGGCGTATTTTGACTAACACTGTTAGTACTAAAATACTGACTCAGATTGCAGAAACTACCGGGAAAGAAAAGAATGAATCTTTATTTCCAATGGTAGGTTGCTACGCTGCTGCTACCTAGGTAGCAGAACAAAGGTCTCACATGTATACATATTTATATGTCATATTCTAAAATTAGTGCTATTAAATTGCAAGAGTGTACCGAGGAGTGTACTGTTGACTAACTATTTACAATGTGTAAACTTTTATACCCTTTTCTGTCGTATATAAAACATAACATTTCTTAATTTAAAGAAATTGTCCATTCTCAAAGTGGAGTTGAAATTATAGGAAAAGGAAAGAAAGTCAAAAAGTCTTCCTCCACTAATTTAATAAAAGAGCAACCAAAGGCTCAATTTTTTTTCATAATAATAAGCCTACATGTTTCGAAGGTAGTGACCTTCATCCTCAGGAGACAAAAGAAATGTTGCTGTTAGCATTAGCAGTACAGAAAAATATTGGTGGTAGGTGACGTTGATGAAGCTCTAAAATTTGTAAAATGTATTAAGCAGTGAACGAAACTTGATGAAAACAATAGATTAGATAAAATTTAGTTCAAATTTATTTGTACAAGGCTTGTCACCCTAAGTAGCTTATGAAGGAAAATGAGGTTCTTCTTATGAAGGTTTTTATGAAGGGATGTATAAAGAGGGTTTGTGGAACATTCCAATTCATATCATCATATTTGTTTAATAGAATGGAAGAAAGATTTTGTTAGAATTTAAGTACGATCTCCATTTTGTTAAAGTCACATTTATAAAAGTTTTAAAAAATTTTTCCAAATTTTAAGGTACTGGAGACCTAAGGCCCAGTAACCCGTAAATAAGCCCCATTTTGTAGGGAAACTTATAAAAATAAAATTTGTTAGAAACATAAAATATTTGATTTTAGGTATATACCCTTAAAGATGTAAAAATAGGGAGACAAACACAATTAAAAAGAAATGCCAGAAACGTGTTCTGTGTCAAGTAAGTGAAATCTTTAAAGCTCCATCAACGTTACCTTCCACCAACATGTCTCTCTACTGCTAATACTAACAGCAACATTTCTTTTGTCTCCTGAGGATGAAGATCACTAACTTCGAAACATGGAGACTTACTAATATGAAAAAAAAAGCGAGCCTTTGATTGCTCTTTTATTAAATTAGTGGAGAAAGACTTTTTGACTTTCTTTCCTTTCTCTATTACATTTCTTGTTAAAAAAGTTACAGCCTGTTATGAAAAATTTTGTTAAATGTTGTAGAAATAAACAGCGTTGTCGCTCTCAATCCGATGTTTGAATTCTTGCTTAAAAAGTAAAATATAATGTGAGAGACTTCTTTAAATACGTACTAAATACACAAATAAAAATATAAACGGCGGACAAAATCGATATTTTTAGGCAGTCCAATAAACATAGAGTTACATTTATTATTCAAAACAATATATGTATTTATAACTTGTTATTAAATATTGAAAATAAATTTCTATAGTGATAAATTTGGTTACTACGCCTGCCGCCCGGCAGCAAGAGTTCCTATTTCTATTTTTCTATTGGTTGATTGAGATAACTAAAAAGCCGACCAACAGATCATCTTTGAATCATGTAGAGTGTGGAGGACAGCATTGCATCAGAGCGTCTATGGCTGGTGTTTTCATCGTTTTTTAAAAACTTTTTTGATTTTATAGCCATGATCGTTGTGGGTTTTGAAAGTAGTGAAGTGAATAGAAAGGTAAGGAACTATGTGTTTATATTCTAAAGGATAGGTACTTTGTATTCTTAAAGGGTATCTTATTTTATTGTCAAGAACGTCCAGGACCAACAAAAATTGAGGAATTAGTAAACGATTGGTTATGCCAAGTATATTGAAGTGTTTCTCGGTCAGTTTTATTATTTATTTTATAAGAACTGTTTTGCTTGGTATGGTTACGAAAAATGTTACAAAAATAATTTTAGTTATAATATTTGTTCACTAAAACATTTTAAATTTTAATCAAAGATGGCGAATATTACTGAGAAATGTGGAATGGGGAAAATCTTATGTTTAAAAACGAATGCCAATCCCTATGAGAATGTGCCGAAATGTTGGACACAAAATTACTGCAACAGAAAAAAGTTATAGCCACTCCATTAAAATGTTCCCTGGATTTTAAGAACCCCTGGGGATATGCACTGATAAGAAAAATGATCGTTAAATATGCCATGTGCGAGTTAGTAGCCACAACTTTATTATTAGAAAGTTTCTATTTTGGATGTGAAAGTTTCTTTTTCCACAAATTCCCGCACATCACTCTTCAAGCTTGTTGTTTTAGATTGAACTGGACTTGGAGCAGCAATATGCCGATTAAAGTAATGCACTATTTCTTCATTAGCCACTGTTGGCCCACGCCTTATTTGAGTATATTTCAGTATATATGTTACGCCCCAAAATCGAAAATTCTCAGTGAGCGAAAAAAATTACCAGAACGCGTTGTGGGCGAAGCTAAACGACCAAACACCGAAATCAAATTATTTTTCGCTTTATGGTCATCAATAATCAACCACAACGAGTCGTGTGCTTTTAGGGAACGACTAGGGCGCATTTTGGATGATTTAAGTCGCCCATACACAGAATTTTTTCAGTTCTAACCCAACCTGTCTTGTCCATTGCTTCGATGTATTACTGGTATTCAGTTTAATTTAGTTTGACTTTGAGCATTGTTATAGCAGGTAACACGTCGCTTTTAAGCTTAAGTAGGCATATTTTATTTATTAGGTCTACCAGCGTTATTGAGAATAATACAAATAAAGTCATGAAAGACATGTTAATGAAAAATTGACATCTATTGTTGAAAATAGAAGGGGTAAGATTTGTTCGGAGCAAAAAGAATCGCTCCTTACACGAAGGAATTAGAAAAAGTCCCCATGAGGCCATGTTTGGCAGGAAACAAAGAATTGGACTAGCAGATTCTACTTTGGAGAAGGAAATATATGAAAACCTGGCAACAGAAGAAGATTTGGAGCAAGTATTAAATGACATAAAGGAGGTAGATGAAGAAGCTGACGAGAACAGTACAATAGTATGTGCCATAGGTGAAGATACTGAAATTCTTAAAATCTGTGGAAAATGTAATCTAAACGTTCATATGAAGTGTAGTATTGAAACAGAACATCAAGTTATATGTAGCCGCTATAGCAGATCCGAATATATTAAAGATCAACGCGGAATAGCCAAATCCGGATTGGAAAAATAAGCAAAAAATATGTGAGCGTCCTCTGTGCAAAAACTACATCCTGCTGAAGTAGGTCAAAATGTTCTAGTTAGAGTCCCAGATGTTGACAGAGGTAGGCTAGCACCAAAAAATGTTTTGGCTGTGGTTTTAAGTATACATGAATCTGGTATGTATCAGCTGGGCACTAAAAAAGGTATACTAGAACTAATGTATGGTCGAAATAAATTTACTTTTGCGGATTCAAGCTTCATGGACCGTTCGGAAATCCCAACCACTTCACTAAGTTTAAGAAAAGCTTCAGCTTTAACGTCGGGATCCAAGCGAGGGTTTGTGTCATGTCACTGCAAGCGCTACTGTAAGAGTAAAAAGTGCACTTGCCGCTATAAGCAAGTAATCTGCAACTCCAAGTGTCACAACAGTAGCTATTGCAATAACAAATAAATTGTTATAATACCTTTTAAAGTATATATATCATATTTCTAATAAAAGAAGAGTTCTTATTTTATTTGTTCAAAAATTAGAAGTATTAGTTGATGTTCTTTATATTGTAGGTTACATTTTGGTGCCATGGTTGTATCCAAAGTAATATATCTTTGTCAGTTCTTAAGTTTTACGTTTCTTCTCGTAACTACAAAAAATATAAAGTGTTTTTGTGATATTCCAAATTTTCCAAACGTGTTGCCATTTTGTAATAAGTAAACATAACGCATGATGGCCGTTTTTCAAATGACATAATGCGTTATGGTCGTTTCTTAAAAGCACACGACGCGTTGTGGTTGATTATTGATGACCATAAAGCGAAAATAATTTGATTTCGGTGTTTGGTCGTTTAGCTTCGCCCACAACGCGTTGTAGTCATTTTTTTCGCTCACTGAGCGTTTTCGATTTTGGGGCGTAACATATACCCGAATATGAAATCTAATCGTTAGTTGCTTCCTTTCGCCGGATTCATCCCCAGACGCGTTTCGCTGCATCACAGCTCATCAGTGAGGCTATAGAATCCGATGAAAGGAATCAACACCGTACAGTCTAGTTGACCCTGAACGATGGATGAATACCGGCAGATGTAGCTTGTAAGCGACATCTCGTGGCAATCATGATTTTAACGTCAAATTGCAGACCTCCAAATTGAGCGGTAAGTAAAGTGTAAAATTTTTATATTATTAATATAAGTCAGTCCTGTGTTTTTAATAGTGATGTAGTATTTATTTTGACACAATGCCGGCCATTATTATCTTCCAGTGATCCAATAAAGGCATCAAGAAGTCAGAGATGGAAACCATCAAAGATATAAATCAAGCAGGGATTTCTTATTCGTGCGAATAATATCTAGTAAAAACTGATCTTTTTAACGATGACACCTTTACCCTACCAAAGTACTTGTTAGTAATCTTGCAACTTTTATGTAAATATCATTTTGTTATTTATAGTATATTTTTGTACTTATAACATAAATAAATGTGTTATCTATATTTTAATGTTTCAATACCTACATTACAGCAAACCTACAAATTATTTCCTCAATAAATAGTAATTAAAAGTACATCTTGTACGTGAAAAATTAGCACAATTCCTTGTTAAAGAAAGTTTATAGCGCAGAAATAATTCGTAAAGGCGCTCTGCGATTGCTACATGCGGAAGCGATTGGCGATGGTCTTGAATTTTTAATTCGTTGGGAAAGACGACGTCAGCAAAGCTCCAGAGTAACAACTGGTACTTTTGGACAGTGTCGTTCAATGAACACTATGCTGAATAACGTACAAGATGGGCGGCAGTGGTTCGTCGTGAATTCCTACCATGTATATTAATATAATTAGTGTCCACTGGTTTTACCGAAGCATCCCACGCACGGATGTATATCTATGGTGCAGATCTTCACCCACGCCCGATAAGGAACAGGTCTTAAAGACCATCTCCTCGGGTCTTTCGGATATTTGTGAAGTAAATTTGGAATTCTTATTATTATTATTATTTTATAATTCATTCGGTGTATAATAATAATTATTGAGTAGGTATTTTTTGTTTATGAAGCGATGTAGTACACATTAAGGGGGCATTCCGATACAAGAGACCGCGACCAGCGACCGAGACCGAGAGACCGCGACGTGCGACCGCGACGTACCGCTTTAACGGATTTGTATGTATCAATTATTTTATACCTAGAGAGGGTTGAATGGCGACGTTTTCTACTCAGGAAGATGAATTGTTCATCGATTTAGTGTCTAATCACCCACCATTATATGACAGCACTCTCCAGGCTTATAAGGATAGTATTGTAAGAGATAATAAAGCAGTTGGAAGCACCCCTCATTTGATCTTGATGTGTATATTGAATCAATTTTTTGTCTTTTTTCTTGCGGTAAAGCCAACACAATTATATCTTCGTCCTCGTCTTCCAATAAACGTTTTAGTGAATGTTTTTTTACTTTAAGATTGTTAGACATGGTTTTCTGAAACGTACACAATTACTAAATTAAACAAAATGGACCTAGCCAAAGTCGCCACGTCGCGCGTCGCGTCGTCTGTATTTGTATGCTACTGGTCGCTTGTCGCTCGGTCTCGGTCGCTTGTCACGGTCTCCCGTATAGGAATGCCCCCTTTAGGTTTTTGCTTTTCAATTTTGTTTTTTTAGAATAGGTTACTCCTAATAAAAGTGTTGCCTATCTTTGAAAGTTATAATCAGTGATTAAATTCACGATAAACTATTCAAAGTTTTGAAAACTTTTCAAAATATGAATTCTTGAATTATATTTAACTTTTTTTGTAAAAATTTGAAAATTTATGGACAACAAAGTCGAGAACTTTGAACTATCGACTTATGTAAATTATTGATTAAACAATAGGTGCATCAAACCAAAAGAGAACTCCTTCTACTAATTACGTCGTGCGTTTCGTAGAAGTTTCGGTATTTTGTTTCGTAATGGGAGAAACAAAATTTACAAAATAATGGTAAACGAGGTAGCGAGTATTTCCGCCTCTGGCACGAATGAGTTCTTGGCAACAGCGGCCCATACTTAAAATATGCGACCCTATGCCGTTTTGGTCCAGTTTTTTCTATATTTGAATTAGTCTCGCACTCTACGTCATTCAAAGTGTTCAACTGGTTGGTTGGTTGGCTATAGGCGGGGTCAAGTTAACCTGATCTTTTTTGCACTGCAGTCTTATGGCTTATTATGCTCCGCTACCTTGTCAGAAAAGTCCGGTTTCTTTGGTTAGATCCAGTTGCTTTCGTCCAAGACTTTTACATGGAAGAGTGGCCCCATGTTTAAATGCACGTTAAGTCTAGTCTACCAGTTATGATGCTCCTGGCATCTCCTTCATCTCTGATGATCTCTACTTGAAGCTGGGCATATTTTGCCTAAGTCGGTGACAAAAAATGTATTCACAACCTTGTAAACCACATGTTACAAGACGTTGTCCTATTACAAAGACCTTTAAATATCGCTCTTAAATGGGGGTTGTTATTCGATCCCTTCCTTCCCCCGATCTGCGACACTGACTTTCAGTATTTCTGTATATTTGTATGATTCGTGAAAAGGTTGTATGATATACGCTAAATTGTCGACCAATTCTTTGTGTTCTTGTTTGGTTCTTGATTGGAGTAATTCCAACCTTCATAGAAACAATATTAAGATTAAACCGATTTTTCCCAAGTAAAGTTTCGTGTAATAATGTGATTATTAATTAAAATAAAATGTTTTGCAAAAATAAAATGGAAATGGCTAACAATGAAAACGCACTTCCATCTCTTTGACATCTGTATTTAGCCAATGACATATACTATTACTTACTACCTGATTATCCGCAACCTGTTATTTTCTTCATAGTGTTTATAATTCATATTGAAGTTAATAAAAATATGTTATGGTTTAAAATTGTGTTTCTCTTTTATTAGCAACGATAATGAAATAAATCAAAAACAAAATGATATATATATATAAATATATAATTGAATAAATAAATCTAAGCTGCATACAATAGGATAACAACATCATATTTAGACCTACATAAAAGATAAATAAATAATTATTATTTTTTTAAAACATAAACACCAAAACAAAATCTGACATTCATAGGCCTCAGTAAAAATCATTTAACATAGTTTTCTTAAAGATAATTAACAAAGTAGTAGTTTTTATTCGGTGGACTGTAAAACCTGATGGTCTGATTGGTTTGGTGTAACAACTATAAAACCAGGAAACAAGGGCATTACAGGGTTATCGTATTGAAATTGGTAGTGGAAATAGTTGTCAAGAAGTAATATTTACAGTTAACAAACAGACATTTTACAACTTCTCCGAGGTACTCAAATTATGATAAGGCTAAAGTTTAATTTGTATTCTAACTTGATTTTGTAGCTTTTAAACTCCACAGGGTGTTACCAATTTTATAAAAAGGCACGACATAATTGTTACACCCGGTATTTGTAAAAGATTAGTTTCCATGCGAATACATATTACTAAAAAAATCGTCCAAATCGGACAAGTCGTTTTGGCAAAAATTAACCTAAACTTTTGGCTACTTTTTGGTAGAACGTTAATTTCTTGGAGAAGTATACAGGGTGTACATAAAGTAAAGAACAAATTCATTATTTAATAATCTAAAAACATTTCGTAAAAATTCTCGGATACGTTATATAATAATTTTTAATTGCGCATATCTTGGCATATAAATTTATTATACAGGGTAACTCATGTAGTAGATATGACATTATCGACGATTTTTTTAAATAGAAACCCCTATATTTTAGTTAAGATCTGTAATCTCAAAGAACAGCTGATTTCAAAAACATAAACACACTTAGGGCCTAAAATTGATAGTTTCGTAGCTACAGGGTAGAGCAAATAATTTCATTTAAGATACATTTTTTTTAAGTATGCTTATTTGCTGTTATGTAACTATGGTATTTAGATAATGACATTATGCTTGCATTATATTGAATTTTTCTGGTAAGTTTAGTAGAAATAATAAAATTAATTTTAATATTTGGTTACTATGCGCTCATCTCCCACACAAAGAATAGAAATTCTCATGATGATTGGATATGGTTATACGATTCGTACCCAACAAGAAGTTTGCATTTTAGATCAACTAGATCAACTGTGAGTAAACTTAAAACAAAATTTTAAGAAACGGTTCTGTAAAAGATCTCCCCAAGAAAGGCCGTCCAAAGCTATTCCGAATGATAAAAAATTAAATATTTTATAGGATATAAAGGGTGTTTCAATAAGAACGCAATATTTTAAGTTTCAATAAAACATGATTTTTAGTAGTAAAGTATTGAAATATTAATTGTGTTATAATGTAGACATTCGGGAATTATGTATGGAACAACACATCAGGTAAATTACCGCCAAGGCTTCGCTGGCACATGCGTACTCTTTTGTCGAAATTTTGAATAACGGTGTTGCATACATGTGGCGGTATTTCAGTGATGCAGCGTCTAATTTCGGCCTTCAATGCTTCGGTGGTCGCAGGCTTGTTGGCATAAACCTGTGACTTCAGATAACCCCATAGCCAAAAGTCCAAAGGAGTTAAATCGCAAGAGCGCGGTGGCCAATTCTGGTCACCAAACCGGGAGATGACACGACCAGGAAAAGACTCGTGCAAGACTGTTAATGTTTCACGGGCGGTATGGCAAGTGGCACCATCCTGCTAAAACCACATTTCGTCGAGAGCAATATCTTCCAATTGAGGTACAAAAAACTGGGTTATCATAGCACGATAACGTTCGCCATTCACGGTTACTGCATTACCAGCCTCATCTTTAAAGAAAAACGGCCCAATGATTCCTCCAGACCATAATGCACACCAAATAGTTACACGTTTTGGATGCATTGCTTTTTCATGAATCATTCGTGGATTTTCTGCGCCCCAAATGCGGCAATTTTGCCTATTAACGAAGCCATCGAGGTGAAAATGGGCCTCATCACTAAAAATGATCTTGTCTACAAAATTGGCATTCGCTTCTTGTTGTTCAAGGATCCAATTGGTGAACTCTCTTCGCTGATTATGGTCTGTTGGCAGAAGTTGTTGAGTCAATTGAACTTTATAGGCGTGGAGTTTCAAATCTTTAGTTAGAATACGCTGAAGAGTGGGTGTTGTAATGTCCAATTCTTGTGCACGATGACGAATCGACGTCCTTGGACTCTCAGCCACACTCTCGCGAACAGCCGTGATGTTTTGTTCTGAACGACCTCTACGAGCTCGTGTCGTATGTTTCACATCACTAACCGAACCAGTACTTTTGAATTTTTCGATTAGTCTTTTCACAGTAGACGACTTAGGAATATTATTCCGACCGAAAATTGGACGTATTTTACGAATCGTGGCAATCAAACTTTCACCATTTTGATAATATTGTTTAACAATCAGGACGCGTTGTTCCATCGTGTAATGCTCCATGTTGACTAACTCCTGTCTGTCTCCTATCGACCTGACATATCATATAAGGTTTTCTCAACTGACAGCCAAACTGGCGCGCAATTCAAATCTTGCGCTCTTATTGATACGCCCTTTAGAAGAAGATCCCCATAACAGCGTCCGCCAGATTGGCATAGATCATGGGGCGGCTGCTATGACCATTTATAACCTATTAAGGGTAGAAAAACGGCACCCGTTTAAAATCCGACTGGTTCATGTTGAATGAAGATGATCCAGATCGTAGAATGGTGTTTTGTCAAATATTAATGGAAAGATGTAACGCAGATCCTTTGTTTGTTGAAAATATCCTATTTTCGGATGAATCTAGTTTTAAATTAAATGGTGAAGTAAACCGGCAAAACTGTAGATATTGGGCACAAGAAAATTCCAGGTGGATGCGTGAGCATCATACTCAATATCCTCAAAAAATTAATGTTTGGGTGGGTATAGTGAAAAACAAAATTATTGGGCCATATTTTTTTGACAACAATGTGAACGGGCTAAATTACCTTCAGTTTCTTCAAGACTTTCTTATCCTTACGCTAGTTAACCTATATCCGAGTAGAAATAATCCTGCAATTCTAGATGAACATTTGTGGTACCAACAAGACGGCGTACCTCCACATTATGCAGCAACAGTGCGCCATTATGTGAATCAAGTTTTTCCGAACAGGTGGATTGGAAGACGTGGGCCTATTGAATGGCCGCCTAGGTCTCCAGACCTTACCCCACTGGACTTCTTCTTGTGGGGTTACCTGAGAAATGTTAAATAACAAAGAAATTAAAAAATAAGATCTGCCAATATTGACGATTTAAAAAATCGAATAACAACAGAATGCAGGAATATTTCAAAAGAAACCATAATAAAAGTCCAACAAGAGTTTATAGATCGCTTCGGGTACTACCAGGCACAAGAAGGAGGACAATTTCAACACTTAATTAAATAGCTTATTTCATTATTTTTTAAATTTTTTCATATTTTATTAAAAATACTTTTAAAAAATATTTTTTTTACCCTGTAGCTACGAAACTATCAATTTTAGGCCCTAAGTATGTTATGTTTTTGAAATCAGCTGTTCTTGGAGATTACAGATCTGAACTAAAATATAGGGGTTTCCATTTAAAAAAATCGTCGATAATGTCATATCTACTACATGAGTATAATAAATTTATAAGTTAAAATATGCGCAATTAATAGTATATTATTAACCAAGGTTTAGACAGCCATCATTATTGACCGAGCGGCGAGTTTAAATCACGAGGAGCGAAGCGACGAGGGATTTAAGACGCGAGGGCTATAATAAGCTGTCTAAACCGTGGTTAATATATTATTTTTTCCACTACTACAAACTTTTATATGACATTTATCTTTATAGTATTAACACGTTGAAGGACAGTAAATATTTTTATAAGTGACCAATATTGGCAGTACAGTTTTTTGGGAGATAACTAATTTTGAAGTATAACTAACTATTAATTTTACTAAAGAATAATTAAAAACACATATTTTTAAAGTTTTAAACTACTTTATTTTTAACGCTGATAGACGTTCTGCCACAATAATAAATGTTTAAAAATCGTAAAACTGGCACAACGCTGATATGCGTCCAACGCTGTGCAGCGTTGTGTCATATTACGACGGCAAGCAAGACCATTGTCGTGGCTCAACGCTGATCAGCGTAATTATTCTTGAAAAAAAGGAAACGTTTAGAAACAAATTTAAACACCAAAAAAGAAAAATAACACATGGATATTACTTAAAAAACATTATTACACTATTTAGGATTTTTTTCATGCCATTCCTGAAAACAATCTGGACATAAGGGTGGCTTTTCAACACAACCTTTACACCGGTAGCTCGTCTCCTTACGTATTTTTTTGGTTGTACATAATCTGCACTTTAAAAATACAGATTTCTTGTTTGACTTTGCGGTAGGCTCACCAGGGTTTCTTTCGGGCCAGTGGCCTTCTGAACTCGGTCCAGGGATTACGTGTTCTGTTTCATAAGAAGCCTGTTCTGGACGTCGGTTGTCGTGCTTTTGACGCCGTATCAAATGCTTAGCTTCAATATCAGCAGGTAATTGAATTAGATGTTTTATTAATTCATCTCTAAAATGAAGAAATCGGTATTTTCGAGAGTTATTCTTGCAGAATTTTCTAGTCAAATAAAATGCATTCCAGACTGCAATATCAAGCAAATGGAAAAAACATTTTTTGTACCAGCGTATGGTTTTCCTAGGGGTTGAGTAGGTCGAGGTCATTTGGTCACAGCGGTCAATTCCTGACATGTGATCATTATATGTGGAAACCTCTATGGGTTTTATTTGTTCTTTCCCAAAACGATTTTTTACACTCACCATTTGAGGATGATTTCGAGTAGTTATGACCAACACGTCTCGTTTATCCTTCCATTTAGAAACATAAACTTGTTTCCTGCGAACCCAGAAATGTTGGCCTCTCTTTAGTTTTCTTTTAACTAAATTTCTTGGATTACTTTTCCGATTTGATCTTAGGGTTCCATTGGTATGAGTTTTAAAACTTAGCAGCTTTTCGGACAACTCATAGCTGTTGTAGTAGTTGTCCATAAATAATTCATGGCCTTTCATTAAATACGGTTTCATTAGTCTCATGACGACAGCTTCAGTTTTAGTGTTATCTGATTCGTCATTCTCTTGAACAGGACCACTATATAGTTCCATATTGAGAAGGTACCCATCGGATGTCGTAAGCTCAAAAAATTTTAGTCCATATCGGGACTTCTTGTTCTTTATGTAAACTCTGAACCTTAGTCTCCCACGAAAGTGTAGTAAAGATTCATCAAGTGATAACTCTTTAGAAGGACCATAAGCACTTTGAAATTGCGTTATTAGCATGTTTATAATAGGTTCTATTTTACTTTTGCCTTGAGAATTAACGGGGGAACAACACAAAACCCTCAGTATTTGCTCAAATCGTCTAGATGACATTGTATAGGAAAAAACTGGGTGAAAGTATAATGTATCCGAATATGAAAAATAACGGCGCATATTTTTGGTTGCAACTTGGCCTTGTAACATACACAGCCCCAAAAATTTTTTCATTTCCTCATTGCTCACTGGGCGAAAACTTGTGATCCTACTATTACGCGTTTTAGGCCTATTAGTATTCATTAAGGCTAAACCGTAATTGTTGGTGCACTCGACTAGATAGTCCAATATATGTGGAGTAAACAGACTTTCAAAGACTTCCATTACTTCTGAGTCTGGACCGATATCTATTTTCAAACGGTTGCTGCTTTCATCGAAATTAAAGTCAGGAATTGGAGCTAAGGTAGTTTCCCATAAATCACTATCAAAAGGCTCTGTCGAAGAAGGTCTTGGGGAGGGTAGCGGAGAAGTCTCTGGTGAAATGTCGTCAAGTAGATGTTCGGTATTTTGTCGATTTGGTTCTTCTGGTATCGAAGATTTTTTGTTTTTCAGAGCGGATCTTTTTTTTCTTGATACTGTGGGTACATCTGTGTCATCCGAGGATAGAACTTCATCAGATTCTGATGAAGGTTGCTCATAGTTATCATCAGAACCATACTCGCCAGTACTGTCATCATATGGATCGATTTCTTCATCTGTAGGCACTTCGTCAAACAGCTGAAGCATCCGTTGTTGTTCTCTTTCATATGGATCAAGCATTTCTACGTCTTTATCCATCTAAAATTTACAAAAACTTCCATTACCAAAAAAAAAAAACAAGTACTAACACAATACTAACCTTTATTGCACAAAACAACACCACGCAGCGATATATTCTCAAAACACACACACACGGCACGGCAGTGCATGGGTAACTAAATGCAAGCGGCATGCTCTTTAAGACGCTGGACGGCGTTCTGCTTCAAATTGTGGAAGGGGTAAAAGGGAAGGGCAAAATGGTAATAAATTTTAAATATGTGACACTACGCCACTGATAATCAAACGCAATGTGACAGTGTCGATTGAATTCCTATTATAATGTATGTAAACGCAACCGCTGCACAGCGTCGTGTCATGTGGAGCCCCCAAGCTGGAGACGCATATCAGCGTCGTGTCATATCACAACTTTAGGAAAAGACGCTGATCAGCGTCTCCGTCCTTCAACGTGTTAATAATTATAAAAAATTATGGGTAGGTATAAGTATATTTTTTAATCAAGTTACCTGCGCTTTGGAATTGGCAAAATATTTTGTTGTTTTGTCAGGTGGCTTTGTCAATGTCAATTTGTGTTCATTTGTGTCATCAGATTTTACGAGTTTTGCGTTTCTTTTTTTTAAATGAGCGAAGAAAATGTTAGTGATAATATTATGTGTACACCTCCCGAATTAAGGATGGAAGCAGAAAAAATGTTGATTGTATCGATATTTTACAATATCAAATAATCTAATATGTATTGATAATTATTATCTGGTTGCTTAACCACAATGAATTGATGTTGTAGAATTAAAAAATCAAGTTAGGTACCTGCGTTCTAACAAAATTCGGTTAAGGTCAAAGATCGGTCAATAATGGATTTCAATGGCTTATTATTGACCATGGTCAATAATGACTTATAAGGTAGAGAAAAACGATTTCTAGCGTTAATAATCGGTCAATAATGGCGATGTTATAGGTTAGTAGTGGAAAAAAATTATTATATACTTGCCCGAGAATTTTTACGAAATGTTTTTAGATTATTAAATAATGAATTTGTTCCTTACTTTATGTACACACTGTATAATTTGTTAACATTGGTAGACTGGTGGAAAACTATAAAATTTAATGGTATTGAAGGAGGGACAGGTAAAGTGATATTTCCGATTAAAAATTATTTAGAAAATGCTTGCTGCGGTCGATTAAAAAAAATATTAAGGGCAAGTACCTGCAAAATTACCGACAATTAAATAAATGATAAGAAAATTCATGTCTATTATACTACTTTGAAAGCCGTTACAAATGCACATAGCTTTGTGTAACTGTTAATTTTTAAGATTGTTTGTGTTTGTTAATGGATCTATTTGTTGTTCGTTACATGCTGGCTAATATACGATGTTTTGTCGTAGATGCTTAAAGAATTTATATGCGTGACGAATTTCTTTAAAATGATAATTAATGATGGATATGGCGTCTGCCATCCTGCAACATAACTTAGAATGGCTTGTAACAAAGCAACCTGTTTTCAAGATATCTTAACTTTATATACAGGGCCATTCCGTATACATTGTCAATTCGCTAGCAACCTTATTTATTGATATATCGGTATGTTCCAGGTAAGAAAAAATTAGATTTTCATCCCAAGTTTAAAAAAATCTTATGGGACAATAAACTCGCTCTATTTTGGTACCCAAATTTGAGAGCTTTGTCATTTCTAAAATATGCGGTTCTATACCTTTCTAATGAGCTGTTTATAATATAATATTATTATTAATATCAGGATAATCATCGATAAGCTAAACAATAATTCTTAACTGAAAGAAAAAGGCACTCATAACATCACACTCTAAAAGTGCACTAAAATCCTGTAAAGTGATACTTCTTGTGGATACCCAGCCACGCTGGAATAGCAGGTAATGAATCCGTGGACTCTTTCGCTGAAGACAAAAAAATATACAATATACATTGAATAGTTTCGTCGATAAGTAAAGAAACCCATCTTCATTATACCTCATTCGGGGGGCTTTAGCTCCTTTAGGAGGCATTTCCTCGGTACGCTTATAGAATTTTTTAAAACTATTTTGGACGTAAATTACGCCCTCTAGGTATGGTCCCTTGATAGCCTGTATAGTGCCTGAATAAATAGTAAAATAATAGGAACATTGAATAAACAAAAATCATGCGTTTATCACAAGGTAAGAAGTAAATAATTATATGTGCACTAAAATGACACTGCCAGCCAGCGAACTCTAACAGTTCTTGTTTACTTCAATGCTGCCAGCTGACGATCAGTGGTAAAACCGACGCCACAAAGGATGTTTTATCTGTATACGCAACCTTGTACGCCGGCGCCGTAACGTTTCAAAATTTAAAAAATCCTAACACCATGTCTGGAATCTTCTAAGGGCATCTTTATAAACACTATGTCATTTTGTTGGCAGTAAATTGTCTACGGTACCTGCGATAATTTTCAGGGAGTGTACAGGGACAGTTTAAGTCTCTCACTCGATTGGCGATTCTCCTACTGACTAGTGTTGGGAAAAACCGATGATTTTAATAATCGAGTAGTCACTACTCGAGCGATTTCAATAATCGAGCGATCGCTCGAGCGATTTATCACTTGAAATTCCGGTTCAAGTATCAAGTAATGAATGAGTATCGGGTAGGTACTAGGAAGATCGCTTGCCGCTCGATTCGATAGCGAATGAAGCCGAAGGCAAGCGATCACCACCGATTGCTTCTTGACCGCCAGGCGCAAACGTTTACATTACAGGTGCTTCTATTGAAATATCCAACCATAATCCAAACCAAAACAACGAAACGCATGTCGCGATAGCGCCTTTTCTTTTATGTGCCGTTAACAAAGACGTATGTCGTGTAAGACTTCGGAGTATCAACTTGAAAACCGTCAAGCGATTGTGGCCGAGCGGGTATCGAGTGAAAGAACTTTCGCTTAGTGGTCAGTGCTTGTTGAGCGACGATTTTCGCTTGAAATTATAACTCGAGTAGTCGTGTCAATAACCGAGTGATGTCGGTTATTTCAATAATCGAGTACTCGAGCGGTTTTTCACTCGAGCGATCCCAACGCTACTACTGACTATAATAAAAAAGACATTACACATTGCTCAACGATTTTTCGCAAGGAAGTCAAATTTAAGCTTAAAAAATATATAGGTTCACAAAAATATCAACAACTGTATATTTTTAAAACGGAACCATGAAATGCAATTAAAGCTGGATTTATAAACTCGAAAAAATGGCGAGGTTGAGGTTCAGTTGGCGTTGGAAATAAGAGTTTCAATTTAAACTAACGGGAACACTCAGTTCAATTTATAAACTCAGTTCGTGCAAAGTTCGTAAGTCTCGAAAAGTTCGATATAACCAATTTTTATGTTAGGAGTTGGAGAGGTTCGTTTTGACCAATAAAGACGCTATTTTAAAGTCATGTGGTTACAGCGAAATGTCAAATGTCTTTTATTTGTCGCGTTTGGGCTCTTCAGTGTTTACGTCGCCGTTCCGTCATTTGTATTTGGATTTTCTGTTTGATGTTAGCTTCGTACTGTGTTTTGGGCCAGAAATTGGAAGACCCGAAATGGATAGTATAGAGAATGATGACACTAATTTATTGTTACTCAAGTTAATCCAAAATTAGGAATTTATCTACAACTTAGGCCATAGAGGTTATAAAAGTAATATATAATAAATAATATAATAGAATCATTTATTAAAAACTGGAAGCTTACATACATTCTTGTATTTTTAAAAGCTGTGGTGTATCTCAAAACTTCATCTTTTTAAATAATCATATCCACCTGCCCCTTTATTCTCCTCACCTTTGTTGATCGCATTTTAAAGCGGCGATTGCTACGCCTTCTCCTATAAGCCGCGTTAAACAAAAATGTCGCCGCAAACAGGGTGTAATAATATAAAATTTTTACCACAGCACGAAACTCAAAAACTATTCAATTTTTATTCGGAGTCGAACAAAATTATAAACAAAGAAAATAATAATTTACAATCTGTTCAAATTTTCAAAGTCACTATTCTGTATCATTATATTGGACAAAAGTTTCAATCAATCAAACAACAATTTTTCGAACTTCGCTGCTGACTTTATAAATGCCATATTCTGGACTGTCGAATATCGAACCTCACCAACTTAACTTCAACCTCACCAACTTTTCGAGTTTATAATACGGGATCTTCCATGTGTTCGTAAGCTAGGTTAAACCTGTGACTTATTTTCTTTCCTCGTCTACTTTGTCGGTATTGTTCATATGTATTTTTTATTTTTATTCGGCAGTAGCTTTATTCCTTGGTAAGTCGTGAGTGGTTATCTAGGATTTTGATGCTGCTTGCTTTTGGCGCCTTTTTTTACCGTCCTTAAATCGCTGCTGTGTTGATAGTGCTTCTCCACTATTTCTAGTGCCTCCCTACTGTTAAATGGGCTCGCCAATAGGAAGCCAATCTTTAGGTAGTTTGTATGTCGAGTCTGGTCTTGCTCTTGTATGTGACTATGTTATAAGTTCGTTCTTCGAAATGTCCGTACGTTTGTAGTAGTCGGTCATGATTTTTAAAAAGAATTCCTTTGTGGCCTGTATTTTAAAGTCATTGTGTAGAACTCGGTTCATAGCATATCTCGGTACATTTGCTATTAGCTTTAGTGCTTTGTTCTGAACTACCTGGAACTTGTTCAGCTCCGCCTTGCTTATGATACACCACGAGGGCGCACCATAAGTTAAAACCGGCCCGACCAAGACCTTGTAGAGGTTGACCTTAGTCCTGTTGCCAATTCTACTCCTCCTGTGAAGCAGGGGGTAGATGTAGCTTAATTGTCGCAATGCAAGCTTTACTCTATTAATTGAATTTAGCCTCCAATTCAGCCTTTGGTCGAAGATAAGTCCCAGGTATTTAACTTCCTGGCACCGATTAACTTGTACCCCGTTAACGCTAAGCCTAGTTTTAGGTCGTTTGACGTTGCTTTTTAAGAAAAATATGGCCTTCGTCTTGGAAGAATTTAGACGAATCTTCCAAGCCGAAAGCCATTTTTCAATACGTTTAATGTGGCGCTGCAGCCTTGAGATTATCAACCACGGTGGTTTTGATTTCGCAGTGATTGCAGTGTCGTCGGCAAATAAATATATTATATTATTATATATATTTTCCCAAACTAGAGAGTAGACTGATTGGTCTATAGCTAACTGCAGTAGTTGGATCGTCCCCTTTCTTGTGTATCAAGATTACTTTTGCGTGTTTCCAGGTACATGAGAAATGGCCTTCTTTGATTATCGCCTAGGATAAGATTACAATATTCCCTAAAGCTCTGTCGGGTAGCTTTCGCAACGCTGCATTTTTGATACCGTCAAAACCCGGGGCTTTTCTGAGGTTTAAAACACTTGTTAGATTTGACTTTGTTTAGCGTCACCTCTGGGAAGTTCTGAATCGGATGGTTCATTGACTTAAAAATTTGAATAGTTCTGGAGACCCTCTCATCTCTATGTGGGTCCGTTGTTGGATTTTCACTGAATTGCTCGCAGAGTTTGTCTGCGAGCAATTCAGCTTTGTCCTTAGCATCTGTCAAAATCAGACCTGTCTGCTGGTTTTTGAGATATGACATTGGCTTTTTTGCACCTTTAATCAAAGCTCTGGTCATCTTGAAAATGGAATTATCCTCGATGCCCAGACTTTGAACTCTGTCATCCCACAGGTTCGATTGACGTTCGATGAGCATTTGTCTGATCGCTTCGGTTTCGTGATTAACCTCGGCTTTGATTCGAGGATCCCCAGTCCTAAATGCCCTGTTTTTAAACGATTTTCTACTCTAATACGTTCTTTAATTTCGTCAGTTAAAGCCCCGTATTTCGAATATACGGACACTGTCATTATAGATGCCTGAGCTAAAGCCATGTTAATATCATCTGTGATCTTGCTCACAGCGTTTTCTATGTCTACCGAGTTTTGCATTGGTTGTAGTGGCTCGACATTTTGTAACAGACCATTGTACCTGTGCCAGTTTGTGGAGGTCCGAGTTACAAAATTTTACAAAATCCAGCTTTACTTATGTGGATATTGATGAGCGTTGTCATTAAAAAAAATTCAGTATGGTGTCATATCTGTCACTTTTTGATATTTGTCGTATTTCATTATAGCGTAAATAGGTGGGAAACGGGAAATTATGTAACTGTGAAAAAAAATTGGGGTTTTCAGCTTAAAAGGTCTATTTATTAAGGGGGTGCGACATTTAAAAGACAAAATCGATGAAGGCAATTTAGGAACCCCCGTATTTTCGAAACGGCTAAAAATTAATATTACTAACTGTAGTTTTTTAAAATCGAATTCACTCGTGTGGTTTTTGATGAGGGTTGCCGGTTAAATATATTCAAAGTCGCGTTATATCTGTTAAATTTCTGAACCTATATGATTTTTGATATTAAATTTGACTTGCGGAAAATGAGAGAAATGTGTAGTTCATTTTTTTATTATAGTCAGTAGGAAAATTGTCAATCGGGTGAGACACTTAAAGAATATCCCTGTACATTCAAATTCTGCGTCTGACATTTGAATCTATGGGTGTAAGTAATGGTATTATTTAGAGAATATTGGTTAAAATATTTACAAATTTTAAGGATGTAGTATAATTCAAACTGACGCTTGTTAAATCCAGCGAAGCACCGACTCGCCGGGGTCGGTATCAATCAATAACATTCATAGTAACGCATAAAATATTGTTTATTCACGATGGTGATATTCGAGATTTTTAATAATTGTTCTTAATTAATAATTGACGGTTAAATAAAAAATAATGTTTATTCGGACTGAAATGGAACTTCTTGAGTCTCGTCTGATATTGCCAGATGAACGAACAATTATTACTTTTACTTATAATAAAATTATATCGACATTATTAAAAAAAAATATATGAAAACAATTTTTTCCTACTTTAAAATTTTTTAATTTTCGTAAACGTATGATGTTGTTACTGGCATCTGTTGGCAGTTAGGTATATACACATCCTAACAACAATCCTCAGACAGTAATAAATTGCAGGTATTTATTGCACGCTTGTACTTATTCTTTGCAGAACCTTGAGTGCACTCTCCGCATCAGCAGTGTTGGCAAGACATTAAAATTGTTAAAGCACTTTATGGGAAATTTTTATTTTCTTATTTAGCTTCCTGTAACTGTTTCGTTTTACGATGGAGAACTGATTTATTAATTTGAAAGAAACATATATTTAGTTTATTTACTTACTGCTGTGAGTGAGCACACAGATGGTTTTATACGTATTTCCATTTAAAGAAGATCCATTCGCTTATTTGGCGAACAAGAACTGATAAACAGCCTTAAAGCTGGGAATATCGAAGACAGGTTGGGGCAGTGTTGCCACAGACTTATTTCTTTTCGTGCGAGCCGTCCTGTCAAAAAGGAGCGAGATTTTAATGAAAAGAGCGAGCTTCTTTTTTTGGTAGATATATATTAATCAATATAACTCTACATTACCGTACGTTAAGAAGCCAAAATATTTTAGAAAAAATCGCAATAAGAAATAAAATCTTTTGTTTTTCTGGATTTAAAACTCAAAAGGATATAGCCGATATAGGCAACCGCATAAACACCATTCGAAGTAGCGCGATCTATACCGGAATAGCTCAACTCTTCACTAAATTTCTGGTAATGTTCAGTTTTTGCTAATAAGTATTTATTCATTTTAAACAAAACGACAAACGACATGAATATTTTTTATTAAAAATGAAACAATATGAAATAGATAACAATCATAACAATATAACACAAGAAAAACAAACAAAAAATAAAATTTAAATGCAACACTATAAAATAGGTACAGGGTTATCCAACCAAGACTAGACAAGGCGATTTTTTGACTTTTCCTGTACTTTTATAAAAAAACTGAAATAGCCATCTTAAGTCATTTTCTCCCGCGAATTCGAATATCTTCAGCAAAAAACAATTGAACATCAAACAAAAGTACTAGGGGTCACTTTGATATTTTTTTAAATGGGATGCCGTATTTTTAATGAGCTTATCCGATTTCTCATATAAATTTTGATCTAAAATGTTGGATTTTTAATTTTTTTTTTTTTTTTAATTTTTACGGTAGACGAACATTTTCCGAATTTAAAACTGAAGAAAAAAGGCGTTTTTGAATTAAAAATCCAACATTTTAGATCAAAATTTATATGAGAAATCGGATAAGCTCATTAAAAATACGGCATCCCATTTAAAAAAAACATCAAAGTGACCCCTAGTACTTTTGTTTGATGTTCAATTGTTTTTTGCTGAAGATATTCGAATTCGCGGGAGAAAATGACTTAAGATAGCTATTTCAGTTTTTTTATAAAAGTACAGGAAAAGTCAAAAAATCGCCTTGTCTAGTCTTGGTTGGATAACCCTGTACATTAAGAACCAAAACAACAAATTGTCAAACTGGATTAAAAAAATAGAGATCAAAAGTAAAAACTTAAAGTTAAAAATTATCTTATTTTTTTTTAACAATTATTATAAACAATTACCTAAAAGGTTTATATTTTTGGCATGGGTAACTGTTAGGAACATGTGAATTTCACGTAAGACCTCTTCATTCTCTAAATTTTCTTTTCATTAAATTTGTACTAGGTTTCCATGAATAGCACGTATTCGTGCTTATCATTTCTTTGGTGTGTAAAATATTAGAACACGTTTCAATGTTTAAGCGATTGCGTACTTTAGTCTTTAACAAAAACAGTTGCGAAAAAATTCTTTCAGCGGCCGCAGAGGAATGTGGCAAACAAAGTATACCTTTAACGAAATGCGATAAATTAGGGAACATAGGTTCATCAATACCATTTTTAAGGGCAAAAACAATATTCCAAAATGTTTCAAGGTCTGAATCGATATAGTTTCTTAAATGTATTACATCTGGAAGCATTCGCCATTCAGAATTTAATTTTTCAAGGTCAGTGACCAAATTTGGGAACAACTTACTACTTGAAGCTGCAATAGAGGAGATATTTCCCGACATCGCTTCTGTGTTATCAAATATTGACACAAAACTTAAAACAGGATCCTCAAAATCAATTCGAGATTTTAGTTGGGTGGCTAATTCAATATAAAACGCCAAGCACTTTAATTTAAAATCACCTACTTCTTTTTGATCAATATTTTCTTTAGGAAATAATTCTACTTTAGTGCCTAAGAATACTTTCTCAATATTTAGAAAGTTTTCGGGATTTTTAGTATTTATATTTTTTAAACTGTTTTCATTTTTTCTGACATGATTTAGGTAATTTCTTAAGATATTTTTATACAGTACTGAGAACCTTTTTAACAGAACATGAAGCTTATTTTTTTCTGATTGAAATTCTAAGTTTAGCTTATTAGTAATATCTAAAATATATGATAAAAAATAAAAATAAAGTTTGTAGATAGGATTGTTTAGTGATTCTAGTATATTGTTGCACGAATGGAGATTTTGATGAAAGCTTTCATTGGTAAAAAAAAGAATTAAGGCATCCCAGTTTTCAATAACCCTATCAACTGCTGCCTGCAATGAGAGCCACCTTGTCTGAGCAGGGTGAAGAAGTTTCTTAGGTTTTAACTGACAAAATACCTGACACTCATTTAAATGATCTATACGCTTAGAACTGTTTGATAAATAATTGTATATATCTCTAACAAAATCTTCGACACTGCTCGGCAATTTATTTGCAGCAGCTGAGGCACAAAGATGCACTGAATGACATACGCACCCAAGTGTATAAATGTTAGGTAGAATTTCTCTAAAACGAGCTTGCACTCCTGTTTTATTTCCTTGCATCACAGATGCATTATCTGCTGCTAATCCGATCAAGTTCTCAATGGGAATATTTAATTTTGCTAAATAATTTTGGATTGCCAAAAAAATTGATTCAGCATTAGATGCTATGACTTTAATAAGACCAAAAAATGAATCTCTAACTTTTTTAAGACCCTCATCATAATATCGAGCCACTAGTGCTAAAGACTTCTGCGTACTAATATCTGTGGTTTCATCTATTATTAAGGAAAATTTAGTTTTTTTTAGAACTCCTGAAATGACCTCAAGTTGTTCCAAGTTAAGGCAGTCATTAGTTATATAAGTAGCTTTTGTTCTAGAACAATTGATTTGTTTGGCAATATCCGAGTCAGGGCAAACACTCTGAATAAACTTGGAAAGATGATCTGCCAGTAAAAATGGCAAGTTATGTTCATGTAAAAATGCACATATTTTAAACTCGGCTTGTTTTACCAGTTGATGTTTTTTTAATATAGTATCATTCTTAATAATTGTATCTATTTTGGGTGTCCTTTTTACTTTCATAATATTTTTTTTGTGTATTTCAGCTGCTTCATGCCTTTTAACATTAAAAGTACTACAACGAAAGGAAGTATTGCAGGGTGTACAATGTACATCATTATTTCTAGAATTCTTAAGTCATGGATAATTGGTTTTCCATGCTTCCTGGTACTTTTGAGCATACCTTTTTCTTTTATGTTTTGGTTCTTCTGCTTCATCCTGCTCTTCACTGTCTGGATTCCCACAATTATTATTGTCGGATAAGTCAGGTACTATTTCAAAACATTCCTCTGCAGGTTGTAAAGTTATTGTACTTGTTTTATTCTTAAGGGTATGTTCACAATTAAGACCACTTGGACCAGCAGTTATTTTGCATTGTTCCTCAATCCCTTTGAAGTCTTTGGTTAGTTTTTGTTCAGGTACTTTATTGATTAGTATAGGTTTCGGCAACTTCTTTACAAATCTGGAAAAACATAATTTAACAATCATTATTAGAAAATATATGTTGATAAATGAATAACTTACTTGTCCATTTTATTTTTGTGAAAGTAGCATTTCTTGTTTTATATTTAATTTTCAAGACGGAGCAGACAGAAAAAAGCACAAAAGACAAAAACGGCTGATTTCTACTTCTTCTTTTTGGCTTTGGGTGGCTGTGGGCACGGTTAGACCACATGGCCACAAAAACAGTATCTAGGCTAGGCAACCCCAAGTTTAGTTAGCACTAATCAAATTGTATATTCTCTCAGCGCCATCTATACGTCAAACTCGAAGATTCGTCGAATCGAGCATACTGCCCAAAGAGTCATCGCGTTGAGTGCGACGTGATATGTCGCCTTGGTGACAGGCATTTAAAAACGAGCGAGATTTGATAAAGAGGAGCGACAGAGTGATTCCGAAAAAAATAGAGCGAGATCTCGCTCGATCGAGCGAGCTGTGGCAACGCTGGGTTGGGGAGTTGAGCCTCCTTTGCAGATATTTTCATGGCAATTGTTCCTCTCTAGCTAACCCAGAGTGATAGTAGAAATACAAGACGAACCTTTGTTGCCCACAAGTACGTGGTTCAACTTGGTTATAAACGTACCGCACGCCAAGCATATTAAGAATTAGCGTTGTAGTGCTATGCCATATTATAAAAAATATGATTGAGGGCCATTTAATCAAGAAATAAATATCCTTTCATCTTTTCAACTCCACACTCAGCTCCAAAGTTTTGTTTTTTGAATGAACGACCATTCTCTACCCATCTTAACATATTTTTGATAATGCGGTGTTGCCGCTTCTACTGGAAAGTAATAGTAACTTTAATATTTTAAACGAGACACCCTGCATTGAAGCTTAATTTGGAAATCTATATTTGTTTCTTAACAACTTTCACTGTTTCTATACCTATCTGTTACCGTTTTCGAGGTATATACATTTTTATTTGGAAAAGTATAACCTCCAACAAATATGCCATGATGTTTTTTTAACTCTGAGATACTAATGCGCTGAATCTTACTTGAGAGTTAAGCAGTGCCCGGAGACTTTTTAGACTATGGCACAGTGGATATTTGCCAGTGCGTCACGGACCAGTGATCAAGAGACAACGTAATTTAGAACTCCCCATCGAGACAGAGACAAAAGTTTATTAGCAAGGTTGTCATGTCGATTGATTTCAAAGTTATCGCTTTGATTTCGTTGGTTTTGATCTGTTAACTTTAATTTGTTTTAAACGTTTTTATGCCTTGATGTTGAATTAAATTCTAAAAACTGTTCTTTTCAAAGCTATTTTTGTCATACCTTGGTATTGGCGGTAAGTGTTGATGTATATTTGCCACCAAAAACTTGACGCTTATGAATTTAGACTCTGTTTTGACTGTTTGAAAGTAATTTTGATTCGTAAATATCCACCGTGCAGACTTTATTTTGGTTACTCAAAACACTCCATTTTATTACTGATCTGAAAGACTTCTCAAATTTGATCTTAATTTATACACTGAGACCGTAAAGGTTGGAACAAATTCATTTAAAATACTTGTGTTTTTTTTTCGAAAAAAACGCTCGGACTCGTCAATCTTTCATTTTTGTTGTGCATTTTTTGGAGCTTATTTCATGTATACAAATTGTCCCAAAAACAAGTTATGACAGTTTACTTTATTTTTTTAAACGGATACTCCTATTTTATAATATTTTTTTTTTGGATTTTGCATAAAATTCTAAACATATTTCATGAAATATGTCATATACTATGGGTTATAACCATAACTCACTAGTGGGTTATGATTAAACTCACTGGTGGGTTGTGGTAAAATATGCATTCATATAAGGCTTTGTCATAACTGTCTCTTGACTTGTGGGGAATAATAAATAAACACGCAAGGTTCGCTTCTTTTTGAATTTTGGCTGAAGTTTCTACTACTACCCTCGAAAATCGCAAACATAATAATTTTATTTATCCAACACTTACATATAAAGTGAACATTATTAAAATAATAAAGTAGCTTATAACTCACACGTGGGTTATAACCATAACTCACTAGTGGGTTATGATTATAACTCACAGGTAGGTTGTGGTAAAATATGTATTCATATAAGGCTTTGTCATAAGTGTATCTTGACTTGTGGGAAATTAAAAATGAATACGCAAGGTTCGCTTCTTTTTGAATTTCAGCTAAAGTTTCTTCCATATTTTGAAAAACTACCCTCGAGAATCGCAAAAATAATAATTTTATTTACTGCCTTCAAATTTTTATTGTTAATCAATTCCATAACAACAAAAATCACCTTAACCTACTTTTACGTGTCAAATTTGTCATTCAAAAATATGTCAATTATAATGTAATAGAGGGTTTTCCAGTTTACATTGAAACACTATTTCTTAATAATATCTATCAAGTATTTTGTGTGTTGTATAAAATTTTGTATGGCACTCGTGTGGGAATTAGCTCTCTCGGTCTACGGCCTCAAAGGCTAACTATTTCCCAGCGTGACTTATATATAACATAACACATTTGTACCACAAATAACTATAATTGGAAAGGATAAATGAGATAAATGTTTTAGTCATGATGATGTTGCTTCAAAGTTATTTGAATCTCTTGGTAACTTCCCTGATGATTTCAAAAACAAATTTAAGGAAAATAACTAGAAGCTCGCGAATTATACTAAGAGATAATATGTAATCGTTTTGATTTTCTGTCTCACCAGAAACCATTAAAGCATCTTATTCTTGAAGTGTATATCCTTCGTGGATGTTGGCTATCATATTGGTCCATATTCCTGTATTCACTGCCGCTCTGAAAAAAGCTGTTGACGTCATTCCTGTGCATGTTCGTAGTTTCCGCAGCCATGATATTCGTCCATCTATCTTACCCTGTAGGAGGGTTTGTTAACGCATTAAAGCTTGCGAATTAAAAAATAAATGCCAAGAATTGACTGAAATTTGTACAATGACGATGTTAATGCAAGTAAACTGAAGTCGGAATGTCGATATTTTTGGTGTGTTATCTAAAAGATCAGAGCGCTGAAAACGATGATATGAAATTAAACAGAATGTAGTGGTGAACGCTCTTTTTCGAAGCTTGCTCGAATTGAAAATTAACTTCGGAGTACTATATGCTCCAAGACTCCAAGAAAGACTTAACAGTTTGCCATTGTTAAATATAGAAAATGACGTTCTTAAAAAGAAATTGGCCTTGAGGAAATCATTATTAATTATTTACAGCCAATTTGCAACTGTAATGTAAAAGGCAGTTTTTTTTTTTTAATTTTTGGTCTCTAAATGATGGTAAAAATTTGCCTACACGTAAGATTTTTTTAGCAAATATTAATGAATATTTTAATCACATTATTTTAAGTCATTTGTAATATACCGGAGCGAGACGTTGCCAAATTTACGTTTTCCTTAAGTTAGGAAAATTGTGCGCAATCTGGCAACACCGCATGGGGGGTGTCTAGGGATGACACCTCAATCACCAAGTCTCAACCCTCTAGGGCTTAAAGTAACGGACGCACCCATTTCAAATCAAATCAATCAAATCAAAATATTCTTTATTGTCATAAAGTATTATTTTTATCGACAAAGCCTTTTTTAAAATTAAATTAACAATAAAATATAATAATATAGTAAAACTTAAAATATCGGAATAAACAAAAAATGCAAATAATTATGACAGAGTATCACCAAAACCCAATTCCAAATTTCACTCTGCCCCGTAGCCGAATCTACTTATAGATGTCCCCTGTATACGAGAATTATGCCGTCGCTTCTCGAACTTCCGATATCCCATATTCTAGAAAATACCAGAGGTACGAAACGGCAATAGAAGCAGCTGGCCGGCCGTCGGATCATCAGTATTGGTTTAGCACGAGTAGTGATCATTATTAGATAGAGATACGAAGTGCGTGAACCATTCAATAGTAAGAGCCTTATATTAGTGTTATATTTATGTTGAATAAAGTTAGTTGACGCCTGTAAACGTAGCATCACATCTGTGAACCAACGTACGCGACAGTACAAAAATGTTTAAAGTACAGAAACGTGGCTGTGTTAACCCTGCGGATAATTTTTGCTATATATGTGGTCAGTTTACCCGTAAATCGCAGAGAAGGCCAATTAACAAAATTACCAAAGTAGCTTATCATAAGTATTTTGGATGTACTGTTGTGTGCAGCAAATTTAAGTGACTGGTTAAATGGCAAACGCTCTTCTATGCCTTTTGCAGTTCCAATGATTTGGCAAGAACCAACAAATAATTTTAACTACTGATACTTTTGTATGACAAAAGTGTGGTTTTTCAAGAAAGATCAAACATAATATTGAATATTGGGATATTCCCTCAGCAATAAAACCGGTTCTTCATGGAGAAGGTTTACCAGTTCCAGCGCCCCCGGCAACTTGGGAGAAAGATTTAGAAATGTATGATGATAAGGCAGAACCCGATAATGTATCGGACAAGGACGATTCTTATTTTCCCGAATGTGAAGGAAAAGCACCCCACTTAATCGACCAAGCTAAATTAAATGATCTAGTTCGGGACCTCAACTTGTCCAAAGAGCACGCTGAAGTATTAGGTTCTAGATTACAACAATGGAATTTACTAGCCACTGGAACCAAAGTTGCAATATTTAAGAACCGTAACCAGGAGCAATCCTCGTTTTTTACGCATGTTAAAATTTTTGTTTATGTTAATCCAAATACTGTAATGGAAAACTTTGTTTATAGATTCTTGTACAATAAGTTTGAAAGCAGTTCTGCTCCATTATGACAACAAAAGACCCTCTATTCCTCTTGCACATGCAGTTGACATGAAGGAAACATACGAAAGTATGTCACTTATTCTAAATGCAATAAGCTATGATACTAAGTGGCAAATATGTGGTGACCTAAAAGTCATAGGACTATTACTAGGGCTTCAGGGCGGACTTACGAAGTATTGCTGTTTTCTTGCCTTTGGGCAGTAGAGCAATACAGAGCCATTACCAAGTAAAATAATGGCTTCCAGGATATCAATATATTCCAGGACAAGCTAACGTAAACCTCTTGTTGATCCCAAAAAAGTTTTGTTACCTCCTTTACACATTAAACTAGTATTGATAAAAAATTTCGTTAACGCATTAGGTAAGGAAGGAGATGCGTTTGAATAACTTAAACAAATTTTTCCTAAACTAAGTGATGCTAAGCCAAAGGAAGGAATATTTGTTGGACCACAAATTAGAAAAATACTAAGGGATCAACAGTTTGATCAAAAATTAAGTGATGTGGAATTAGCTGCGTGGAGTTGTTTCAAAAAAGTAGAAAACTACGAAAATCTTGTAAAAGAACTAAGTACTTGAAAGCTAGTGCAAAATGGGCTGTCGCATGTCTCTTAAAATACACTTCTTGCAGTCCTATTTGAACTTTTTCGCAGAAAATTTGGGTGCGGTTAGTGACGAGCAAGTAGAAAGGTTCCACCACGGCATACTAACAATGGAGCAAAGCTACCAAGGCAGATGGGATACAGCAATGCTGGGGGATTATTTTTGGTTCCTTATGAGAGAAAGCGATCAGCATTTGCAAAAAAGTTATGTACAAAAGACTAACTATAATAATTATTGTTTTTGCATGCGTATTTTTGTAAATAAATCCTATAAAGTACCCAGTAAACTTAAAATATCTTTTTTTTTCTTTCTTTGAACTAATGTATAAATATTATACAGTCCAGGAAAGTTCTAGACATATGGGAATTTTCTTTATTGTTGATTTTACAAAAAAAAGTTATTCTTTATAAAAAGTTCTGCTTGATGCGCAAATAAAATTGACATATCAAAACCTAAGATATCATATACAGGGCGGCAAGAAAATATAGAAACACAGAATTACGTTAAGAGGGAAGTACCCTCAATTTTTATTTTAGAGCAAATTGTTATAAAGGAAACTTAATTAAGGACTAAAAAACGTTACCTATTGTTAGAAACCAATTACGTAAAAAAATAATGCGAGATTATTTCATGTTCTAAAATCAACCTATCTACCTATCAGGAATATTAAAAACATTTAATTTCCTTAGAGCAAAAATAAATTGTGAGTGTGAATAATAAATAATATTTTAGCAATTACATGATAAAAGTGAAACAGATTGTTTAAAGTGAAAAATTATGTCTCCACATAATGGGGCATGTGGAGACATAATTTTTCACTTTAAACAATCTGTTTCACTTTTTCCATGCAAACTATAGTACGCCTTGTAATTTCTCTTACTATCGCCCGTATCATATTGGGAGTGATTTCTTGGACACAGTTTGTTATTACTGCTTCAAGATGGTCAATATCCTAAAAAAGGTCTATGCCCATACACCATATCTTTTAATCGGCCCCATAAAAAGAAGTCCAGGGGTGTGATGTCAGGCGACCTGGCTGGCCAAGGAATATTTGAACGTCTGCCTATCCAACAATACTTCATTCAAATACCCAGTTACTGTGTAAGTACTATGGCATGGGGCTCCATCATGTTGATACCAAATTGTACGTCTTATATTTAGTGGCAGTTCGTCAAGAAATTAAGACAACTGGTTCCTTAAGAAGTCCAGGTAAATTGCAGCATTTATATTTTGTCGGGAAAAGTATGGTCCAATGATCCGATCATTTAAAATGCCACACCAAACATTGGTTTTAAATAAATATTGACTACGGCATTCGATTATAAAATTTGGATTGTTGTCACTCCACCACCGACAATTTTGGGAGCATACCACGCCGTTGGAAGTAAACATGGCTTCATCTGTAAATAATATTTTTCTTGTAAAAAAAGGAGCAACTTCACACTTGCCTTGGAATCACGCGCAAAATAGGAAACGGGATTCAAAATCTCTAGGAAGAAGCGTGTGAATGTATTTCGGTTTATATGGATGAAATTTATTTATTTTTAAAATATTACTAGCAGTAGACCTTTTGACGTCAACTGGAATAGTTTTTGACAATTTTCTTAAAGAAATTTTCGGGTCTTTGATAACCGTTTGCATTACATTGAGTTGCTTTTCTTCTGTTGTGGACCATTTGTTGTGTTGTTTCTTTAATACATTTTCGACGGAACCAGTAGCTTTAAATTTATTCATTACGTTGCTATAGTGGCGCTACATACCATTTTGTCAGGGTGTCTCGTGTTAAATATGAGTGCGGCTTCCCTAATAGGTTTATAGTGATCTCCGACGATAAGTACAATTTCTATTTTCTCCTGCAGCGTTAACTTTATAACCATGACGAAACTAACGAAAAATTCTTGTTAATAAGTCGAAAAATAGTAAATGATTTTTGAGTAACATGTCAATATTGGTTACTATAGTATTGCACATAGTTGTTGCAAAATTGTTGTTAAAGAAATAAAATAAAAAAATATTTTCCAAAGGCTTTTTGATGGTACCCTGTTAATTAAAATATTTCAACGAAAAATTGTATCTGACCACGTTTTGTAGTTCTTAGTAAAGTTTTTTATAACAATTTGCTCTAAAATAAAATTGAGGGTACTTCCCTCTTAACGTAATTCTGTGTTTCTATATTTTTTTGCCGCCCTGTACATGATATCTTAAGTTCTGATATGTCAATATCATTTACGCATCAAGCAGAACTTTTATATAGAATAACTTTTTTTCGTAAAATCAACAATAAAGAAAATTCCCATATGTCCCATGTCCCATAGAACTTTTCTTCACACGCTGTATACAAATGTTTGTATAAAATAAAAATATCTGATACATTCTATAACTCAAAATCTATACGTGGTGGAAAATTTTAGTTGTTGAATTCACAATCAGGATGCTTTAAACTCCCCCGTTCAGCCATTATAACATCAGTCACAATTTTTTTTGTATTTGTTGACTAGTGTTATTTTGCCAATTAAACATCTAAAAAAGCCACTGTGAATGTAGATTTTTTTTTTAATTTGGGGGCATCAGTTTTTATTTCTATTTTCTATTCCCCAATTAATATGTTTAGTTTTTGCGTTTTTCTTAGGTTTTTTTGTTCTAACTTATTTTTAAACTAAAAGTAACCCACACTTAGTAAGGTTTAATTTAGTTTTAAATATTGTTTGCTGTGCTACTTTTTAACTTTCAAAAATCTGGTTAGATAAAAATATAAAGGGGCCTCGACCAGCGCCGGATTAAAGGTTTCGTAGGCCCTAGGCACCAGTGGTGAATTTTAGATTTTAATTCGGGGAGGTTCACTAACGGGTTGTGAATAAAGATGCGCCGCAGACGAAAATTTTTTGGGTGCCACGCCCTAATTATACCAAGAAATAACAAAATTTACAAATTAAGTGGTTTCCTAAACATTTCTATGCGTTTGAAGGGCCCAATGGATGCCCATGCCCTGATGAAGTCGCTGACGTCGCTGTTTTTACAGATAAAGTTAAAAACATCACATTTAATATATGGCCAAAAGTTGTTAATTAAAAAAAAACTTACAAAATAATTTAGAAATATTAGCTTTTTATTGAACAAAACTAACTTTTTGCCATCGAAAATAATAGCTAGTCTCAAGTTTCCCAAATGTAAATGTTGTTTTTCGCATATACCTTTCAATGCTGGGGTCAAATGCAGAAGGTGAAAGGTCGTTTTCTAAACTGAACCTTATCAAAAATTTTATGCGTTCAACTATGGGCCAAGAGAGAGTTTCTTCACTAGGCCTACTATGTATTGAAAGTGATTTGACTCGCGAGATGGACTTCGACGACATACTGCATGAATTCGTCGAACCAAAATCACGAAAAAAAAACTTACTGTAAAAATATGTATAAAAACGTTGTTAAAACTGTTATAAGGTTTTTTGTATCACATTGTAGTTTGTCTCTGTGTCTGTAAACTCTTTTTCTTATTGTAGAATACAGTATTTATCCTTTTTTTGTGTCTATTTTTATTATATTTTATGATCGTAGGCCCTTCGCGTTTCGTAGGCCCTAGGCAAGTGCCTAATGTGCCTTATGGATAATCCGGGCCTGGCCTCGACATGACAAAAGACGGCCCTGACAATAGCTTACCTATCTGCTCAAGTTTCTGACGTATATACATTTATTTGTAAAAGTTCCTTGAAAAGGTTCCTTAAGAAAGTTATTCCTATTCAGTTCTTTGTCTATGCCTAATGTCCGGTTTTATAAGTGATAAACATCGAATTAAAGTACAAAGTTAATACTGGAATTAAATGCAAATCATATACACTCAGAGCAAGAAGACGAATTGTAATTGTAACATTACTAATTTAACTTTTTCTTTTCTACGGTTTATTTCGTTCGTTTTATTATCATCAACTTGAACACCGGGGGAATGTTCCATAATATTTAAAAAATATTCCACATCAGAAGCCGGCACTAAGAAAAGGTATAGCGTAACAAAACGGTAACACATAGGTATAAGAAAAATTGTTAAGAAATTAATAGAGATCCCCTGGACATCTCATCATTTGCTAAATCTATAGTAATCCTTTTTGAAATTCAGGCCCTAAGGTGATACAAAGGAGGTTAAATGTGTATTCAATTATTCTTTAACATTTCTGAAATCCGATAAATCAAGGCGATCACACGATTATAGCTAATATAACCTATTTTCACGGATCCGGTGTTGATTGTGGGAGTGTCTGCCATTACTACTGTTAGGAAAATTATAATGTCAGTTAATTTATATTGTTAAGCCCAATTTCATATGAACTCGCGTGACTAATTTTATCCACTTTTTAGAGTCAACGAAATTCATCAGTTTCCCTCACTTCATCATTTAAACTTGTTAATTAAAGTATCCATGCCACGCATTAAAATTAATACTTTACGGGCATTGTCCACGGTTCTTATCTTAATTAAATCGTGTAAACAATAACAACCACTTGATAATGAGCAGACATATATTCTCGGTATATTATCCTATTAAAACTACAACAAAAGCCGACAATGAACATAAAATAAAAGTTATGTTTGTCGCTATTATTATTGTTTCGTTTTAAATCTGGCAACGATATATAGCGGTCATTGCATTAAGAAGAGAGGATGTTGTATTTTTTTTCTGTGGAAGATATTGGTGATCAAGTATGGAGTATCATTGTTAGGAATTAATAAATATCTTGTTAGGTAGGAGAACCTTGCTTACAATCATAAATCTGTTATAAGATGCTTATTTATTTGTAATGACGGGGTGTAGCCTATGATGGTAATAGAAAATCGATATAGACATTCCAGAGTAAAGAGTTGCGTTACATAGTGAATGCCCCTTGGTATGCTTGCAACTTTGCTGGCAAGCGTAAAGCCCGACTTCACATCTATTATAATTTTAGAGCTCTACAGCTGCTAAACGACCAATATTAAGTCCAAACACTGAAGAGAATCCTCAAGATTTGAAACAATTTGACAAAATATTTATTTAAGACAAAAATTGGCGTATGATAGTCTGGTTTTCAGGTCGGCGAGCGTAAAAAAGGCACCAAATTTATAGGTTTATCTGATCTAGAAAAAGGGCTCCTAAATCCTAAATGTAATCGGAGCATCATGAAACTTCGAGTATATCATCAAGGAATAAAATAATTTTTTCTGTGACGCGCGGGAAAAAAGTTTGATATTTTAACTCTGTTGATAGGTAACAAAATGACACTCTTTATAAAATTACTTTTTTCCCCGGGAAAAAAATGATTACTTTTTCCCGGACATACAGGGTGTTTCAATAAAAACTCCCAGGCCAATTATTTTCAAAACTATAAGTGACATGTAAATTCTGTAAACGCCAGTTTTTAGCCTCTATGATTGGCTTCACAACTGTGTAAAAAATGTGTTTAAATAATACAAGATGTAGGTGGCGCCATGGAGCAAAGAATTTTTTCGATGACAGGAACTTTTAAATGTTGTGGTTCTTAAAGATAGTCAATTTTTGATCAAATTATGTCTCATAAAAATTTTTGATAAATCCAACATGAACGGAGATATTTGGGGTTAAGTTTTTTATTAAAATAATTTTAACGAGTATTTCAATTATAAATATTTTTAATATCCTTTAGCAGATTTTAATTTATCTTTGGTAATGATAATTTTAGTGATAAAACGCTCGTGTAGCGCTTAATTATTACGTCCAGTGACGTCTCAGGGGACGCCTTAACAAATAATACTGGCAAAAAATAACACGCCACTGAGTTTTTGGTAATTTTTATATTTTTTTCGGATTAAGCAACTAAAAATATCCTTTTATTCAGCCCTATGATCAAATGCTCACTTTAACTTTTAACGTGAGTGTTTCCATGACAACAACCGAAAACAGCCTACTTGTTGATTTTTCACTGTGGTGGAGAATTAGCTGAGCCGTTAAAGTTATCGGATGTGATTGTCAGATTTAAGTGTCAGAATTCTTAACCTAAAAATAGTATAGATTTTAGATTTTAGAGAGAAAGTTTTATAGTGTGCGTTCGAGATACATTATTTTATGTCGTAAGTACCTATTTATATATTTCAATTGAATGCTTGTTTACATATTTACATTATTACAGCTGTTTTTTTTAGAATATGGATTGGAATCAAAGTATTAACCAGTAAAGAACACAGACACAAGGCAAAGTTTATTTCAATTGGTAACTGTGACAAGTTTTCACCAAGGAAATGGTAAAAGAAAATATTTGATACGTAAAGAGGTTAGTTACTAAACAATTATATGTATTTACCTACTAGGTACTTCATATTAAATATACTTTTAATTACTTTAGGGTTCCTAGTGGGAATAAAGATTATTAGTATTTGTATTTGTAGTCCGGCTTACACTTATGTATTAACATCAGTAGAATGTGGTTGCTGCATGAAAATTAAAGTAGGTACTCAATAATTTATCTGCTTAACAGAAATTGAGAACAACTTGTGTCAGAAAACTCACTTAGAAAAAAAGAGATTATGGTATGAGATGCTTTTCAACTAGACAGATAACTCAAGAGATTATTCGCAGTGAAAGCAAAGTATGTATTGTATAATTTTAGTTTTTTTTTTATTTTAGCCTTTTTCTCAGTGATATAATGTGATATTATAGGATATGACCAACCTAAAATTACCAGCACATATCAGGACTCACGAAGATTCCAATGTGATTAAACTCGATTCAATTTTATTCAGTAATAAAAGGATCATTATCTAATAATGTGAAGGTAGGTCCCATCTTAAAATATAGTACCTACCTAATTTTTTATTAGTATTGCTCAAACTTCTCTACTAGCACAGCTGCTTACGATCTCTTGGAATATATTTATAAAACAATAGATTCTAATTACTATACTATAGCTCTATTTTTCGATTTAATACAATACAATACAATAGTATTTATTTGTTCAATAATAAGATGCTTACATTTACTATAAACATAATAAAAAAAAAACCAATAGGGGCTGTTGAACAATGTCTGGAGAGATTTTTGTAAATAACCATTTTAAATTTGTAATTACATTACATTTAGACAATGACAATTTTGATAAAATTACACATGCTTAAAATTGTAACAAACATTTAAAATTTAACACTGAATTATTCCTTTATCAGGATCATTAAAGAATTCATTAAGGTTGTAGAAGGCCTTACTGACTAGATATTTTGTTAAGGTATATATATATTGGCAGGTTTCTAATTTCGTCTGAGAAACAATTAAAAATTTTTATGATGCAGTATTTTACATTTTTTTGGAGGTATGTAAGTATAGTTATAATTTTCTGGTACTAAATTACTTTTATGGCGAGTGTCATAATCATGTTTCACATTAAAATCGAGGAAAAGATCCCTATTATCACATACAAATATTACAGAGTCCAAAATGTACATTCCTATTACCGTCAGAATATTTTTTTCTACAAAAACAGACCTACAACTTTCCTGCTGTTTCATCCTAAAAATATTTCGGATGCACCTTTTTTGCATGACTATAATTCTGTGTATTTCCGTTGAACTACCCCAAAATATCACTCCATATCTTAGCCCAGCGTTTGACTGCGTCGACACTGCCATCTTGCTCAGAAAGTTGCATGCTATGGGAATACGTGGTAATATTTCTGACTGGCTGGAATCATTTTTCTCTAATCGCCAAAGAAGAGTAAAACTTTAGGGCTCCTATTCGGAGAAACTAAATATCAGATAGGGCGTTCCCTAAAGAGGCGTAATCTCTCCCTTGCTTTTTGCATTATTTATAAACGATTTGAAAAAATGATGCAACAGTAGTCATACCTGCTTCTACATTTAATCAACTACTTGAAATAACTTATACAATTCTGCTTAGATTTTCTGTTTGGTGCCAAACAAATCATCTAGTTGTTAACACAAATAAAACCCATTACATGGCATTCTATAAAAAGCAGCAGATTCCTGATTTATACTTAAAATTGAATAATAATTTTATTACAAGAGTAGAACAATGCAAGTTTCGGGGTCTTCACCTAGACTCACAATTAAAGTAAACAGCCCATGTAGACAATGTTGCTGCAAAACTAAACTGCTTATTATGCCTTTGTCAACCTCAAAACCTTTATGAACCCCAAACAATTGTTAAATATATATTATTTTTTGGCCCACAGCCACTTAACTCTTTTTGTGCTTTACTGAGGACAAACTACTCAGAACTTCAAAGATTATTTATTCTTCAAAAAAAAATTATTCGTAAAATCTACTCCTTAAGCCCACTTGAGTCATGCAAAGAAACCTTTCGGTAGCATTAGATTCTCACACTTCCAGGTATTCTGATTCTTATTGCACTGATGTTTGTTAAAAAACACTCCTACAAGTTTTAATAAACTTCAGATATAACACTAGAAACTCAAATAAAATCTATATTTCAGGCTACAAAACATCATCATATCGGAAAAGCCTATCTTAACTTCTAAAAAATGTCCTAAGCTCTCTTTTAAAACTATTAATCGATGAACACTCCTTGACATATCTCGGTAGATCATTGTACTCTTTAAGACCTTTGAAAAATAAAGAATTCATAGCTCTCCTGGAATTAGTCCTCTTGATATAAAAATCATTTCTATTTCGAGTAGGGTAATTATGTACATCACTGTTATGGGCAATAAATCCACCAAGGTAAGATGGGAGAAGACCATTTAATAACTTATATATAAAAGCCATGGCCAAAAATTGTGTGTCAGAGGTTACAATGAGGATGGTATATGATATTTGCCATGTATATGATATTTGCCATCTTCCACTCAGTGATGTCCTATGCAGTCCTGACATGAGGCTGTGCAAGCCAGTCAGGGCAAGTTTTTGGTCTGCAGAGGATAGTAGTTTGAATAACTCTAGGACTAGGCGGGAGAAAAAACTGCAGATAGGCATTTATACAGCTAAAAATTCCCACTTTTCTATCTCAGTACATATTAAAGTGCCTGTTACAACCCTACATAAAAGGTCTCGCTTTCATCTACTATAAACTACATAGTATATTATTCGACGTTAGTAATGTGTAGACATTTTAGTTTTTGCTTTCTGCCATGGGGATAATTACTATACAATTTAAAAATATGTTAAAATAAACTTGATTTATTTTTGAATTTCATTCCAAAATTCTCATTCAGCAAACCTTTTTTGAGCAATCATAAAAGTAGGTTTGTCAAATGGGAAACTTCAGGAGTGACATTCCAGGATGCCCTGTAGCTAGGTAAAAAATTAATTTGTAAAATGCTGTTAACAATTTTAGGTTTTTGGAATATCTAGTTGCAGTAGATAGAGAAAAGCCCACCACATGAAACACAAAGCCATGAGACATGACACTAGTTTGCTGCTTCCAGTTGTAATTTTACGTTATAAAATGTAAATTTGGTTTAACAATTAAGTTACTCCTGTAATTTTAGATATTAATTTAGTAAAACCATTTATATAAACTATTTTCGTTGTTACTTATTTATTTATTAGCGAGCAAAATCACATTTACAATTTTTACAAAATCTGGTAGGTAGGTACTGCTAATAATATTCAACACGATTGTCAAGACTAAAATAATATCGTATCAAGAACTTGCTAAATTTTTTTTGTATTTTGGTTTCACGACAAAGCTATACTATTTTTCAGTTTAAAAAGAAGTTAGTTAACGTTAGAATTTTATATGTGTCACTTTCTGCTTACTAAAAAAAGTAACCCAAAAATCAAAAGAAACTTGTTCAAAACAAAATCGTATTCGGGAGTATTTTATTTATTATTTGATAATTATTATAAAACTGTAACCTTGATTGTTTAATCCTTTTGGTGATGTTTTGAGACAGCTTCTTTATGTAATATTAAAATTAGTGTGAAAACTAGAAAATTTAAAAAGGGTCATGTTTTTAAACAATGCTGTTATGTTAAGCGATTCTTTTAGAATTTTAGTATACCTAAAGTTATCTAAAAGTAATTTCTATAATTTAATATTTTTATTATAAATATGGGGCTGTACCCTGTTCCTGTCGCGACTTTACTGCAGTCTAAAGTTTATCCATTGTCCATGTTTCTGACACTAATTGCTTTAATAATTTTTGCACCTCAGAACATTTCAGGTATTTTTAAATTCAATTCATTGGCATTCTTTCCTTCTACATCTCAATTTCTAATCTTGCCCATTCTATACTAGTTCTTCGTATTGCATCCAGCTGCTTCTGCCTCATTTGCCTACAAACAAAAAATAGTAAAATAACATTCGAACTTATTTAAATATTTTTAGTATTAACTTTGCTCTAGGCTACCATTCCTCGATAGTAATATTTTAGTTTCTGAATTTTACAGGTGCATATTATGGTCTTTGTTAAGATACTGGTAGGTATAAAAATAGGACTGAATGTTTTTTTAATACTAGTAGACATCATCTCGATCTAATCAAATTATTAATAAAATGGTAAAAAAAAGGTTTAATAAGATAGAATGTTGATATTTTTATTAAAAATAAACAAAGGAATGCTCTGCATAGGATAGATAGGATAACTAACCTGAATCCTTACCTTATGAGATATTTTTACAAGCACTTAGGTAAGTAAACAACAAAAATATCTACTCTCTATTCTATTTCTAACTTTAAAACTGTTGTAAATATTTTAGAAAAATGGATCAAAGCCCAACGAATACTAAGGGACAAAGCCCTTACTCTCACTTTTGTATTCCTACCTGGGCTTTTGAATTGTGACCCTAGTGGTTCAATTTTTTATAAACATTAGGTACCTACTAAAAGATCTATAAATACAACACAAGTTGTGTAATTTGTACGAAACAATACTTGGTTGATCCAGGTTTTAATAATTATCTAGTATCTAGCTACCTAGTTTAAAAACTTACCTCTATTAGGTATAAATTGTTGCCAAAGCTGAATTTAACTTTAACATCATGTATTTTTCAGCTTGTAAATTATAGGAAACTATTTGAAGGCTTCAATAAAGATTAGAGAATGGTATAATTCTTATATTTTATTCACTTCTACGTGTAATTCAGTAGCTGGTACGGATTTAGGTAAATAGAAGGAAATCTCCTCGAAATTCTCTCCTCTCATGTTTTGTTATGATCTAAAATTCTAAAAGGTATAAAAGTCACTATAAGGGAGTTGTAAATCAAATCAAATCAACTTTGTTCAGTAATTTCAAGATTTTTAAAGTAAAATAATCTGAAAGTAAAATCCTTTGTAAAAATCTATACCAACAATGTACTTACAATTGTGTTTTTAACTTACCGTTATTAATATATTTCCATTTCTTTATAAAAAACGAGCTAATACATCTAACAAACGTTGCATTTTTCACCAAAAACTATTCGATTACTAATTTTTGAAGCAAAAATCGCCTAAAATCAACAAATATGCGAATAAAACCCAGCTGTGGCCGTCAACCGCTCGCAAAAGTTCATTGACCGCTTGACAACTTGACATTTCCAAACAATCTTCAAAATTTCCGCGATTGATAACCGAACTCGTCCCTGATTGGCTCAAATATGCTAAAGTACTCACTTTAAGGATTGCGTCACTCCTGTTTAGGATGACGAGATCGAGAATTAACACGACCGTTAACTGTAGTTGCATCATACCAAAATGGAAAATAGCATTGGATTTTAACCCACTCACTTTAATTTTGAAATTAACGGCTCGCGTTAACTTGTGAGTTTGATCATAGGTCTGATTGTCTGTTAAATTGTTTTCATATCTTGCTTCGTTTTCGAGAAATAAAAATGCATATCTCTGGAAAACAAAAATCATTAAATAATTAACATTATTAACAATCAGTGTCAGTGTCAGAATTTGCAATTTCTACATTTTTAAAATAAAAATGGTTCACCATACAAATCAAGACAAATTGAACATGGTTTTAGTTTACGGAGAATGCCATCAAAATGCTTCAGAAGCTGTGCGCTGCTATTGAGCTCGTTTTCCAGATAGACCAACGCCCAATCGCAAATATTTTGTAGCTTTGTGTACTAACTTAGCTACATAATATGGTAGTTTTAAAAAGGGAAAGGTTCCAAAAAGGAAGAGGGTTACGAATGACGAAAATGTAGCTATAGTCCTACAAACAGTAGAAAATAGTCCACAAACGTCATTACAAAAATTGAAAGATGAAACTAATATTACAGTAAGTTCGTGTCGCAGAATCCTAAAAAAAATGGTTTTTTTCCATACAAGATTCATTTAGTGCATCATCTACAACCAGAAGATTACCAGCGCAGATTAAACTTTTTGGCACATTTTCATATTCTTTTTGAAGAAAATCCAAATTTATTAAACCAAATTATGTGTGATTGTGATTATGAGTGACAGAGTGACGAATCCCGGTTTCACAATAATGGAATAATTAGCAGACATAATTGTCGCTACTGGTCCCGGGAAAATCCTAACTGGATGCGACAGACTAAATTCAAACACGATTTGGGGTAAATGTTTGGTGCGGTATTGTAAATGGTTACATAATCGGACCCTATATATATTTAACTTCAGTTCGTTATTTACAATTTCTGCAAAACGATCTCCCTTTGCTGTTACAAAATGTAAGAATTGGCGTAAATACTATGTGGTTTCATCAAGACGGTGCCCTAGCACACAATAGCAATATCGTTATGAATCATCTAAATGTGACAATTGACGTAAATACTATGTGGTTTCATCAAGACGGTGCCCCAGCACACAATAGCAATATCGTTATGAATCATCTAAATGTGACGTTTCCAGGAAAAGTGGTCAGCACAAATGGAAATCTTAGATGGCCAGCAAGGTCCCCTGATCTCACCCCGATGGACTTGTATTTATGGGGCTACTTACAAACTGAAATCTACAAGGAACCAATAGAAGACATGGCTGACCTTTACAACAAAATGTATGCTACTATAGCCGCTATTAATCGAAATACACTATTGAGAGTTTGCAGAACCGAATTATTATATCGATTTGCTATGTGTGTGTATGAAAATGGCAATAATTTTGAACACCTCATTCGTTAGTTTTTGATATTGTTCTAATTTTCATTAATTCATTATGATTTCTCATCAGTTCTGTCATAAAATTTAAAACATCTTTTAATTTTATTTTATAATGCTTTAATGTTTTAACTTTGCTTTTAAACAACAAAAATACAACGTATTGATAATTTATGGTTTTGTTTCTTAATGCATATGCAATAAAATTGTTTTTATTTTTATTTCTCGAAAACGAAGCAAGATATGAAAACAATTTAACAGGCAATGAAAGGATATTTTTAGTTGCTTAATCCGAAAAAAATTAAAAAATTACCAAAAACTCAGTGGCGTCATATTTTTTGCCAATATTATTTGTTAAGGCGCCCCCTGAGACGTCACTGGACGTAATAATTTAGCGCTACACGAGCGTTTTATCACTAAAATTGTTATTACCAAAATTAAATTAAAATCTGCTAAAGGATATTAAAAATATTTATAATTAAAATACTCGTTAAAGTTATTTTAATAAAAAACTTAACCCCAAATATCTCCGTTCATGTTGGATTTATCAAAAATTTTTATGAGACATAATTTGATCAAAAATTAATTATTTTTAAGAACCACAACATTTAAAAGTTCCTGTCATCGAAAAAATCCTTTGCACGATGGCGCCACCTACATCTTGTATTATTTAAACACATTTTTTACACTGTTGTGAAGCCAATCATAGAGGCTAAAAACTGGCGTTTACAGAATTTACATGTCACATATAGTTGTCGAAATAATTGGCCTGGGAGTTTTTATTGAAACACCCTGTATATACACATAAGTAAAGGTAGATATTTAATTTTAGAATATTGTATTATACAAAAAGTTACATTTTCTTTATATCAAAAGTACAATTATTAAAAAAATATACATTGCATGAATGACATGTTCCTTTTACTATTCGGTACAATAGTCGAATTTTCTGGTGTTGAAATTATATTTTTTTCTGCCATGGACACAACTGCAGTTGATGTACCTGGTCGCAAATCGGGTGTTATTTCAGCACTGCCACACGTTCTAAACACTTTATTAGCTATTTCTGTCCTGTGTGCTACCGATTCATCAACATACCCTTCAGCGACCGTTGACGACTTCCAGCCGCCATGTTTCTTTAGTTTTCATCAAGTCTCCCCCAGATTCAACTAAAAGTGTAGCAGACGATCTTCGAAATGAATGACCCGTATATAAGTTAACATTTTTAAGTTGAAGAAAATTAGCTACTGTTTGAGGTACCTTATAAAACTGATTTTCACCCACAACCTGATTGATACATTTTCCATTGTGATATGCATAAAATAGACGAGATCCTTTGCTGTTGTTGGACGAAGGGCTATGTACATTCGGTAAAATTTAATATATTTTTCAGTAACTACAATATCCTGTTTGCTTAATTTTCACAATTAATAACGTTCCCGAATCTTCAATATCATCCAATGTTACCTGGGTGATTTCACAAATTTGACAGGCTCCTGCAATCGCAAATAAAATAACAACCTTGGCCATTAAATAAACTTCATCAGGCATTATTTAAAAAATCACTAATATCTGTACTCGGTAAAAATCGCAGCTTTCTTGGGCGTGTAACCTTTCTCATTTTGTTTCAGAAATGTAATTAGTTTGAAATATTTTGAAATGTCTACATTAAAATTGGATTGTAACATACTTTTAATCATTGAATAATTCGACCACACTGTTGATGGCTTTTGTTGTTGTGCCAGTTCCGAAAAATAGGCCAATAACACCGTCTTCGACAATGAACTGCATGTCTTTTTCATCTTCTATTCCATAAATCTTGAATACGCGGTTTCGTACATTTTGCGCGATTTAGCTGGCAATAATTTTTGTGGCGCTACTTTCGCTGCTTCTACTTATTCCGGTGGAGTCAGAGAAAACTCGAAATCCGACATTTTTAACTTTATATTATTCAAAATAACTACTAAACAACCACTAAGTTCTTAATTTTTAAATTAAATTGACAGATATTTGATTATTTTAAAGGTTTCCTTAGCAACGCAGGTCTAATTGTCGCTATAACTAAAACAGCCTACTAGTTTAAAAATTCAAATTTCACATCGATACCTTTCTGACTTTAATATATTGTAATAATATGTTTTTTCAATATTAAATCGTCGGTTTTCCCGTCACAGAAAAAAATGGTGTATTATACACGGGAAAAATACTAGATTTTAGCTCGAGGTCGTGTTGTCTCCCGACGCGAAGCGTAGTAAATTTAATTAGGGTGAAAAATACATCCCAAGAATTTGCTTTTAATTCGGGATGTGCCAACGGAGAGCATTTATTAGTTATTAACATGTACAGGGTGTCCAAATTCGAGCCTCATCATTGGGATCTCGGAAACTAGAAGAGATACGAGGTCGGTTAAATGGAGGCTAAGTTGCGCGATTTGATGCTGATCAAAATGCCACCTTAAAAGGTTAAAGATTCCGAGTGCTTTCGAAGACTTTTGGAAAAAACCGAATATTCCCGATTTCATTTTTATTTGTTTATGACTCTATTTGAATAGATATAACAAAATAATTTTCATATTCTCACTGCTACTTTTTCTGTTCTACAAGATGGTGTTATAAGATTTTCAAACCGACGTTTCGTCTTTGAGCTGTCATCATCAACTTTGTTTTTTTAAATACGGCCCTGGATATTTTATTACGGATTTTAAGAGCTTCTAAGGTCTTAATGATGTATCGCACTTATTCGAAAAGTTTATATTAATGACATTTTCCATAAGAACTCATTTGTTAAGAGAGAGACAGAAACGAAAACTTAATAAAACTGAATAATGAAAGTTAAAACAAATATTCAAATTGTAATCCGACCACTTGGATGCATTTTCTTGTCAGTCTATGAATTTTATGGATGGCACGCTTAATAGTCCTTGCGGAGATAGCCCTGATCTCCCTTATTAGGTCTTGACGTAAAACTGCAAGTATTTGTGGTGTGTTTCGATAAAGACGGTTTTGGAGAAATCTCCAAAGAAAGTAATCTAGAGGGCTTAGGTCTGGGCTCCTAGCTGGCCAACGTACGGGTGCTTGGTTTCCAATCCATTTATTGGCGAACAGTGCATTTATTAAATTTGTAACGAGTCTCCCATTATGAGGTGGTGCACCATCTTGTTGCCACCATAGTTGACGGAATACGTCCAACGGTTCTTCCATTAAGGAATCCAATATATTGGTCCTTATTAATTCGGCATATCTTTCAGAAGTTAAATTTCCTTCAAGAAAAAACGGGCCGATCATTTTATTGTGCCACATACCGACCCATACATTAAATGATTGATACAGAGAATGAAGCCAGATGGCTCCATCTCGTGGTGCTGGTGAATAACACCAATTTCCAAGCATACCTGCGCCCTCTGACATGGACTTATCAAGCCACAAATATCAGAGAAAACCTGCTAAGACAAAACGTCACAAATACAGGAGTCCTCGCTAGGCAGCGCTATGCGTTTTGTCAGTTTAGTAACGGAAAACTTAACACATTGAAAATGGTTTGCTTTTTCCTTCTGCCAGAACCACCCTCAGACGCGTTTCGCTGTATAACAGCTCATCAGTGAGGCTATGGGTTCTGACAAAAGGAAAAAGCATCGGCGTCTGTTTTTCTCTGTATCAAACCGATTTTTCTGTTTTAAAACAGACGCCGATGCTTTTTCCTTTTGTCAGAACCCATAGCCTCACTGATGAGCTGTTATACAGCGAAACGCGTCTGAGGGTGGTTCTGGCAGAAGGAAAAAGCAAACCATTTTCAATGCATTAAATGATTGCCGTCCCTGAGGTCTTACTTCTCGATTCTGCCTTGGGTTTTCTATTGACCAATAGTGTTCGTTATGTCTATTAAATAGTTCATGTGTTGAAAAGCTGCATTCATCTGTCCATATAGTTTTATTTAGGAAGTCGTCATTTTCATTAATTCTATTTTGCAACGAGTTACAAAATCCTAATCGTCTCTCAACATCGCCAGGTCTTAGTGTTTGACTAATATGAATTTTGTAAAGTTTATATCCACGATTATTTAAAGTTCTCCAAACTCTCATTCGCGGTGATACTACTTCGTCTGAGAAAACTCTAATTGAAGCTTTAGGATTATTATTTGCCTTAAAAAATAATTTAAAATTACTCATTTTACTTCCTACTATGTAATAGCTTTCAAACAGTGTTTAAGATAATTCGTTACTCTTTTGGATCGAATCGTCTTCCATATTTAACCCTTGGTTGAACAAAACTTCCGTATTGAGCTAAATTATTATCAATATTAACAAAATAACTATAATGCGGCTGCCGTCTTTCCGGATATTCCAACAAATAGCGCTCACAAGCCGTTTTTGAATTTCGATTTGAAATAGAATAAATCCTTATCATGTCTCGTTTTTCTTCAGAAGAAAAATGCATTTATGTTTAATACGCGTTAAAGATTAGTGAAAAGTGAACTGTCAAAATATTAGATAATTTAAACATAAACAAATGAACTAAGATGGCCGGCGCGCACGATGCACCGCCACCTTGATAAATTGCTAAAATTTCTGTAAATATAGCCTAGAGCGAGGGTTGACACTTTAATTATATTATTTATTAAAAATTAATAGAAATGAGTTCCTATGGAAAATGCCGTTAATATAAATTTTTCAAATAAGTGCGATACATCATTGGTTTTGAGACCTTAGAAGCTCTTAAAATCCGTAATAAAAAATTCAGAGCCGTATTTAAAAAAACAAAGTTGATGATTGCAGCTCAAAGACGAAACGTCGGGTTGAAAATCTTATAACACCATCTTGTAGAACAGAAAAAGTAGCAATGAGAATGTCAAATTTATTTTGTTATATCTATTCAAATAGAGTCATAAACAAATATAAATGAAATCGCGAATATTCGGTTTTTTCCAAAAATCTTCGGAAGCACTCGGAATCTTTAAACTTTTAAGGTGGCATTTTAATCAGCATCAAATTGCGCAACTTTGTCTTCATTTAACCGCCCTCGTATCTCTTCTAGTTTCCGAGATCCCAATGATGAGGCTCGAATTTGGGACACCCTGTACAAGGTGTCTATTTTTCGATGTAATTGCAAGGTATTTCAGTAAGTAGTAAAGATAGAGACTTGCGGTTTTTACATTACTGCACTACTTTTTCGTGAAACAAAAGATGCCGCAAGCAGAAATGTCATAGCTTTCTTAGTTTTTAACCTACAGGGTGTTTTCGAAATGTTTGCTTTTTGACCACCCCCTGTATTTCGGTTATGATAGGATATGGCACCTATCCTATTTCTGAGTTTAAAAACAAATGTTTCAATGAGAGCAGTTAAAATGCATACTTAATCATATTCAGAAATATTTTTATTAACATTAAAAAGGCACTATTAATAATTTAACATCAGGCTCAAGTTTACTTAAATACAGCCGTAAGTCGCTACGTTCAGTAACATGGAGCCGATTTCTTTTTCTAGTTAGCAATGTTGTTACAGCACTAAATGTACGGTCAGATAAATACGACGATGAGTATGCTATCAGAAATATTTGAGATTATTGAATAATCGACCATAATCGTGGGTACAGTTGCGAGATTGGCTTCTGCTGCCAATATTCTTGGTAGCCATTCTTGAATTTAATTTTTAATTCCTCATTTGCTGTCAGTTTTATAAGTTGTTCTTCTAACTGGGATGAACCCGCTGTGTTGACATTTGAAAAAGGATCCATCACCCAGTCTGGTATATCCATGTTTAAGATGTCCTCGAATCGTTCCTTGAAATCACCGTGGAGGTTTTACAAGTGCTAACAGTAAACAAGCAAGTCTTCGTTGTTTAGTGATACTGCTGATAAATTAGAGAAGTTATTGAATTCTTGTCTGCCGATATTTCTTTTGTATAATAGCAGTTTGGCTGCGAGATCAGCAACGGTATTTTTTGTTTTAATCAAGTTCAAGCAGCAAGCAGTTGAAATCTTCATCATTGACGAGGTAAAGTTGACTAAATAATCTGTCATTCAGTGAGTTACTTCTGATTTTAATAACTGCTCTGATACCATATTGCAGTGATGTATGGGGGCGTTCACTCAGATTTTTCGGAACCAAATGACGATGAATGACGCAATGTACAGCAAGCACGAACTTTATTTTTAGAGCGCGCTATGAAGCTTTTGTGTCGCCCTATCATAGTCGGAGCGCCATCCGTAGCAGCTGACATAATATTATTTAAAGGAATTTCCTTTTCGGGACAAAACTTTTACAGTGTATTAAATATTGTTTCTCCTTTTGTATCTGTTTCTCAATTTGTAGCAAACAATAGTTCTTGACATACCTTCGCACTGCAGATGATTGTACGATGAGTTTTCAATGTTTTCAGCCATCTCATCAATTCGTCTTTGCACAGAACTATTGCTCAAAGGAATTTTTCAGATTAAATCTACCGCTAGTTCATGGAGCACAGTGGTTTATACTTCTTTTACTGCCGGTAAAGTTAAATCTTGCCAAATAGTATATGGTTTGCCTGCTTTAGCAATCAACAATGAGATATTGTACGAAGCTGGAAGTCCATAATCGCTTTGCTTAGAAGCTGCTAAAAACTAAAAAAAGTTTTGATGTAGTTGGCTAAACTTTATATTTCTTTTTCATGTCTTGAAAATAGGTCACATCTTTGTCTTCCCTATCCGAGTGTATTGAATTTAAATGATCTTGAAGCCTAGAAGGCTTCATCGCTTCATTTGAAAATGTTTTTTTACAAATAAGGCACATTGGCGATGATGAATTTGTGGGATTCTCGATAAATCTGTATTTAATGTATACCGCATTTTACTGACGTCTCTCCTTTTTTGCTTCCGACATGGTTTTGACTTCACAGATACGTGAGTAAAAGATTAACTTTTAAAAACCAGCCATCAATCGCGGGCGATAATACTAATGAAAATAAAATGAACAATCACTGCCTTAATGTGAGTTGGAGACGCATCGACATGAATAAGATAAACATGCGGTGACTCGTTTATAATACCCGGCGCATAAGTTAAGCCTGGGGGGAGGCAAGGGCGACGCGAGAGCAGAGTGCGGGCTCAGTCCTGTCGACGCGTGTATGCGCGTTCGCTGTTTCCCGAATGCCCCCGAATGCCCCCGAATGTGTGACTGAATTTGTAGGCAAGAAGGAAGTTAGAACATGCACAGATAGTCCTGTCAATTCTTGCAGGATTGCAAAAATCGCGTTATTTAATAAAAACTTGTTAGAACTTAATTGCTTCAAACATATTTCTTTCCTATTTTCAATTAACGCGCTTTTATTAGCTTCGTTAGCGGTGACAATACAATAATAAAACACATACTTATATTACAGCTTTCTACGTGGTTACCGTGTTTTTTAGTTATCTTTTAATCTGCCCTTGCCCCCCTAGACAGTCTTAACGCCCCCTAATTTTCGCCCACAAAGGGCCTTATCGCTCACTTTGAGAAATCTTAGATTAAACGAATATGCATAAAAATTAAGTTTTAACTTCGTTTGAGAGTAAATGTAGAGCCCCAAATGTGTGTCGATATTCTAGCGATGCTATGGTCACAACATGACCAGGTTTTTTCAAGACATCATGCTATCCAAATTGAGCATCCAAAATAAAAGATGAAATATGTTTGCTGTTAAAGTAGAAAAAACTTGCCGCCGGCCCTGTCTCCCTACAGGACACACACACCAAACGAAACAAAAAAATAATAAACAAACTTGTATATGTATACAAACTACCGCTGCGGAGAAATTTAATACTTTAATAGAATTAACCAATTAGACTTGAGAAAGGTTTTTAACTCTTTGTGTTGGGGTCATCATATTTTCGTGGGAGTTAATTTATATTATGATACCCGAGTTTTTAACTACAGTTCATGCATTCTTGACATACAGGGTGTCCGGAAATGATGATGACAAATGTTAAGGTATGATTCTATATAAAAAAATATGAAAAGAAGTTCATATTAATATTGGTCCGCAAACGCTTGACCCTTGAATATTGTGTCATTAAACTGTGTTTTTATTTTAAATTAATTAGCATCTAGCTACAATACAGAAGTGAACTTTTAGGTATAAGTTAGTGTAATTGGAGGTCACTTTTTTAAAACATCAGGTGACTTATATTACACAGTACCAATGACGTGATAACAAAAGGTTAGTGGATTATTTAAGGTACTATGTTTCTCGCCGAGTGCATTTCCCTCTCTCTGCTCAAACGATTCCTTTCTGTCTGCTCCCTTAAGAGAGAGCGCCTATGTATGAGACGATAAAGATGAATATGTTTAATGGCTTCGCATTCCTTTCCAATTAAGTCGCGAATACTATAGTGCGACACGACATGATCAGACATGTCTGTGTCTGTTGAAATTCATACGTTCATACTACTCATAAATGTCTAGTAACTTGGTCGTAAGCCGACAACGTAGTATCTTGCCTTCTCTTCAATGTCGGGTTTCAATTGAGCGCCATGTTATCTTGTTATTGAAACTAAATCTGGAAAATTTATATATACAGGGTGTCCGGAAATGCGTGTACGACGATTAATAACTAAATTTAAGCCAAGATAGTTACATCCGAAATTGCTTGGTTTAGATTAAAATATTAAAAAAAAAATTCCAAAATTTCTTGAAAACGTATTTAGTCTAACACTATAAATTATTTGTGATAAGTGTACTAAAAATCCCTAAAATTAATTAGCAAGTTTTCAAGAAATTTGGCTAAACGAAGCCATTTTGCATATATCTAACCAGGCTTAAATCGACCTATTTTGACGTCAGAAGTCTGTTATGTTGTAAACGTATTTTTCGGACACCCTGTATATGCAGGGTGTTTGTTAAACATACGAGAAAAATTAAAGGGGTTGTTCCCTGGTTTACTCTAAGGGAGAGCGCCCACCAGAGCATTGAATTACTTGAGGTGAACTAACTGTCCGTGAAGCACACCTGAAACGCACTTCATATGGGCTTGAAGTACACGCGTATCAAAACAGTATACGAATTGCATGCAGTGCATAGAGGAGCAAAGGTTAATGCCATTGTCAAAATGTCATCGTCCGATGATAAAGATGTTTTAGCATTCTACGTGATTCTACATACTGCCCAAATTCAATATTAAGTTGACCATTACGCATTTTTATTAAAATTGTATACACTAAAATAATTGTCCAGGGGTTAACCGTCCTGGAAATGTTAATGTCAGTCAATACGAAACACTGCAAGATATAACCTGAAAAGCTATAATTCCGCGCGCGTCAAGTGAAAATAGAACAATTCCTATTTTTCTGTGTGCGTCATTGCATATAAAAACATGGTACGCTGCACTTCATACCAATCTCATACGCACCTCATATCTCTTCAGTTGATGTGCACATCTTTGATGGGCGCTCTGCCCAAGAATAGTTTGTCCTTTGCCAAATAAAAATGTGCGTTCATTTTGCGACACCCTTTTACTTATAGTTTATACATATTTTTATTAAAAATGTTTATATTAAAATTGTATTTATGCATGTTTATAGCATCGCACGGCAGTATAGGTACGAAAAAAGGTTTTCCGTCAGTCATTCGAAATGTAGAGAATTTAAAGTTAATCTCGTTTTTAAAACCGCTTTAGTTTAAAAAAGAATAATGACAGGTGAATAGCATTAGATCACACTGTATATTTAAATATTTAAGATGTATTGAGAACAATCTGAGCACATTTTATTTAACTTTATAAGACATTATTTATTTATATGTATATTAACAATCAAGTAAGCCGTTTTTGAAAAACTTCAAGTATTTTTAGGCATGGAATATTGTTTAAGTTTAGAATTTATATAGGTTTATTTACCTGTTTTAATATAGTGTTTATATAAGATATTATATATTGTTATCATAACTCGTAGGTAGTGTAAGTAATTGCTGTTACTCTGTTATTATGTTTATTTTAGTTAACTCATACTTTTTTATCTACTAAGAATTTCCTTTTTGGTTATTTCCTTAATTATCAGTTTTTCTTGATTAGAAACTAGATATTATGTTTTGTTATATTAATATTCAAAACGCTTGCACTGCAGATATCTGCAGGCTCAGCGAACTACCCATATACTTAAAAAGTATAGGTGCATGGTGCATTACTCTTTCAAGTTTGGAAAAACATTTTTTTAAAAACTTTTTCGTTCTGAAGTTTTTGTTTGTGTTTATTGTTTATTTATTTTTATTTTAATAATAAAACTTGTATTGAAAATATGTAGTTGTATTTACTTTTATTCCATACCTATATATATTATTTAGAATGAACATGAACATGCTCTTGGGTTTTCGTATAGATAGTTTTTACAAATTACAAAACTCTACAATCGGTAAAAGCAAGGTTGGCGTAAGGTACTTTCAGATTAAAATTATTTATAAAAACTAAAACATAAGTAAGTTGAATTTAGTATAGAAATTTACCATGATATTCCTGTTTTATGAATAATTTCTGTTTATAATTTTTTTTTTCAATATTTGAATTAAAGAAAATTTATGAGAATTTACACGCACGGCGGGGATCAAATCCACTAATCCACGACCTCTGTTCAGGTTAGACCGATTTCGTTGTGTTCGATTCCCACCAGTGGCTTAGAATTTTCGTCAATTTTCCTCAAATTCTATTATTTCTAAACGTTTCAAATATCCTTTTTTATAGAAAACATTCCCAAATTAAATAAATTACCATATTTGATTCAAAGAAGTCCAATTTTTATATCAAATATAACATTTTATTTAAACAATGATAATACTGATTTAAAAGAAAAGCAATGCTATATTAAACTAAACACAAATTTAAATGTAACCAAGAACAATTCGAGTTTAATTGCAATAAAAGCTGTGAATTAACCTAGACTATACACTTATTAACATTAATACACGATGAGCACCTACAAAACCCAGAAGTTTTAGGTTAAAAACATCTTTAAATTACCGCAAGCAGGATTAAGTTTAGTTAATATCATTTATTATTTGCAACCAAGGAACACTCTCATTGAAATCCAATTAACAATATCGTTAAATATTTTATTGGAAACCAATGAGTTCCTATAGTTGAGGCAGTGATAGTATATATATTCCGTAAGTAATAACATGATATTTTTTCAATCAAGCACTGTTTTACTCGAGGAATGGCAAAAGTAGTATATCTTTGCCGTAATAATATTATCATTGTACAAATGATAGTGTATTCTCAGTGTATCATCTCATCAATTTGATTTCATCAATCATTCATTTCAATGGTTTAAAAAATAAGTTGAATATATCCGTTAATGCAGCGGTTCTCAAACTTTTTTGGTGACGGAGCCCTTTTGGGAAGCAAAATACTTGATGGAACCCTACAATAAAACAATAGTTTTTAAAAGTGTATTCTTTATTAATAAGCATAATAAAAGTACAATGTAACAGTTACTAATTATTACTTACTTTACCACATGGCAAGTACAATAATAGAAGATATTAAAAAAGAAAAAATCTAACTAATGGGAGGTATGAAACTGTTTTTTATTTTTCATCAATTGGTTGATATCAGGTTTGATAGAAGACAGTTGAAGTCTCATATCAGGTTCGGCGTCCAGTCTATTGCGATATTTTGTTTTCGTGGCTGCATAGGTTGAGAATCCTGTTTCGCACAAATATGTTGTTGGGAACGGGAGAAGAATATTCAGAGCCATTTTGCCAAGCATTGGATATTCATCACGGATTCTGCACCAAAAATCGTTGAGAGGCGTCGTTTTGAACAGTGACTCCATACTTGTGTCTGATGACATTTCTAAAAGAGATTCATATATCTCGTTTGACATACTTTCGGGCTTTTCCAAGTTGGGTAAAAAAGGATTATGAATCCATGAATTCAGTTTCATTTTTGTATTCTGTTCTTCGGGAAAATACTTTTCAAAAGATGCGCGCATCGAACTGAGATATTGGACCAATTCTTCAAACACATCATCTTGAAACATTTCTGAGTCGTTATCGCTAACAAACTCACGGAGTGACGTAAAGCTTTCTATTTCTTTCTTACCAACGCAAATAATCCAAAAATCTAATTTTCTTTTGAAGGCAGTTATTTTATTATTGGCCTGAAACACTGTTGTCTGTTTACCTTGCAATGATAAATTCAATTCGTTCAGTTTTTGAAAGATATCCGCCATAAAAGACAATCGGAACAACCAAGTTTTATCATACAAACGGTCCTTCAAATTAAAAGAAGTATCTGCTGAAAGAAACATTTGTAACTCGGCTCTAAGTTCAAATAGCCTTGTTAAAGTTTTACCCCGAGACAGCCATCGCACTTCTGTATGGAGCAGCAGTGTTTTATGTTTGCTGCCATAATCTTCACACAATAATGAGAACAATCGGGATTGTAGTGGTCGTGATTTGATGAAATTAATTATTTTTACCGCTTCATCCATAACTAATTTTAGATTTGACGGCATTTGCTTCATCGCAAGTGCTTGTCTATGCAGAATACAATGGCTGGAACTACAATTAGGCGCTTTATTTTTTATTCGTGACACTGCTCCTGCTGTTTTACCTGTCATCGCCTTGGCCCCATCTGTACAAATGTCAATGCAATTGTTCCAACTGAGATTATTTTCTTCAAAAAATATATTTATTTTATTAAAAATTTCTTCCCCGGTAGTGTTTGTGAGCAGCGGTGAACACATAAGCATGTCTTCTTCAAAACAACTTTCATATGGATATCTCACGATAACCAGCAAGATAGCCAAACCAGCGACATCAGTTGACTCGTCCATTTGCAAGGCGAATCGTGTTTTTTGTAGACGTGTAACTAGTTCTTGTTTGACGTAGCTTGCCAGATCATGGATTCGCCGTGAAACAGTATCGTTTGATAGCGGCACAGTAGAAAGATGCTTTGCAGATTTTTCATCGAGCATACATTTTGTTATGTCTAATACACATGGCTTTATTAAATTCTCAGCGATAGTGTGCGCTTCACCTGCTTGTGCAATGCGATAGCTAACTAAATATGATGCCTCCGTGGCCTTTTCGTTGATAGTTTTTGTTACATGCATCATATTTTTTTGACTTTCCAATAACTGATCTTTTTTACGAACAAAAAATTCTTTATTCTTGACTTTAGACTCGGGGTGTACAGTTTGTAAATGTCGGCGCCATTTGGCAGGTGCCATGGAACTATTAGGAAGCAGTTTACTACACAGCATGCAGAGAGGTGAGCCGTTGGAATCAACAAATCCGAAACTGATATATGATTCATCATACTTCCTTTTTTTCGTCTTTGAAACCGTCGAGCTTGACGTCGTGGCATCATCGTCTGGATCGGTGATTGCTATATTCTCCGCGCGTACTGCTTTTGAACATTCAGCGTCATTAGAAGATGTTGTTGCAACACGTTTAACACCTTTAAGCCAACGTTCCATTCTTCTTTATTTATAATGTTACACGTCAGGATGGTGGGGTCTAAATAATGCACAATCGTTACTGCGTATAAGAGACTAAGTTTAGTACAATGAAGAAATGTATAAAACTGAGACAACAGAATACAGCAGGCAGTAGAACAATGAACACTAGTTTCTCGCTAGCGAGCTTGTAAGTAGGTAGGTAGGAACTTATCGCTCCGAACGCTAATCGTCAACTGACTGACGAGGCGCGACACGCGATCGCCGCTTTTATACTTAGTCCTAGACTCGATCTCGAATATTCTCGAAAATACTCGAGTCGGCGCCTTTGATAAACAAAAAGCAAAAATAAAAAGAGAAATATAAAAATTGCGTTGTAAACAATTCAGAGGCGGCTTTTATCAAAGGGACTGCGCGCTCACTAGTATACAAGTATACATGTTGATACCAAACTTATGAGATATTGTACCAGCTATTGTAACACATGTTTATACAAATACAAATAAATAAATAAATATACCTACGCGCGGCCGCGGAGTCAAAACGTTCGACCAGAGAGAGGTGCTTTGATTTTTTTTCTAAATTCTTGAGGAACTCCTACAGAGGTATCGCGGAACCCTAGGGTTCCGCGGAACACACTTAGAGTATAGCTGCGTTAATGGATCAAAATCAACGATTGTTGATAGCCCTAAAAATTTGGGCGTATTTTTTGACACAGAACTAAGGTTTAAAGAGCATTTAAGAAAAATATTTCAAAAAACGTATCTTTCTTTTCAAATACTATACAGCAATAGACATATTTCAAGTTTTAAATTAAGAAAAGACTTGTGTGAATCTCTTGTTTTATCCAATTTTAATTATTGTGATTTTGTTTACGGTTTTTGCTTAGATGTTGAAAGTAGATCTCGGATACAGAAAGTGCAGAATGCTTGTCTTCGTTTTGTGTATGGTATGAGAAAGTTTGATCATATATCTCACTTGTACAGGACTGTTGATTGGCTCAGGATGGATGAACGTAGAGTTCTTCATTTTTGCACAAATTTGTGGTAAAAATTGTTAATAATCCTGAGTCCCCCATTACGATTCGAGAGCGCCTGATTTTTCGTCATGATATTCTTGATAGACGTATTAGGGACAGAAGTAAATTAACCATGCCTCATCTTCAGATCAGATCAGAGCGCCATGTTTCAGCGGTCCTTTCATATAATGCTGTGAAATGTTATAATTCAATACCCACTGCTATGTTGCCTTTTAATGTAAATTTATTTAAAATCAAATATAAAAAATATCTTTTAAATGTACAGAATACTTAACTTTTTAAGATAAATTATAATAATGTTCTTTTTTTAAATAATATGATGTTTTGAGTTATTTATATGTTTTATTAATTATTATGATACTCGCTTATTTTATTACTTATGTTAAATTTTGTAAATGATTTAAGATACTCATTTAATAATGGGCGATCAAATTTTATTTATTTATGTTCAAATAAAAGACGTTTATTATTATTATTATTTATGTTACCTTGAAATGCAGAATCGATATACAGGTTGTTTCATTAAGGTCGGCCACCGGCCATATCTCGGAAACTACGGGGCATAGAAATTCAGGAAGACAAACTTCATTACTAAAGTGGTCATGAGAAAATCCTGCAAATAACTTTTAAGTTCCTCATTTTGCCGCAAGGGGACATAATTGAAAAGTAAATTTTAAAATTTTAGATATCTACGAAAATACGACATCAGGGTATACCTTTGACAATACAATTAAAAAGCTTCGACAATTATGCATTATTTTGGTCCTAGGCTCATTGGCGTATCGATTTTAATAAGAGTGAGGGAAGCTGTTGAAAGTGTAATCATTTAAATCGCTGTAACTTATAAACGACTTATCCGATTTTAGCAAACTAAAGATTGTTTGGAAGAGAAATGTAAGTACTTTGAACTATCGTATTCGGTGGTCCATGATAGTTTCTAATGAAAATGCTGGAGGGTGCAATTTGCAATAATAACAGATTTTTTGATTTTATTCCGAAAACTTAAATCATACGATATAATTATGATATCATAATCGGAAAGTAGATGAAATTTGCTAGAAAAATCGTAAAAGCCGCAGTTCGATACCTTCGTTCGTTTCAAACTTATTGCCAAAAGAATAATTTTTAAAACTTTAAATGAAGAAGCGATTGTTTTTATAGTTTTGTAGGTGTGTAGGTTGATTTAGTAATAACGGGTTTTGATTTGTCATATTCCGTGCCTTCCTTCACACTCTATCTAGGCTTAGGTCTAGTCCAAATCATGTAAAAGACAAAACTTGAACCGTGTCTCAAGGCCAACGGGCGATAAAACAGTATTGTAATAATTATGGGAATTATTAAAGGAAACAATCGAAATATAATAGTCATGGAAAACTTCTTAAGGAAACAATTGAAATACTTTATTAATATTCAAAATGACCTCCGTTTTGCGAAATACAACGATTCATTCTTGGTCCAGAACTAGAGACAGCTGCTTCAATTTCAGCTCGTGAAATTGAATTCATTGCATTTTCAATTCGCTCAATAATGTTGTCTCGTGTGGTTGGTCGCGTTTTATTAAAAAGGTATTTTATTCGTCCCCACAAGTAAAAATCTAACACAGTTAAATCCGGGGATCTAGGTGGCCACGCAAAAAAACTACCCCTTCCAATTCAGCGATTTGGGTATCTAACATTTAAAAAATCACGGACCCTTTGCGAAAAGTGTACTGGTCATCCACTATGTTGATACCACATGGATGTTCTTAGACCAATAGGAACATGTTCTAAAAGGATAGGCAAGTCATTTTGTAAAAAGTTCAAGTAATATTCGCCATTTAGATTAGCATTAAAAATAAGCAGTCCGATTATTCTGTCTCCTAACACTCCGCACCACACGTTTACACTCCACCTGTTTTGGTGATCCACTTCGCGCATCCAATGAGGATTTGTTTGTGACCAATAGTGCATATTATGTAAATTACCTCTGCCACAGCTACTGAAGGTGGCTTCATCAGTCCATAAAACTTGTGAGAGAAATTGAGGATTCTCGTTACACATCTCTCTTAGCCAATAGCAATAGTCGAGCCGTCTGTCAAAATTAGTTTCTGATAGGGCCTGATGTTAAACTACATGATAGGGATGCAGCTTAAAATCCCTTAAAATTCGGAACACTTTAGTGCAGCTTATGCCTAGGTCTAACGAAATTTCTCTTATGCTTAAATGCGGATCGACTTCCACGCACGCAGAAACGTTTATAATATTGTCTTCATTCCTTACTGGAACGGGAATGCGTCGTACACTTCCCGCTTACCTTAAACATATTGCCAGTCGCCGAAATACTCTTCTGTTTTCGTTCAGTATATCTGGCAGCATATTCGCGTTCGGCTATAGGCGCATTTTTAAAACATTCAAAATATACGGCAAGCATATCGTAAGCCTCGGCATTGCATTGGTATAAGTCATTTTTAAAGAGCATGTATCACAAGTTTTTATCAAGAAAGTCAAGACAAATAAAGGAGAAACTTTTGTCAACACAACACCTTACAAAATGAAATCAGTTGACAACTATTCCCATTTGTTTATCTCCATGGAAACCTTCCGATTTTATTTCACAGCAATCTAGATTTATTTTTTAAAACACCATATTATTAGAGTTACGCGTAAATTACACGTTTTCTATGATTATACTATTAATTCTAAAGTGGTTTCTGGGCCATTGGAATAATGAGTGGCAAACCTACACAACCATAAAGTTTAAAAATATTTTTTGTCATGAAATGCTTTACCACGAAACTATAAAAACAATCGCTTCTTCATTTAAAGTTTTAAAAATTATTCTTTTGGCAATAACTTTGAAACGAACGGAGGTATCGAACTGTAGTTTTTACGTTCTTTTTAGCAAATTCATCTACTTTTCGATTATGATATCATAATTATACCGTATGATTTAAGTTTTCGGAATAAACTCAAAAAATCTGTTATTATTGCAAATTGTACCCTCTAGCCTTCTTATTGAGATCTATCATGGAGCACCGAATATGATAGTTAAAAGTACTTACATTTCTCTTCCAAACAATCTTTAGTTTTCTAAAATTGGATAAGTCGTTTATACGTTACAGCGATTTAAACGATTACACTTTTAACAGCTTCCCCCCTCTTATTAAAGTCGATACGCCAATGAGCCTAGGACTTAAATGATGCATAATTGTCCAAGCTTTTTAATGGTGTTATCAAAGGTATACCTTAATGTGGAATTTTCGTAGATATCTAAAATTTTAAAATTTACTTTTCTATTGTGCCCCTTGCGGCAAAATGCGGAACTTAAAAGTTGTTTCCAGGATTCTCTCATGGCCACATTAGTAATGATTTTTTTTTTCTAAATTTCTATGCCCAGTAAATTCCGAGATATGGCCGGTGTCCGACCTTAATGAAACACCCTGTATGTTTAAGAACAGACTGATACCCACCCTTTAATACCTGTCATGTGTATCATCGTGGCCGGACTATAAGGTTAGTTTGTTTTTCCTCTTCAGATTGGCTTATATCATACCCGATCTAACGATTGTACCATGCCATCGTACAGTTGTTTTTTTAACAGACCTTAAGCATTATGTTTAATAGCCATAATAAAAACCAATTTAGCTATATCACGATCAACTTCATGGTGATGTTCTCCGTAAATTTTAACATGCCAGTGAATCACATGACCTGCTCCAATGTGCCTGGAGGGCTGAACTAACAGCAGCTTTTGCTAGGTGGTTGTTTCGAAAATACTTATGACCTTGGTGCTTATCACATGGTAACAACTCTTTCAACAATTAAATATTTTGCAAGTAGATTAATTCAATGGGCTGAATAAACTTTGAATTAATTCTTGACTTTTTTGACATAAGTCACTTGATTGCTTGATTGGGATTTGATTGATTTAATTTAGAAATTAAATCACTGAGAAATGAACCGTACGGTTTAAAAAAGTGCTATACAATCTTGTTCCATACAACTAAATAGGTAGTCATTGAAATGAAAATTATTCTATAATTTTTATAAGGTACGTTTCCTAGCCGCTAAGATTTAAGGGAATATTCTGGAACCTTATATGTTTACTGTGAAAGTAAGATTATAAAAAGTATCACCTATTATTAAAATAGCCTTACACTTTTATGATTAAAAATTACTAAATCGATTAATTAAAAACAGCAAAAACAGGTAATCAATAAGATCTCCAGATCTTTGGACCTACAAGCCTTTAAACTGGATGACATCGTGGCTTTTGTAACAACAGCTATATCAGCATAGCCAATATGAGTCTGAGTCAAACTTAAGTTCAGAGACTACTCCATAGACGCCGAAGTGTTTCAGCTTATAAATGCTCTGTATAAATTATGTAAACGGTAATTTCAGAGAGTTGCATAATGCAACACAACTCACTGTATAAATAAATAATACGACATAGACTAATTTGTGTTTAGTTTGTCATCAAACTTCCTGGTTAATTTGGAGCGAAATATGTAGGTAACCATTCAAATACGACTAGTTTCGGGCCGACACTTTGCGTCTTTTTTTACTTTTCAACTTTTCATAACCAGATCTCTTGAAACGCAACGGACGATTTGTTTAAAAAAAATATATACTTTTCAAAAGTACTTGATTTACTAATTTTGTGTTTCCTTTGTTTCAGGTATGTGCTGTACTTCTAAAATCCCATAAAACTACCCATCGACAGTGGGAAAAAGTAGGTAGCATATTAATTGTCAGGAATTGATTTGAATGTAAAAGAAGGTGACCTAGAAATTATTATTATCTTATTCCATATTGCGTTAAATTAATATCCTGTATTTGATCCATGTAAAAAAAATATTAGAGTTGCGATTTCATTAACTGAAGCGTTTTTTTTTGCAACAAAACGTCTTTTATTCGTATAGTACGGGATGGGCCAATAAAAACGAAACAAGGTCCATTTCTCATATAGTCGTCGTCACTGCAAAACCAAGTAACCAACATGTTTCGTGCAGAAGCTAGATGTTTCGTAACAATTCTCTATGAAATTTAATTAGTTAACCCAAAATTGCAAAATTTTTAGTGTCTCCTAAAAAATTGGGTTTTTGCCGGTTTTTGCAGATACTTGGTTTTGTGCTTTCATGGACGATATTTATCGATCGTAGAGAAAATCGTTTAGGCCCGTCAATTTTTATTTCTAGAAGAAAATCTTTTGCGCATATTTTCAACTTTAGACTTTACCTAACATTTTACGTTTCCATGGTAACGACGTGGACGTTTTTAAAGGTTTTCTTTGTAGTATGGAAGCTAGTAAAATGCTTAATTTGTCGGCACGATAGTGCAGGGTGTCCATTTTTCGATGTAATGGCAGGGTATCTCGGTAACTAGTAAAGATAGAAATACAGTGGGTGGCAAACATTTTCGAATACACCCTGTAGCTTAAAAACTAAGAAAGCTATGGCAATTCTGTTTACGGCATCTTTTGTTTCACGAGATAGTGGTGTAGTAGTGTAAAAACCGCAAGTCTCTATCTTTACTGGTTACCGAGATACCCTGCAATTACATCGAAAAAGGGACAACTTGTACATCTGGGACCAAACTTTTAAAATTTTTCAGGCTAGTCTTTATAGCCTGTCTAGTATTATCCATCCCGATCGAACGTCCTGCCCATTCTGTTTATGCTTGAATGGCTTTACTTTTAAGATTTTCTCTAATTACTCCATTCCTAACTTTGCCTGTTCGTTTTATCGCAACCACCTTTCTTAGATATCTCATTTCTACAGCAGCAGCTTGAGGTCTATTCTTTTACCTTCCATTGATCACCAAATTTTCAGCCTCAAATGTCAGTATTGCTTTATATCTTTGTGTTTTTCTTCACTTATTTTGTGTTTAAAAAGTTATTGTGACAGCTTCAATTCTATTTCCTATTTCTTCGTTCTTAAAGGTACCTCTATTATTTATTACTGTATGCCTTACTTACTTCTATACTCTATTCAAAAACCATTATCTTGCCGCCCTAGATGTTTTTTACTGACTTTTGGTTTTAAATAGAGTAAAAGTTCCAATATTTATTCTTTACGCGAAACAGTTCATTGTATACTGATCTAATGTTAACTTCCATCATTTCTTGCTACAAGCACAATATCGTCTGCAAAGGCACTGGATTTAAATGTAAGTATCAGTATGTTTTGTACCAGCTTTCCTTTATGACTTCATCATACATTATTCATTATATTTTTGGGATGTCCCCTTTTATGGATAGGATGCATTTCCATGTTCAGGCTAGATTTAATATGTTTAAATATTCCTCGTTTGCACATGGTCCTAGATCATATAATCAACTCCGCATCCATTTCATCTGCACCTGCAGCTTTTCTTATTTTTAGTTTTGTAATAAAATTCTAGGACATTATCTGCTGTAGTGTACTCTTCCTTCTATTCATTCATTTATGGCCTGCTCTCAGTCCCTGACAGTTTCAAGTTGTCAAATGCAATCAACCAGTTGTAGGACTTAACAAGGCATTCTGGGGTCTACATGCAATATTCATCTGGTTAGTTTAGGTTAGTTCAGGTTAGTTCCGATTTCTGTATTTTATTGATTTTACGCTAGGTTCCTAATACTTTTTAATGCTTTATAGCAGAGTTTTTGGATTTATTTGCTATTTTGTTCTTACCTTTCTCCGAATTTTTCCCATGTGTTTTCATTTGTTGTTTTAACTATGTCTTACTTTAATTCGTTGTTATTTGCAATTATCGTACAGGTGGTGCATTCTAGCCTGAGATCTGAGATGCGTCGTAGATGACAGAAAAGCGCATCCGAAGGTTAGAGCTCATGCTATATTGTTCGACCTGTTCTGCTGTTGGTTTTTATTCTGCAAACATATTTTACATATTTTTCTTTTCTCTTTTAATTTCTTTATTTTATTATTTATTTATTTCTTTTACTATCACATTTTTTGTCGCAATTATTTTAAACGGTCGTCTACTTTATTAATTTCCTCAATGTGTTTATTTCTATTTCTATTTCCACTTTACTTTTGAATTATTCTCCAAATCCTGGTTCTCTCAATTTGCAGCTTTTGATTTTGGTCTTTAGGTCTTTGATCTCAACTTTATTTCTGGTTTCCTCGTTTTTAACTTCTTTATATTTTGCTTTCATTGATCCCTATCAACTTCTTTTCACTCTTACGTCGTTATGCCCAACGACTGGTTATGCCTTTAAACGTAATTTTCCGAAATCCAATTTTTTATAAAGAGGGAGTTTTGGTCGTAAAATCAATATTAAAAATCTATTTCTTGTCAACTCCATCCGTGGACACAGTATATGCTTTCAGGACACTGAATAAGGTTTAAATCCATCCGTTTTGTGTTCTTTAAAACTGCGAAACTTTACATTTTACCGTCAGTGAGCAGGCTGTATTTTTTGGGTCCATTTAACCTCAATGCAAAAACCCTTCGCTAATGACGAAGCAAGCCAACAATGCCCTGAATAGGAAGTTATTTACAATGCCTACTTCAAGTCCGCCTGGGATGCGACTCATTAACTCCGAACCAACCGCCCTTTAAGGAAAATCTTACTTTTCGTTTTGACAGAAGAGGCTCATTTAACAAAATATTTGTGTTTATTTCAGGATTGGTTTTTTAGATACTTTTGTGGCTTGGTTACAATAAAAAAAGGTATTTTTTCCCTACTTGTATATACAGGGAATTTGAAACTCGATGGTACATTATATGTTTCTTAAACGATTACAAATATATTGTGAACATCTTCTACAGATAATATATTGAGGTTGTCTGCTCTATTAGGTCGATAAATAATATCGGTGCCACTCAAGCGAACTAAACTTAGCTAATTTTTTGGAATGGCCAACCAAATTAGACAACTTGTACTAAATATCGTATAGGTACTAACTTTATAAAATCAAAATTACCGCACATTTCTAAAATAATGTTAAAATTTATTATCATTTACTTATAAATGCGTTTAACAATTTGTGATATTTAGTATTTACTAGCCTAAATATGGCGGCAATAAAAAGGCACAATACAATGTTGCTGTAGAAATAGTGTATTATTCAATGTATAGTAATGACAGCTGTTATTTACGAGGATGAGATTTATAACACAAGCCATCGTAAATCATCGGACATAGTAATCGTCAGTACGGCAAGTGGAATACTCTATTTTTCTGTCACAGTATAAAAATGGACAGGTATTATCGATAATTAAATGAAATATTTAAACAATGTACACAAAGAATAGGGAACTTGCACATTTTTTTTTTAAATTGCATTTTAGGTCTTGAGGACAGATACCACTGCACTTTGAAGTTCTCTGTAAACATTGCAAACAACAAGATAGCACATTAACTTCAACCCTCATAGTCACTTGGGATCTTCTCTGAGTTTCTAAGTCAGGAACGCTCCTTTGACTTCTATTGGTTTGTCGAAAACTGTTTAGGTCTTGTCACTTCTAGAATTTTGAAATCGGTTCTTGCCTTGATTATTGTGGCTCGTGTGTATTGGATTTAAGAATTTTGTTCTGCATAATTTTGGCGCCTTTTCCATTAATTTTGTTATTGATAGTGCCTCTCTACTTACTATAAGTGCCTCACAACTATGGGTTTGGGCCGACAGGGAGCCAGCCTTTCGGTAGTTTGTATGTAGCGTTTTGTGTAGATCTCGTGTGTGAGTCTGTAATTAATGGGCTTGTCGAAACGTTCGTGCGTCTGTAATAGTCTCTTATAATTTTTAAGAAAAATTAATTTATCGTTTGCATATGAAAGTCTTGATAAAGTACGCGGTTCATTATATATCTAGGGACGTCAGCAATAATTTTCAACGCCCTGTTTTGAATTACTTGGAACTTATTAAGCTCCGTTTTGCTTATGTTGCACAACGAAGGTGCACCATAAGTGAGAACCGGCCTGACCAATACCTTGTAGAGGTTGACCTTTGTCCTATTACCAAATCTACTCCGCCTGTGAAGCAGCGGGTAGATAGAGCCTAATTGACGCAATGCAAGGTTTACTCTATTAAATGAATTGAGCCTCCAGTTCAGCCTTTGGTCAAATATAAGTCCTAGGTATTTCACCTCGGCTTCCCGAACCCTCATAGTAAATTTAATTTTAAAAAGGCTAAATTTGATGAAATTAACAATTGCTTATTGGAAATATGGATTGGGATTTAATGTTTCTTGATCTCAATGTCGAATAATGCACTTCTAAATTTTATTTTATTCTTAATAATTTCATTGATTACTACATTCCTAAATTCTAGCTTTTACAGGAAATTTCCAGGATGGTTTAGTCTAAGTACCGGGTGTTCCACCTAAGGAGGTAATCGGCTATATCTCAGAAAGTAATAACACTAGGACTTTGGGAAAATATATATCGATAAAAGCGGCCAAGAGAAATTCCTGGAAATTATTTTCAAGTTCGAAAAATGACCGCTAGGGGGCGTAAGAGAACTTTCAAAATAGAAATGCCGATTTTCTCTTCATTTTTCTTAATAAAAATATGTTAAAAATACAAGCATTGTATTCTTCATAAAATTATGCAACTTTATGTTAGGAATCGTTTTTTTCTAGTTTCAATAATAAAGTGGTGGGAGAAGGTCAAACTTTTTTTCTTTCAAACGCTGATATCTCTGCTTTGGATGAACCGATTTTATTCAACTTGGTCTTGAAAAAAAGCCCTTCTTTGCCTCTACATGCAGATCTAATAACTATACCATATTGATTCTGATGGTGGCCACTAGATGGCGTTTTTCCGTAATTCCTCAATGAATAAGGATTTTCTCAAAAAAATCAAATGATATGATATGACTTTTCATCATATTTTATTTAAGGCTTATAAAGGCTATTAAATAGTGGAATAAAAAATCCAGGTCCGTATTTAAAATAAAAAAGTTGATGATGGTCGCTCGAATCCTAAACGTCGGATTAAAAAACTAACCCCATCAGCTTGTAGAGGAGGAAAAGTTACTATAAGGAACTGAAACTCGCAACGTGATATCTTTTGTTAAACTAGAGAAATTAGGGATGATAATAATAAACTGGCCTATTTTTCCATATTAATTATTATTATCCCTAATTTCTCTAGTTTAACAAAAGATATCACGTTGCGGTTTTCAGTTCTTTATAGTAACTTTTCCTCCTCTACAAGCTGATGGGGTTAGCGATGCTCTAAGATTGGTTTTTGTCTCAATCTTGATTGCATTATTAATAAGGCGCATCTATTTATTTAAGAGGTACGTTTTTTCTTCAATAGTTTCTTATTGATTGCCTGTCGGATATGCATGATGGACTTAGGGTTGGACTTTTAAACATTCGGTCGATTTTTACTGGGTTTTACGATTTTAAATATTTAGTTGAACGCCATAATATTGATATAATGTTTTTGTGCGAGACGTGGCTCTCTGGTGGTGATTACTCTGCTCGTTTTTCTATTCCTGAGTATCAGCTTATTTGAAAGGATAGAGCTGGAAGAGGTGGGGGGTTGCGGCGTAAAGCAGTAGATATTAGCGAAAGATCTATACAACGAATTTTAAAAAAGCATCGTTTTTATGCCTACCACATTCAATTCCATCAAGCTCTTAGCGATAAAGATTTCCAAAATCGACTCGAATTCTGTGCCTGGACAAGAATAAAATTCAAGAAGATCCTATGTTTTTCAATTATGTTTTATTCTCTGATGAGGCTAGATTTTATAACACCGGTGGTGTAAATAGGCATAAGTTTTACTATTATTTCACTGAAAATCCGCGATATATGATGCAAATCGATCAGCGGCACCAGTGGTCTTTGAATGTGTGGGGCGGAATTATTGGTGATACTGTGATAGATCTATATTTTTTAATGATCATCTTAATGGGCCCATGTATTTAAACATTTTACGAAATGATTTACCAGGTTTACTGGCAGACGTTGCTCCATATATTAGAAATAGGATGTGGTTTCAGCAAGACGGAGCACCGGCATATTTTTCACGGGATGTAAGAAATTACCTTGATGATACCTTTTGCAATCAATGGATCAATTATTGATGATACTGTGATAGGTCCATATTTTTTTTAATGGTCATCTTAATGGACCCATGTATTTAAACATTTTACGAAATGATTTACCAGGTTTACTGGCAGACGTTGCTCCATATATTAGAAATAGGATGTGGTTTCAGCAAGACGGAGCACCGGCACATTTTTCACGGGATGTAAGAAATTACCTTGATGATACCTTTCGCAACCAATGGATCGGTAGAAACGGACCTGACCTGCTAGATCGCCGGATCTAACAAAGCTTGACTTTTCTTTATGGGGACATGTAAAGCAAATTGTTTATAATAATTCGCCGACAACTGCCATTAATATGCAGCAAAGAATTAGAGACGTGTTTGGTAGTATACCACCTGAAATGTTAAGGGAAGTAAATAGATCTTTTCAATAGCGTATTAATTTATGCACAGATCAAAATGGAAGACATTTTCAACATTTATTGTAGTTTACAATATTAGTTTAGGCATATAATTAAATTTTTAATTGATAAAATAAACGTTCTTTTTATATTTGTACACAACAGAATTTACGAAATTTGCAATTATTCCGTAAACGGCTGGAAATAACCTACATGTTTGTATTGCAAAAAATATTTGTTAATGAATTCTACGTTACATTAGTTAAAATATGCAGGGTGTTCCATTTGAACAATTTGAGAAAAATGAGTTTTTAATGACTCATTTTAGAGACCTTATTTAGAACACCCTGTATAAAATTGATGAAAACTCTTCACTTCATCGTATCTCTGGACTTCTTGTCATTATTTCTGTACAATGCGGTGATTGCCAAAAATGTTTTCAGATTTTTTTGTTGGTTTTTCTTCAGAGCTGCTAAATTTTTTTATCTTAGTTTTTAATTTATTGCTCTTAAACTACCAAAGTAAACTGCATAAAATTATAGATATTTATAAAGGATAATAATACAAACCAAAATATGAAAAAAAATACAGGATGTCCCATTTAAAAAAATTCAACATTATGTTACCACACTTTTTTGGGCAACACTGTATATGCAAAAATATTTTCCTGAAATACACTCTATGATACAGTATAAGCCCGCATATGAATAAAATTTCTAACTTAATTTGTTTAGGAGCTATGAAAGCCCGACGCACTGTTGCAGGACCCTGTATAAATAAACTAGCTTCTATTCAAAATAGATTTGTTAAATTAGTTAATAAGAAATATTTTAATAAAAATCTCTATAGCTGCTTCAGCACAAATTAAAAATCTTTAGGAAAAATTCTATATACCGGGTGTTGCATCGTCGAGCGGGACATAGGAAATCCCATGTAATTTTAAATGGGGTCAATTATTGGCTTCCCTAATTATTTTAGAGAAAAATTCTATTTAGGTTTATTAAAGAGCACTAAAACCCACATTCAAAAGAATAACTTTAGATATTTTTGAAGAGCCCGTTTACGGGTTATCGCCGATTTCTTTTTAACTATTTCTCCTTTTTATGGCCCCGTATTTGCGGGCACCAGTCAAGGTAAAAGATGACTGTCAAATAAAGTTGTCATTTTGAAATGTGTGCTTTATTATTATAAAAACTCGTACATCGAAAATATTAAAGGTGTATTTATGAGTACAAATTAATCTGAATAAAACTAAAATAAAGTATCCAATTACAAGGTTAATTATGACATTTTACATGTTTCAATATTTTACTAATTAATAGGTAGGTACTATTAAATTGTTAGAACTTTAGGAATTAAGAAGATGTTCAAATATTCCTCAAAATGACAACTTTATTTGACAGTCATCTTTTACCTTGACTGGTGCCCGCAAATACGGGGCCATAAAAAGGAGAAATAGTTAAAAAGAAATCGGCGGTAACCCGTAAACGGGCTCATCAAAAATATCTAAAGTTATTCTTTTGAATGTGGATTTTAGTGCTCTTTAATAAACCTAAATAGAATTTTTCTCTAAAATAATTAGGGAAGCCAATAATTGACCCCATTTAAAATTACATGGGATTTCCTATGTCCCGCTCGACGATGCAACACCCGGTATAGCTTCGCTGACGACAGCATACTTGTTTGATCTTTTACGTTGGATGCTGAAACATCGAAAATCAGTGATAAGCGGCAAGAAGTCTCACATCTTAATAAAGATCTGCAAGGAATTCTGTCTTGGGGAGCAGTAACCAAGTAAAACTTAACACAAAAAAAGCAGGTGGGAGCTCATTCTAAAAAAATTAATGTTAAAGAACTAGATATATTCATGGCGGAACACTAGATTTCCCTGGCTTCATCAATTCATTTATTTGGTGTCAATTTGGATACTTATTTGGCTCACGTTGCTGCCATAGCCAAGACAGCCACGCAGGAGCTTGGGATACATTGCCGAACTAAGACGCTCTATACACCCAACAACTTTTGATGCTCTATAAAGCTCAAATTTGACCATCGCTGAAATATTGCTTACACATTTGGAGCCCCAACAAGTATAATCTCTAAAGATTCAAGGTCAACTCGCTTTCTGTGCACACGCCACACTCGCAGAGCGCTATATAAGATTTGTCCTGCAGTGCTTTGCCTGACCATATATAAAGTCTTACAAGAGATATACAATAATGCTCAACAATTAATTGAAGAAGATAATTGTTACACCTGCATTTAAAAATTTTGGTAAATGATCGATATCTATAAGTATTTCTTATCGTCACCAAATATGTCTCGTCCAACATAGATACAAAGTTATCCCTTGAACAAAAACTGTAGGAGTGTTGTTGAACCTTTTTATGTTGTTGTTTTTTCTTTACCTTTACATTCATTTTTGATTAGCCCATTTTTCTTTATTGATGAATTATAATTTTGGTTGCTTTAGCTATAACAATAAATATACTTTTATTAACTATAGCTGAAGATTCTCTCTACGCGGATATTTTAAACATGTATATATTATCGACTTCAATTGTTGAACAGTGTATTATTAAAGACATATTTCTTATTCAAATTACATTCATTTCATGTTGTCACACTTGAAAAAGCAGTTTCCCTATACAAATTAATTCTATTTTCTGATCCACTAGTTTCGAATAAAACCTAATCTCTATTAATTAGAGCAGATGCGGACAGTCTTTTTCATCAAACGTAGTTAATCTTGACATTTTTGGCACCCCAACCGCGAAAGCGTAAGAAAGCCATTTTCTTCGCCGGAAACATGTTTCGGAAATGGATCTTTAACAACTTAATGACGTCCTTTGAAGGTGTATTTTTAAATATCGTACTCTGCCGCTATTTGCTTTTAGTGACTCTGCGCTCTTTGTTAAAAAATACTTTATTTTCCTTTAATGTACTTAAATTAAAAGTATTCTTGTGTTTGGTCGCTGCAGTGAAAAGTCACTTAAAATATATTGATACGAGCACAAAATGGAAAGTTCTCGGTCTGGAAGTTCAAAATACATCAATTTTTTGATGTAGTCTACTTCAATGCCCTTTGTCCAACTTTTTTCCATTGAATATATTCCATCCGTCGAGTAAGGCTTCCATAGTGCTCATCCACAGGGCTGTTATTATCTGCTTATTTACTTAAGGCGTTTGTCTTCTTCTTCTAAACAAAAAATAGTGTCTTACCTATTACACACTCTGGTTTCCGTGCTCATCATAGCACAAGGATTGCGTTACTGAAAGTTACTAACGACTTTTATCAAGGTATTGATGAGGACATGTTACCCTGGTCTTGTTGGACTTCATTAAAGCATTTGATACTCTTAGTAATACCATCTTATATCAAAAATTACAATTTATTGGTTTCGATCAATGGGCTGTATTATTTCTTAACAATTATTTGGATAGTCGTCAACAGAGAGTTTGTCCTAATCGCAGTAGATCAGATTTTGTTTATGTAGGCAAGATGTACCACAAGGTCGCGTTCTAGCACCTGCACTTTTCTCACTCTATACCTTAGGTTTTCAAAGCTTCATTAAAAACTACGCCGATGGTACGCAAATATACTTTTCATTCCATTGTAAGAACGTAGCTGATGCTGTCTCGAAAATTAATTTGATAATTTATTCATTCAATATTTATTATAATATACAAGTTGAATTGCACTATATTATTCTATACCTTAAATAAGTATTAACAATCACATCTAATGGAAAAAAAGGTACCTAATTAACAGGTTTACTTGCATGTACCAATGAATGTAATAATATAATTTTGCATATTATGTCGAATGTCTTGTTCAATAAAAGAGGATGGAGGTATTGATTTTTTGCCCCAGAATGACCAGAGAGAAACGACAAGTTTAAAATAATATTAAATCGTGAAATTTGGTAATTTAGTTCCTGTGGATAAAATTTGAGAGACACGATTTTAGTCGCATGTTAAAAAATTAGTACATAATTCATATTACAAATGCTTTGTATAAGCCAGGATATACAGAGCACTCACATAAAATAAAGACTATGCGATTCGTTGATTTTATCTGTTCCAAAATTCTAAAATTCTTAATAGAGATAGGAAGACTATACAAGGGACTTAAAATCCGTATATTAGGTTCGCATACGGGCTCCACAAGTATTATCAATAAACTATCTGAATTTCCTCGAAAATTCTTTACGTAACAATAATTAACAGCAATATCACAAGTTTTTTAATCGGTTAAATTCAACTGTCACGAAAACTTTTTTTTTTGGAAATTTTACGAAATGAGTTTTATTTGCAACCAAGTTTAAAGCTAAATAGTCTGGTCTCTACAGAATTTTAAAGCAACCAGAATCCGTCACCTTTGTTATCAACTATATTGCAAGCCAAGATGAAAAGATAGTTCATCTTGATCGGCTAAAACCATATAGAAGATTTGATATTCCACAGTGTATGGAGGAAAATACAGAAGACACGGAAATTAATGATGCGCAAATAGGTTTCGATGAGAACATTAATCAAATAAACAACGAATGGCCTCCGGACTGACAAATTAATGAAACTGTGGATTCCGACTATGATGAAGAAGACAACGAAGAAATGAACTCAGAATCCGAAGAGAGCAACGCAGAACGTGTCGAAGAAGAAGAAAATTATTGTAATGTTAATTTTAGTACCTATCCTAACTATAATAGCTAGAAGTTCTTAGACGATGAACGAGTTTTTCTTGAAATTTATTAAAGACTATTACCGACGCACAGACGTATCAACAAACCCACTAATCACAGACTCCCATTCGAGATCTAGACAAGATACGACATACAAACTACCGAAAGACTGGCTTTCTGTTGGTCCAAATCCAAACTCGTAGTAGAGAATTTGGTTATATTTTTATTTATTCTAACTGTTTACATTTAGCCTGAAATTATCAAAAATATGGTAATATATTATATAAATCCCTAAATAGCCCAAAATCATACTGATTAAGCTAAAACTAGGGTTACAATTTTTTTTATTATTGATAATAATAATTAATGAGCTAACAAATGAAAGGCGCGTGATGTTTTTAAAATTTTTTTTATATACTTTATCAATAAAGTGGCCGAGGTTGACAATTTTTTATTACTAAGTTGTTTATTAATATCAAATTATAAAATGTTAGCACATGCAGATATTTCAATCGAGGCAGACATATTTAACTATACTTGGTGACATTTTTTGATATTGACAATTTAAGTGAAACAAGTCTTTCAAATTATTTATGATGGTTTCAAATCACGCATAAAATTTGAGTGCAAGTACTAACGGTGTTAAGAAGGCTTTATAAAATGTTTTTTGGTAGACTTATAAACATCTTGCAGATTTGGGTTTAAAAGTACTATTGGTTATACTGACAGTTTTAAGGAACATATTTATAATCTTTACAAAAATCCTTTTTGGTTTTATGCCGGGTTTATTGGAGCTTTGAAGAGGTTATCTAGTATAAACAGTTTTCACGATCAGTTTTATTATATACCGGGTGTTGCATCGTCGAGCGGGACATAGGAAATCCCATGTAATTTTAAATGGGGTCAATTATTGGCTTCCCTAATTATTTTAGAGAAAAATTCTATTTAGGTTTATTAAAGAGCACTAAAACCCACATTCAAAAGAATAACTTTAGATATTTTTGATGAGCCCGTTTACGGGTTATCGCCGATTTCTTTTTAACTATTTCTCCTTTTTATGGCCCCGTATTTGCGGGCACCAGTCAAGGTAAAAGATGACTGTCAAATAAAGTTGTCATTTTGAGGAATATTTGAACATCTTCTGAAATCCTAAAGTTCTAACAATTTAATAGTACCTACCTATTAATTAGTAAAATATTGAAACATGTGAAATGTCATAATTAACCTTGTAATTGGATACTTTATTTTAGTTTTATTCAGATTAATTTGTACTCATAAATACACCTTTAATATTTTCGATGTACGAGTTTTTATAACAATAAAGCACACATTTTAAAATGACAACTTTATTTGACAGTCATCTTTTACCTTGACTGGTGCCCGCAAATACGGGGCCATAAAAAGGAGAAATAGTTAAAAAGAAATCGGCGATAACCCGTAAACGGGCTCATCAAAAATATCTAAAGTTATTCTTTTGAATGTGGGTTTTAGTGCTCTTTAATAAACCTAAATAGAATTTTTCTCTAAAATAATTAGGGAAGCCAATAATTGACCCCATTTAAAATTACATGGGATTTCCTATGTCCCGCTTGACGATGCAACACCCGGTATAATAACCTCTTGTAGATTGTGATAAAACTTAAAATGTTACTTGGGAGGCACTATATGATATATAATAGAAAAGGCGCCAAAACTTTGCTGACAAAAACTTTTAGAATAACGCATGAACCAGAATTAGTTAAGGCAAGAGCCGATATCAAAATTTCTAAAAGCGACAATACCTAAACAGTACACAATGAATAACAGATGTCAAAGGATAACATCTTGACGTAAAAATGCATTCAAGAACCTGAGTAGCTAGAAGTTCTCATGTTAAATAAAGCCAATATCATATTTTACAAGATGATGTTATATCGTCTTCAAATGATATTACTTTTTCTAAAAGCTACAGAATTATTTTTTATTTTTTCCAAGCAGTTGTAAGCAACTCTTCGCATCTTCTTGAATGGTATGGGGCATTGCCAAAACAGCGATGGAGCCCATTGGAATAATTCCCAAAATAGTCCTCAAAAACGTTAGCCTTCATCTCTTCCTGGTTGTCACCGGTGTGAACTGACTGAAATGTTCAAAAAGCCATCGATGCTACCGATATGGGTAATATTTCAGCGTTTTCCTTTTCCAGAGGGTGCTTATATTCCTATGGATAGACCATCTAAAAACTCTTGTCGAGAAGAGGTTATATTCTTATGCTGCAATATTTTTCCAACTGTATAACCTTCGTTTATCCACGTTTCGTCCACATTGTACAGTTTCCTATTTTGATTGCGAAAATATCCTATTTTTTTGTAAATAATATCGCCTCCAACATACAATTTCATCTTTTTCGATTAATTGAGGCTTTTGATTCTGATTTTCCCATCTAAAATTTATTTCCCATAGAATTTTCCCTTATCTCTTTCTATTTTAGGAACATCTTCTTTCATTGCAATTAAAATTACATCTAAAGTGTGAATTTCGTTTTTAAAATAGAATGAATATGCGTTTCTTATAATATTTTTCTCGTGTTCATTTAAATGCTTCATATGCATTCCTGCCGACTGTTTTCAATTATTAACGGTTCCACTTTTTCCCTCATTTATAAGCCTGTAGATGGTCGACTTTCCAATTTCGGTCATCTTTGAACCTACTGTACTGTGGTGTTTTGTTGGTTCGTAATAAAAAAGTAACTTGCTTCCATGAAATTAGTCTTGTGTATTCTCTCTCATAATTCATTTTTAGTATTCATATAAACCAAAATGTATCCTAAACATCACATATAAATAACATTCACCATTATAGTTTACATAATGACCCAGTTGATATATTAACAATCTAATAGGAAATGTAACAATAACATAATTAGTTCCTACGTGTTACTATTAACTTAACTTATACCTACTTGAACCAATAGTTTTATATCCTATAATAATTATGGATGGAGATTTGCCTTGACATAACAAATAGTGTAACGCACAATGCAAGGGTTTATTATTTAAGTGCATTAAATACATTACGTGCAATTAATTTTTCGTTGATAGATAATGCACATTTTGCCGCACGTTTAACTGAAATGAATACCGAAAGACTTTCCATTAACCATACTAAAAGAAGAATATAATACGCTGCAATCACTGATGCTCATGCAGGTTCTCACTTTGCTTAAGGTGCCAGGTAACTTAAGTAATAACATTATTAGGTACCTTTGTAATTAAGTCTATATAATATTTTTAAGAATTAATATTAAATATGTAGACAGTCAGGTATTCCCATGAAACGGCCATTTATTTATTACTCTTTCCCAGTTTCTAACCAAGTATTATGTTCCTTAAGTTCTAAAAGATTAGCTGCTTTTTACTTACACTATCACTAACTCAAAGGGTTACGTCTTCTTGAGCCTTCTTGTGAGGTTAGCGTTATCGAGGAGCTGAATGACCTCGACATTCACTTGTTAAAATAATCGTTATCTGTGACTGTGATCTCGGTGAAGGTTACCATTTCTGAAATACCAAGGAGTCTTCAGGATATCCCTTTGTACTTTGTTTTGGAATTTTATATTGTCAACAAGATGGCGTCTCACATAAACTCAACCTATGTTTTTCACACTTCTCAACAGCTGTACGGTGAGAGTCCAACCCACTGCCCGCTTACGGTCAAGATCATTCAAACAATCGATCAGCACTTTACGTGTATAAAGACCCTAGCGCACGGTGGGGAAGGCACCCTCGTCTTACGACTGGGTCACTTCCTACATACTCAGGAGTAGTTCTGTCCGTTTGGAATCTAGCCTGCAGTCCAGAGTCCTTTCCCCATATCTGCATTCTCAGAAGTTGTTCTGTCCCCGAAAGTAACCCCTATAGGAGAACACAACCCTAAGTTGTAACAATATTATGTCTAGACTGATTTAATTATACTTTATACACTTTACGCAGGCAATATTTTGATTACTGTAATAACTGATACAACATCTGGGTCATAAAAAAGAAAATCTACCACACAATGTCTTTATATTTTAAATTTTCTTTCGGAAGTAAAATTGACGCTCCATGTGTTCATGCAAATAAATTTCATTTACAAAATTATGAAAGGTGTTTCGTTATTTCTTCCTACGTTGCATATAAATCGAGAATTTCGTAAAGGAACAAAATGAAATTTAAAAAATTTGCATAATAACACGATACGAAATTACGGCTGCTCCAGAGAGACATGCCATCATTAAACGTGAATTAAAAATCAAATATTAAAATTTGCCTCTTGGCCATAAAATTAATGTCCACAACAAGTCAACCAGTAAATTATCAGGGCTGCCTTGTGGTATTTTTATTATCGAGTAATTCTGCCTTCTTGTGTTTCGTATTATTAATATCCGACCGCAAATGCTATCTTCATCTTTAAATTCAATAAAACATTTGAATATGGAAAATAAAACAAATGCTTACTTTGAGCTAAACGACTGACTAGATTGCAAAATAAACTTCAGAAAAAACACCTTGTGCGTAGAAAGTATACAGGGTGATAATTAATTATTAGTCATGGGATCAAACTCCAGGCTATAATTTCTTACTCAATTATAAGACAAATTAAACAGTTTTGTTCTTGACCTCCATCAGTGCAGTCCAAAGCTCGAACACTCTTGAGAAGACTTTCCCTCTTAGCTACCGCACTTCAGCATGTAATTAGAGCGTCTTATGATCAACTTCCGTTCCAGCTCATAAAACAGCAAAACGTCTTAAATTCAATACATCTCCTTTAAGCAGTTCACCAACTTAACGATCTCACTGAGCACGATATTTCATTCTGGCGACATATTTTTTGCTGTGAATAAAATAGTGTGTCGGCTTGTATTTAGAAGCAAGACCTGTAATCTGGATGACTCTTCCAGAAAATCGACCTGTCATTGCAGTAGCCCCATCAGAACATACACCTACACAAAGTCCAATCCGCATTTATCAACCACATAGTCTCTTCACCGTTTTAAATGTTTCCGAACTAGTAGTCTTTGTTGGTAAAGATGCCCAAAATAAAAACTCTTCTTTCAAGTCATCACACCAAAGGGTTAATCTTTGCAGATTTTACTCGTTGTGTTATCCAACAACAACAACATGTTATTCCAGAGTGAACCACGCATGGAGGGCTGTAGTGATTAATCTTGTAGTCTAGCAGTCAAAGGGTATATTTACGATCAGAGCTCTCGATATTTTAATAGTATTCCAGAGATCGTCGGATTTGAGCTTATTAGATTATGGAAAGCCGCTGATGTGTAAACGTAACTCAAGCTTCTGCGAGACTGCTTTAGCTATGGCCGCAACGTTACTATGGCTATGCAAATTGACGCTCAATACCCAATAAGCCCATAATTTACATGTACAGGGTATCTAGATTTCGCTGTTTTTGCACGGTAGCACTTTTATTGGTAAAGATGTGATGATGTGTCATGATGCTGCGCGCTGTCCTACTATTTTAAGAAACAAAAAGTGTCGAAAACAAAAATCGGATAGCTTTCTTGGTTTTTGATATATGGGTCATTATCAAAAAAAAAGGGAAAGTTACTCTGTGTGATCTCCCGTTAGTATTTTCAAGTATTCAGTATTGTATTAATTTTTAGAATAAAGTAGTTTACTATACATATATGTACAAATAGTGATTTTAGACAAAAGTCAAAACAATAGAAAAAAAAAGAAAAGATTAACAGAAAAATAATATTACCATGTCGAGGTTATGCCCTAATTCCTTAAAAAGTGTTGAAGTACTGTGATTATAAAATTTCATTTAAATAAACACATAGTAAGGTTTTCTTTTGCAATCGGTTGACTATCTTTTGTTGATTTCTGCAATCGAATAACCGTTTTGGTGTTTCAAAAAAGGTGATCCAAAATCTGTAACGTAAAGTTAATGCTCATTACCATGTCTTCCGTAGTTTTGCATTGTCTGGCAACTATGACAAGTGTTTGTAAAATCTATTGAATTTGACTGGGGCTCCCCTACAAACGTAGTTAATTTGACAAGTCCCTGATCTGAGATCAGTTTTTACCTAGCCGCAAAGTGAGTAGGCTTGTTTTCCAGATCACAAAGTATAACTACGTTGACGACATTACCGTCTCTTGAAGTTTGTGGTGTTTTTCATATATAATATTACTAGAGAAAAAATTTTGTCGGCAAAATTTTCGAAAGGTATGAGAGTTTGTTGCTGTTGAGAAGCAACAAACTTGAATAAAACCTTGAGAACAATTTTGCTTACACAATTTTTTCTCGAGTGGTATTCGACATGACTATTTCACGAGAAAAAAGACAAAGAACAATAAAATTACAGAGCTTTTATTTAAGAATAAAATAAAAAAATAACTTATTTATTGATATAAAAATTACAGTTGTGATAATTAAATGTTTGTGCTTTATTTTATTGATTTTGATTTGATGATATTACTTGATCTGGTGCTTTTTTTCTTAAGTTTTCAATTAATTTTAAATAACGTTCAGAGTCTAACTGCAAATAAGGCTTCAAAGAATTGGCATGGGAATGTCCTGTTAATTTGATCATTTCTTGCTTACCAACGCCATTTTTTGCAAGGGCAGAAATAGTGGAAGAGCGATGTAAATGGTTTGTTACTTTAAATTTTTTGGTATTTACGCCGATTTTTTCTGCTGAGAGTTTGGTTCATTTTGACATGCTGTTGATAGGCATGTTTATGTACCAAATTCCTGTTTTCCAATTTGGATGAACTGTCAAAAAAAGCCTGTCACTTGTAATTTCTGAATTGGTATTTCTTTTTTCAAATAATTTTAAAAATAGACGAATAGGGCAAAGATCTTTGTTAGTGTTGTTTCTTACCAACCATTTGTTACTGGCCAAGGCTTTTGCACCTCCTTGTGTGGTCTTTGAAAATATTGGATTGTATTCGATACGTCCCGTAAATTCTCCTTTTAGGTCTAATTATTGTTGGAAATAATGTACTTTGCAGTTCACTGCTTCGTTGCCTCGCCAGGCAAGTTCAAAAGAGAATAAGTGAAATATTTTTTTCTGTAGGTCGTCTGGGGTGTCTTCGTCATGAATTTTTATCATTTCCAATAATTCTTGTGTTGCAGGGCTTTCGAACTTTCTTTTCGTTTTTCTTGGTTACCTTGAAGTTGTTTTCGTTTTAAGTCCTTTGCCAAACGGGCTGATTTAAAAACAATGTCGCTAAATGGGTCTATTTTTATATTAAATTCTTGATAGTACTTTTCTTGTAGCATCTGCGCCGTGGTGTTCCATATGCTTTTGATACTTGACTCTTTGTAGTCCGCTTCGTTTAGTTTTTTCATGTTGTAAGCATAATCTTCCATAATTTTTGCTAATTCTTCGGCTGGAGTATGCTTTTCAAGCTTATAATCTCTTATCAATAACAACTGCGAAAACTGTCGCCAAATGGAAGTTTTGGAGATACGCGTATTTGGAGGTATATTCTTCGACACTTTCGAGAAAGAAAGGCCAGTTATGGAAAAAATCGAGAAAGAGAAAAAGCTATAAGGCCAAAGATAAAAAACAATCAAGAAGAATATGAAAAGCAAAAACAATAGAGAAAGAGCGTTACCTAAAAAGAAAAGCTGAAGAAAAAATTAAACCTATTAGTGACTTAAGTGAGACAGATAAACGATAAAAAAGGAAAACAAGGATAAACACAATAAAACATATAGAGAGAAAAAAAGGAAGCTAACAACGATGGAGAATGAAGTTCTCTGCAACACTCCTATTCCGTTCGTTAACGATTTGAATGAAGCTAAAATTCCAGAAAACGTTTTCGGACAAAATGAATAAAACTTACAAAGAAAAGTAACTCAACTAAAGGTTAAGGCACACCGCAAAGCGCTTCGTCAAAACAAAGATATTGAATGTCTTAAAAGAGAGACTAGACGCCTAAGGTCGAAGACGTTAGAAGAAAAAATTGCAGCACGATATAGAAGTCCCAATGATACTATTGCGACAGAAGAAAGCAGCTTATCAGATTTAACCTCTAATACCAAAATTGACAATAATTTGGGAAATGCTGGAGTAGAAGTTACTAATACAATAAGAATGAGGTTAGTGTTTGAAGAATGTGTAAAACAGCAGTTAAACTAAAGTTTAAAATCTTTTAAGGATCATCAGTCTAAACAAATATTTGCAAACTGGTTAAATAATACAACAATGTGTATAAATCTTCACTAAATAATTTATTGTACCATGACAATTGTTTCGCAACACAGTGTCTTCTTCGGATGGAGAAATCAAATTGTCTAATAAAAATGGTTCTACTTAAATATAAAACTATTAGCTTTTCTCAACGACAAATGTGGATCCTGAACAAAATGAAGTAATCTATCTAATTTCTTTTCATCACCAGTTGCCGATTTTGGTCTTTCGGAACGAACTTTATCTCTGCAACATCCGGCTTCCTCGAATCTTTGAACTGTTCTCACAACTATAGATTTTGATATAGGCTGTCGGTTTGGAAAAGTTATATTAAAAAATTGCTTTGTTTCGGTAAATGATCTTTGTCGATCTCCAAAAGCTCTGATCATTAGTAAAGTTATACGTTCTCTTTCGTTGAGAGACATTTTCAGAAATTAATATGACAGTGACGCAAAACATTCTGGTACCAGCTTGTAAAAATGCAAAATGTAGGTAATATCTTACCTGTTGTATTTATGTCCTTTAACTCAAATTATTTCTTAAACTAATGGGTTTAGCCATATGACATGTTCCATAATTGTTGTATATAATGTTTAGAGGAATCAGAAAACGTGATTAAAAAGCGGGTCATTCCATTTAAATAAACCAAAGTTGTGTTTACCATGACTGTTTGAGGCACTCTGTATTTACTGATACCCAACAGGTAGTAACCTCTACCGCTAAGCAATACGGCCTTAGATACGAATCCCACTTCGATGAAAATAATTTTTGCTCGCATTGTAGATTTAATAGTGGTAAAATAGTTACATCTAACTAGTCATTCAATAATGTTTCGGAGTTCTTTAATCAATTTTTCTCCAAGCTTTCCAAGAGGTTTACTTTTTGTCCTTTGTTGTCCAAATGCAAAATCTAGTAATTTTCGTTTAATATATGTTGTTCTGGTGCAAGGTGATTAGCACACGTTGAATTCGTTTTATTACAAATAATTAAACTTCTTTTATGTCCTGTAACTCGGGTTTGGTTTTAAAGGATCTGCCTGTTGGGCCCATGTTTATAGACACCCGGTCTACTGTTTTTATTCCTTTTTGTTTCACAGTTCTTCAAGAATTTTCGTAATTATTTATTAGTTTTTAATGCAACATTTTTATGCTTTTGGTTAAGAAGCTTTTTGACTTTCGTGATAAGTTGCTAAAAAAGGTTACCGTTTTATAATGGCCTTGCTTTTCTTCTTTTAATGTCATCTGATTTTTTTTTTGAAACATTTATAATTTCCTAGTTTATTTAAACTTTCAAAATATTTGTGACCAATTTTGTAAATAAATTAAAATTTGGATTAGATGTTGAAAGTATCCGTAGAATCAATTTCTAGCTTTATGAGAAGATATAAGATGTGTAAAATTTGAGCTGTATCGATACAGTAGAAAAGGCATGTATAATTTTATAAAACACACCAGTAGTATAAATTCCTTTTGTTAATTTTATGTCAAGTCGTCTAAAACGAGAGTGATTTGTTATCGAATCTTGTCCCATTATGAACCGTAACCATAAACATACTGTATACATTATACATTTATATTGAGGCAGCCTATCCGTGCTGGCCAGTAATTAATTTACTATTTGATGGCTTAATTAGAGCTCCGTCCCGCCCACTGCAGCTGCTAATTCAGCAGTATTATGAGATGTTAATATTGCGTTAATGGCACCGAATCATGCAAACAGTAATGCACTTCGATTTTATGGAAGAATTACTGCAAAATTGCCGGTTAGAATTATGATTGCATGCGAAGGGACGGTTGTGGTCGCATACAGTGAATTTCTTTTAAGAAGAGCAATGGAGTTTTACATGGTAAATTTTCAACCACATTTTAGTCCGCCTTACGAGTTTGTGGCCACGACGGCTGAGGAGACAGGGGGATAAAAGGTTTCACATTAATATTTTTTAAGTTACTAAATTCGTAAAAACTTAAGAATGGAGAAAATGTCTCAAAATTTATATAATATGTTACAAGTAGTGCGATTTCATTTTGACAAGCCAAGTTACATTCGTTTAAATGTAATTATAAATGAATAATATAATTCTGAACTCCGCCAATGCCTGTAAAATTTCTAGGACGTCGTGATGACAAGCACCTTTCCAAAAATTCATTATTATATAAGACAGAAAGAGACAAAACCAGTATCAAGGCACACGTGATCATTTTCGGCCCTGGATTCCGCGCTCTAGACGTGGGTTGCCTAATTTACCAAAATAAATGAGTAATTAATATTTCTTAAATATTATCTTCACCGCTTTAACGATTTTAATTTGCAATGTAAGGGGGAAAATAAACGGGGTATATGTTACAGGGTGTACATACTAATAGCAACGAACATTAACAAGAGACAAGAAGGGTCACACTCTGTCGGAACTTTGATGTCCTGCTTAAACAAGCGCGCCGACGATTTCGATAAATTCCTGAGGCAGTGTCCCTGTTCGTGCTTATACGAGGTTGATGCAAACGGCTAGCGATTAAAACGAATAAACGAGGGTGACTTAAATAAAAACATCTAGTAATAATTTTATTGTTATTGTGTCCTATTCTGCTTTGTGTGAATTAAAAGAAAAATGGGGAAATCGTCAGGTTATTTAATTGGTAGATCTTAACATAATTATAAAAAGTACTGGTAGTAAAAATTAAGGGAAACAGGAAAGTTTCTTCCAAAAGTAACAATGTAGTAAACTACAATAAACGAGATTATTAGGTATAAAAATTAACAATCAAATATTTGCAAATGCTAACTGAAATAGGTACTTATTCTAATTACCTGTACCTACATCCCTTAGCTGATTTAGTTAATAAGTTTAATTGGTTTTTTAATAACGTACAAGACTGTTTTGAATAATGTTCTTCCAAATATTTATGGACATCTTCCAAAGTTATTCCTGTTTCAAGCTGTTTTGAACGCCTTGCTGTCGACGCCATATCATTTTCAATTTCCCCTTAAGAATATTTTTTCTTGGGCTATTTGCTGAAAGCAATGCCGATGTTTGTATAGATTTATCTGTAAAATAAGTTTTTATCAAAATCAACATATTAACACAAATAAACTGCAGAAATCGCAGCATCCGCAGAATTATTTTTATCTTATTTTTTTTTTTTATTTATTTTTTGCATTTTTTATTTGCAGAAATAGTGAAAAATAGAACGGTCGGTTGTATGGCTTGTAATGGCTTTCTTATAATTATATTTCCACCAAAAATGTTGCTTTTTGTTTCGTTAAAAATGTTTGTAAAATATTATAAAAATACTAATTTTAAAATGCGGACAAATAAACATTGGTTTTCTTGATCATAAAAATTAAAAATAAATCCTATATTTTTAGAACTTATGCCTTTTATTGTTAATAAAATAAAGTTTGTAAAATCTGAAATACAACGAAATAAATCAATTTTTTTGTAAGACACCCAGTATGGTTAAACTTACATATTATATACATATATACCTACCTCTTGTATACGCACAAACTTGGACAGAAGCATCGGCGCAGGGCTCTGTAATGGATTAAATATTTTCAGTATTAGTATATGAAATGATTTTATACCTAAACATACATACCATTTTCAGCTTCTGTTTGAACAAAAACATCTTGCATGTTTATATTATCTGAAATGTGAATTCTAATTACTGTCATATAAAAATATACAGAGGATAGAAATTTTATAACCTATAGGCCCATTACACCTGATTAAGTGGTATATACTTATCCACCTAAGCATTCCCTACTTAAAGTAGCGCCCTAGCTTATGAAACACCCTGTACCTAATATAGAATACAAAACAATAAAAAAAATTACCTTTTATATTATTGGACAATACTTCTTTAATACTTGTTTGTGTCGCCACATCTTTTGGTGCTGTAACCTCACCTGAAATATTCAGTAATAACTATATTTTAAACACTAATGCACCCTAACAAAGTTTTACAATTCACCAAGTGTTTTATACAAAAACTGGGCACTTACTATTTTTCAGCAAATTTAGGGACGGGACAGCGTTATAAAGCAGATGCTTCCTTACATTTTTTTGTATAAAACTTCCTTCAGGAAAATGTAATTCGCACACTGTCAATTTCTTAAGTTGTTCAGGAGTCCTATCGGCATACCTATGACTGCTTACAAGTCCCAAGGCCTGCTTCCAACGTTGACATCAAAAAATATTAGTAACAACTTAATAACAACAGAAAAGTCACATAAAATTCAAAAGATAACACAACTTTTTATTATTATTTATTATAATATAATAATAATATTTACATTTTAAATCAAAATGGGCATTCCAAATACTTTACTTACCTACTTTCGTCTTTGGGGCAATGAAATAGTGATATTTGTGACCCTTCTTGAGTACAACATCCATCCACGCAACAGATTCGTGGCATTTTATTGCAGAACCAAACACAAAACACTACTATACGTAAATGTTTATTTTATTTTTAAAGGAATTCACTCACGCCGACACATAAAGACAACTGGTACATATCTCTACGACGGACAACCTGTTTATGCATATCGCGCGTCGGGGGCTTACGGTGCTCTAGATACAGTAGCATCCGATATTCGAGCGAGATAGGCATAACGAGGGGAGTAGCTTGGAGTGATCCTTCTTGTCTCTTGTTAATGTTCGTTGCTAATAGGGACATGCATACGTCTAATTATTTTATGTAATATATTTGAATTCCATACAAATTAAGATTTTATGGAAATTTAAATAGAGTTTTACGGCAACAATGTTGTATTTGGGACCACATTCCTCAAATTCCTTTTGTAGCTGTGACTCGTGCTATGCAGGGTTACTCACGTTATTCAACACGACATATTATAGCTAAATTATTTGTTTTGGTTGTCCTGGATAAAAAAAGGTTTTGGGGTGGATACGGGTCTGTTAGGGGTACATTTAAAAATTATTTTCATAATGTACAGGTTGTCTCAAAACACGAAAGGCATCAAAGTTGGATTTTTTTAAATGGAATGCTCTGCATATTATTTTTTCTACTACTAACATGACAAAACCCTATTATTTACTTCATTTGTCTAATGAGAAGTAAAGTAGTTCATTATTAACTTAGGTAAATAATGATGATTCATTATTTACCTAGGTTAATAATGAAGATTTTTATCTTTTTAAAGAAATTGACTGAAACATTATTGATTTAATAAAGTGAACATGAAAAATAAACTCTAAAAAAAGTCCTAAGATAATGAAAATTATCAAGAACTATGAAAATCATTTAAAATAATAGTTGATTGCACACTTGCACAGTTATTACAACTCATGTGCACTGCTGCATTTCCATTACTAATAGAATTACCATTTTTTATTATAGGCAAATTTACTTCAGTATTGTGAATATTTTCGATAATTTGGGAACGCTCATTAACACTTTAAGTCATCAGTCTGTAAGTTTTCTGCCAGACCATCTTGGCGTGCGAATTGTCATTGGATAAGATGGGTTTTTGTACTAGTTTGGCTATTCTCTTCTTGTCCGCTCAATATATCCTTCAGCTACTGTCGCCGACTTCCATCCACCGTGCCTTTTTGGGCTTAGTAGGTCTTCTCCATTTTCTGCTAGAAGTGCTGCCGAGCTGCGCCGTAGAGAATGACCAGTGTAACACTCAGGATGTTGTAATTTCAGAAAATCTGGTGGTACATGGTTCATATGGTACTTTACTAATAGTATATTGTGCCCAATATTTTGTCTATGATGTTTACCTTTGCGGTATAAAATAAATGGTTTTCTAATGTCAGTCGGCCGGTTAGCCAAGTATTTTTTTACGACTTTAATCCATTGCGGTTCGACAATGACAAATCTCCTGGATGATCCATTTTTTGAGATAAGAATACTTATCACAATAATCCCATCTCGGATGTCCACATCATCAAGAACCATATTGCAAAGTTCATCTGTTCTGCAAGCACAATAGCCTAGAATTGAGAGCTCATTAAAGCAGAACAAAAAATGAGTATAATAAAATCCATACCTTTTTTGATAAAAATTCATCATTAGAGGCTTCATTTATAAATGAATCAATTTCTTCTTTTGAGAAAACACACGATTTTTTAGGTTTATGGGCGACATTTTTCTTTTTGAAAAATGCTACTACTTTAAAATACTTCGAAATATCGATATTTTCTTTCAGTGAAAGAGTTGATTTCAACATTGAGTAGCTTGCCCACAACGTTGATACCTTATTGTGTTCCGATTTTTCCTTAAAATAGGTCAGCATGACATTTTCAGTAAGTTTAACGACTTTTTTTTTTCATACCATTTCTTTAATTGAGTGTATGCCTTCACACAAAGTCGCTTTGATTTTTCAGACAACCAATCATGGCTCGCACTAGCCGCTGCCTCTCGGAGCTCAGGCGGTGTACAATTTTCCATTTCTAAATCACTGTCGCTTTGGTCGCTAAGATTTTCAGCCATATTTTAATATTTTATTGTAAAACTTTTACTTAAAACGTTCAAAAGGTGGCCATAACTATTTTGGAATAATGACGTTTATTGAAACCCATCAGTTTCAATCGTTTTATTCGTTGCCTTGACAACTGAGCCCCAGGCTACTTGATATTTCGATATGTTTGAATAATAGGGGAAATGGCTAATTTTAAAATAAAAATTAGGTCTTTTGGTGTTAAAGTCTGTGCGTTTTAAGAAGTCCGATATCGGATTAAATCACCAAGGGATGTTATCGCTTTTAAAACAGTAAGTCGGTTAAGTTACAATATCTTCGCACCTTCGCTATACTTGATCACACCGAACATCCCACTGGTTTACTGTATTCTATTACTGGGCGAAATCAGAGGTTTCAAAACAAAATTATCTTAGAATTACGCGTTGAGCATAAAGAATAATTAAATAGATAATTAAATTATTTTGCTATTATTATAGTTAAATCTAAAGCAGAAAAAACTTTGCGATATTGGAACTTACAGTTTGTCCATCATCTTAAAACATATGGGTTTCAAATATAAAAAAACGAACAACAGTTGTTTCGAAAAGATGGCAATTTTTAAGGGATTATTTAAACAACAAAAAATCGGAATTGTCAAGACAAGTTGTTTTTCTTGACGAAACATGGGTATTTGCAAACGGAACTTCAACAAAAACGTCTTGGCAGGATGACTCAAAGCATTGTTATTCAAGTACCCGTGCAAGTAATGGAAAAAGGTATATTATATTACATGCTGGTAATGAAGAAGGTTTTGTTTTAAATGCCAGTTTGATATTTTCATCAACAAAAAAAACTGATGATTATCACGGCAATATGGATGCTGAAATTTTTGAGCATTGGTTCGAGGAAAAACTTTTAAAAAGTTTAGAAAAACCTTCCTTAATAATTGTTTTAGACAATGCCTTTTATCATACGAGACTCGAAGAGAAATAAAAGAGTGGTTGTCAAAGAAAAACATAAACCATGAAAATTTATATTTAAAAAGTGAACTTTTAAGCAAGTGTAAAGAGCAGTCATTTAAAAAAAAGTATGTTGTTGACGAATTAGCCCTCAAATATGGACATCAAGTTTTGAGATTGCCGCCCTACCATTGTCATTACAACGCAATTGAATTGGTATGGGGTATTAGCAAGAACTATTATGACAAACATGCCTGTAAAAATATCGGTAAGCCTAGCGTTATAAAGTTATGGGAGGAGGCGCTTAGCCAAGCGGGCAAAGAAGAATTGCGGGAATGCATTGAACACACAGAAAAAATTATTTTTGAATCTTATGAGACAGAACAGGTTATAGACGAAGTAAGACCGTTAATTATTACGAATGATGATGATGACGATGATGTTGATTCTGATGAGTCTGAAAGCATGGGTGAAATTTCAAATGCAGAGAAAGACTACTTTTAGTAGTACCTATCTACAAGTAGGTACGTTCTGTCGCAAGACTACAAAATCGGTTCTTTTTAGAACCAAAACTTTATAAAAAAGAATTCGTAAAACTAATTTGTCTGAATACTACAAAAGCTAAAAAATTATTATTTTTCTTTACCTAAACTAATTTTTTATTTACTTTAAATTATTTTATTTAGAAAATGTAATTCATCAACATCCAAAATTACCTTCAATATAATTTATTGTTTGAGAGCCACCGACATAATGCTCAAGAGGTTTTATGGCTTAGCGGACTTCTTAAAACGCACAGACTTTAGTTCGGCTGTTAGTAGTAGCAAAAACTCTATATAGGTGTACCTCGGTTGAGAAGGCCATTATTGACCTCGCACATTATATCCCGCTACGCGCCTCAGGTTATAAAAGTGCTCGGTAAATAATGGCTCACTTCTCACCCTAGGTATATAATATACTATTTTCCACTACTAACCTATAACATCGCCATTATTGACCGATTATTAACGTTAGAAATCGTTTTTCTCTACCTTCTAAGTTATTATTGACCATGGTCAATAATAAGGCATTGAAATCCATTATTGACCGATCTTCAAGAATCTATTTGAACGCAGGTAACTTTTTTTGATTCTACAACATGAATTCATTGTGGTTAGGCAACCAGATAATTATCAATACATATTAGATTATTAGAGATTCTTGATATTGTAAAATATCGATACAATCAACATTTTTTCTGCTTCCATCCTTAATTCAGGAGGTGTCCACATAATAATATCACTAACATTTTATTTACTCATTTTTTTTAAAAACAAAAACGGAAAACTCGTGAAATCTGATGACATAAATGAACAAAAATTGGCATTAACAAAGCCACCTGACAAAACAACAAAATATTTTGCCAATTCCAAAGCGCAGGTAACTTGATTAATAAATTATACCTACCTATAATTTTTTATAATTATTAATACTATAAAGATAAATGTCTTATAAAAGTTTGTAGTAGTGGAAAAAATATTATATTAACCACGGTTTAGACAGCTTATGGCCCTCGCGTCTTAAATCACGAGGAGCGGAGCGACTTGCCGCTCGGGCAATAATGATGGCTGTCCAAACCTTGGTTAATAATATACTATTATTTTCGTTTTCTACGATCAAAATAAAAATGAGTTTAATTGGGGTTTATTGCAGTTAAATCCTACGGTTTTTGAGAAATTTCGTATTTTGTGAAAATGTATTAAAAGATTTAAAGATTAAATTCCCAATATGTATTTTCTTCTTCAAACCAAATTCTTACAAGTTCGAAATGATATAACTTGTTTAATTTAAATGTAACGCCCTGTATTTTATGTCAGCAATAGATGTAAAATTTTATTGTGTATCGAAAAGTATCAAGCTTTCCCATAGCTAATTGCTTTCATGAAAAATGTAAATATTCATAATGCAGACTGATTTTAACCAATTTAAAATTAATCAAGTCACCTATGGCATTTGTCACATAAATTAATTTGTCTTTGTCAGTTATTTCTAAAAGTGTTTCGTTGCAAATCGTCGTTTTGTTATAATAGCGGTTTCTGTTTTTTTCTTTTTTTTGCATTTCAAAATGATAATTTATCCAAAACAAGAACGAATTAATATTATTTTTAGTCTTGGAGAATGTCTGCAAAACTGCTTACTGGCTTCACGAGTTTACGCTCAAAGATTTCCTAACAGAAATCATTAAAATAAAGTCGTTTTGGAAAGACTGTTGACTTAATGTAGACAAACTAGGAGTATTCAGTATAAAAACTCCACTAAAAAGAAACCTTTGACAGAAAACGAAGAAACTAAATTTGCTGTAATTGCGTCTGTAATCGAAAATCCCCATATAGGTCAAAACCAAATTGCGCAAAATATCAACATTAGACAATCAAGCATCTTAAGGATTCTTCAGAAACATAGTATCCATCACTATAAAACTCAGCGTCACCAAGAACTTTTTAAAAACTATCTTAAAAAACAAGTGGAATTTTGTATGTGGATCTTAAACAAAGTGACAGAAAATTAAAACTTTTTTAATTTTGTTTTATTTAGTGACGAGTGCACGTTTCACAACAATGGATCCGTTGATAGACAAAATTTTCGTTACTATTCTGATTCCAATCCATCAATTTAGCATAGTTGATAATCAACACAGATGGTCAGTGAATGTTTCGGGCGGAATAATGGGGTCGATATTTAATAGGTCCTTACTTTTTCGAAAACCATTTAAAGGAAGTAATATTTTTAGATTTTTTTATAAATCAATTGCCAGTATTATTAGAAGACATTCCCATAGCCATAAGAGAAACGATGTGACTTCAAATGGATGGAGTACCCACACATTTCTATCGTAGGGTTCGTAAATTTTTAAACGTCCAATTTCAAAATCGATGGATTGAAAGAAATGAACCTCAGAATTGGCCCCCAATAGCCCGATTTCTTTTTATGGGGATATATAAAAGGAATCGTTTATAACACAGCTCCAACACCGGATAATATGAAGGAGCGCATTAAAGAAGCTTTTCGAAACATAAGCCCAGCAATGTTGTCAAATGTTGCTGAAGGTTTTACAAAGAGGATACGTTTGTGTTTAGAGTTGGATGGTCGCCATTTTGAACACTTGTTATAAGCAATTTGTTTGTTGTATGTTCATCATTCCTTTCTTTTGTTACCTTTACATTACTTTAACTAGTAAGTAGTGTATTTACTGTAAACCTTCTCTCTTTTACAACCAATTCTCACCTGTCAAAATGCCATAGGTGACTTAATACTTTCCTAATCAGCTAGTAGACACTAGTGTGAATTTGGTTTAAAAAAAGAAAATACATATTTAGAATTTAATCATTAAAATTGTTACTATAAATAGTTCACAAAATACGAAATATTTCAAAAACCGTAGGGTTTAACTACAATAAATCCCGATGAAACTCATTTTTGTTTTGATCGTAGAAACCGAAAATAAAATAATAAAACAGGATATTTTATTTAAAAAAAATACAAGTTTAATGCGTTTCTTGTTTTTGGGACAACCTGTAGGTTATGAAAATAATTTAAGAATGTACCGTTATCCAAAACAAATAACTTAGCTATAATAATTTAAAGAAATAGTCCATCCTCGAAGTGGAGTTGAAATATAGGGAAAAGGGGAAAGAAAGTCAAAAAGTCTTTCTCCACTAATTTAATAGTGAGCTATCAAAGGCTCAATTTTAAAATTAAATTGTCTCTACATGTTTCGAAGGTAGAAACCTTCATCTTCAGGAGACCAAAGTAGTGCTGCAGTTATTATTAGCAGTAAAGAGAAAACACTGTTGGTGGAAAATGACGTTGATGGAGTTTTTTTTTTTTTTTTTAATATTTTGGCAAGATATAAAAAATTGAATGTAATCAGCATAGTAAAATTGTAAATGAAAGTGAAATGTTATATTTAATTCAAAGTTTCTGAAAAGACACTGTCAATTGGTGGTTGAATTTAAAAAGGGAAGATATTCGTCATTTGAAAATCATAAGTCAGGATATACAGGGTGTCCCACGACGAACCGTCGCGATCGATTTCTCGGAAAATAGACTTTTAAAAATTTTGAAACTTTGGCGGTTTACTAAGGTCAATGGGGGCAATTCGGCTAAAATATTTTCAAGATGGTGGCACTTCCGGTTATACCGGAAGTTGATGTCAACTTGCTTATTTTAAATAGAATACCCTATATATTATTTCATTTTTAGATTTCGCGCAAGATTCTAGACATATTTCATGTATGATGTCCTATACCTAAGTCTAACCGTTATTGACATATTTAAAATTTTATGTCGAAAATGACATTTGCAGGCCTAAACATAACTATCATATTCTCCTATATGAAAGCCTTTATTATATCATTGGGGTTAGTTTCCTTATAGAAGGGGGTCTACTCTAGTGGACTGTATTGATATTTTGATAATTAATAAATACAGGGTGATCAAAAACTAACTTTAAATATTAAATTGAAAAAATCGTTAAAAGGCATTTTTTTCAAATGGAAACCCCCTATTTTTATAATTTTATCTTATTTGGCATTAAAAATAAGGGTAAGTTTGTATAAGGTTGTTTGTTCGGAAAATTTGTAGTTTTCGAAATATTGGCAATTTAACATTTTTCTTTTGTAAAAATGCTATGCGGCTTTTAAGTTTTGTTATTAGTTGGCCATGATAAGGAGGCGCGGCGAAAAAAAGACAATAGAGCACTACAGAAATGTCACTATTTCTTGCTATTTGACAATTACTTATTATTATTAATAATCATAAATTTTAATAATATGGAAACAACTTATTTTAATAAATGTTCAAAATTTCCACCCTGGACTTCCAAACATTTTTCGCATCTCCGGGTTGGTTCGTTATGGGTAGCCGCTCTAATTGAATCTGAAGATAAATTTCGAACGCGCCCCTTACCCTTGCCATACAGTCCTCCATCGTTGTTACTGGATTAAAATAAACGATGTTTTTTATCGTTCCCAATATAAAATAATCTAAGACAGTCAAATCAGGAGAACGAGGAGGCCACAGGAAAGGTCCATTGTTGGCAATCCACTTGTCATAAAATGTTGCCTGTAAGAAGTTGGTAACTGGAATGGTCCTGTGTGGTGGGGCGCCATCGTGTTGGTAAAAAATTTGCCTGTGTTCCGCCAGAGATAAATTGCTTAAATATTGATTTTCTAGGTCTTCTAAAATATTTAAAAATCTTTCTCCTGCAAAAGTTAATACTTACATAATTTAAAATGATTTGCATTGTATTATTAATTACTTACCATTTAAGTTTTCTTGATAAAAATGTAGTTTTACTATTCCATTATTTCTTACAGCACAATATACGTTAAATTTCCAGGTTTCTTGATAATTGCGCGATCGTACTGCATGAGGATTTGAATCACTACAAAAATGGGAATTGTGTCTGTTAAAAAGGCAATTTTTCGTAAATTTTGCTTCATCAGTCCAAATTATTTTGCTCAAAAATCTAGGGTCGTCTTGAGTCATCGTTAAAATAAATTCGCAAAGCTGCACTCTTTTCGGCAAATCAGTATCTCTTAGGTGTTGAACCAAAGATATTAAATAAGGGTGGAAGTTGTGTTTCAACAGAATTCTATGTATTGAGCTCTTCGAGATTCCTGTTTGTAGAGCCACTTGTCTTAACGATGTCATAGGATATGCGGCAAAATATCCCAGAATTGCAATTTCGACATTTTCATCATTAAGAATAGGTTTTCTTTTAAGCACTTTTGCCTTAACGGTACCAACATTTTTGAAATTTTCCATTATTCGTTTAACAGTGCTCCGCGACGGTTTCTGTTTATCTGGATATCTATCAGCAAATGTCTGGTATGTTCTTGATAAAACTTTGTAACATTCCCCATAGATAATAAACAAATTTAAGTAATCTTCGTGCGTATAATTTAATCGCCCCGGCATGAAAATGAGCAAAATGAAGAAATTAAAATTGAGGATGAAGACTGTAACGTTGCTTCAAATCCCATTGTGACAGACAAGTTGATTTTCACTGGTGAAACATTGAAATCTTTAAATACTGATGTTCAATGGGCTGAAGAAAATTCGAATGTACTGGAATATTCTAGTGTAGTTCCTCTTTAAGACCTGAGAGCTAAATTGATTCATAAAATTAACACTATCTCAACAAAGCAAAGTAAATTAACAAATTTTTTTCATCCTGCGAACTAATTTTGTTTTAAGTTTGTTTTTTTTTTTTCTGTTGCATACATACTAACAAAAAAGAAGGTGATTCCGATACGCCCAGATAATCTGAAAATATTTCAGGGTTCCTTCTGAATTCAACCAATTGTCCACAAATGACTGCTACAAACACTATACTAGATTAGATAAATCGCAATTCGATCACCCGAATGGGTTTTGGGGGAAATAGGTCCCTTTTTCTTCACCACATCATTGGACCATAATATACTACACTAGTGTTTGCACCGGAAAGGCGACGACAAGGAAGCCCGCAACGCGCCACTTGAAGCGGAAGTCGTGTATCACCCAGATTTGAATATAATTAATTCAAATTTAGCGATGAACTGCGAGTTCTAGGAATGGGCGTTGACAGAATTGGCAACAATGTACTTGGAAACAAATTCAACTATAAGGAAAGGCCCTAAACATTTTAACATTCGATTCTAAACAAAACAGGGTAAAAAGATTACAAAACTAGTTGAACACAGTTACTTGACAAAAAGGATAGTGGTTAAACTTAATTCGATAAATTTGTAGGCAACTAACAAAACAGGGTTTTTTGTGACAATGAATCAAGGTTAGATTACATATGGGATGTGAATTACACTACTCAACAAAACCAAAACATAAATTCGTTCATTTAGACAAAGCAGAAAAAATTGCTACAGTTGTTATCAATCGGTAGCTGATGAAATATTGCATTTTCGTTATTACGTACGAAATTCCAAGCAGGCAAATAATTTTAAGAATTTTCGTTCCAAGCTTACATAAAGAATGCTTGGTGAAGTGCACATATGATATAATTTCGTTCCCTATAAAAAATTGTTCCAGCTTTTCGTGAAATACAATATAACTAGAGGTCTTGGGTAAGTGCATTTGATCCCAAGACCTCTAGTTATAAGTATAGTATTTCACGAAAAGCTGGAAGTTTCATAAAATAATAGAACAGTAAGCAGTAAACCCCATCTTTCTATCTTTTATAATAAGGGAGTTGGTATATGAAAACGCACGAATTTTTTATAGGGAACGAAATTATATCAGATGTGCACTTCACCAAGCATTCTTTATGTAAGCTTGGAACGAAAATTCTTAAAATTATTTGTCTGCTTGGAATTTCGTACGTTGGTGATTTTTTTTTTTAGAAAAAAGGAAGACATTTTTCTGTGGGTTGTGAATGTCAAAGTCAAGTCAAAGTCAAATTATGCGTTATTGTAAAAAGAACATTATTCTCATATAGAAAGCAAATAAAAATATAAGCAAAAATATATAAACACATCAAACTAACTACAAGAATATAAATACATTGAAAACAATAAGAAAATCTAATAGTACCTATCAGAACAATATAATAATACTAATTTATTAGGTTCATTTTAAATACACAATATCCCTTGCATATCACAGTGAAAAATTTACGAACCTACAGTTTTCCATTAAAAGTAAAAATTTGTTTTAATAGTCAAAATATTATAGCATTTACAAATATTATACAGTATATAAATAAGGCAGCATGCAAAAATATAACGATGTAAATTGACCATATTTAAAGTAAGCTATTACTAATACTACAATTTGTCCTCAAAAAACTCGTTCAAATTATAATAGGCTTTTTCCAGTAGATTACTCTTGACCATACCCCTGAAGATCGCCGGAGTAGCTGCCTCCCTCATAGCAGATGGCAAATGATTATACATCCTCAAGCCCTCATACATAAGAGAGTTCTTGGTTAGGGTTGACTTTGGAATAGGCAATGGCAGATCATTGCTATTTCGCGTTAGATAATGATGATGAGTAGATCGCCTGGCCCCAAAACGCTTATGAACAAGAAGCACTGTCTCCAGTATGAACAGGCAGGGCAAGGTTAAAATCCCCTGTTCGATTATTCGATGTTATTTTGATACTTGGAAGTAGAGGCAACGGGTTCAATATTAAGCTGAAAGAAAGAAAAGTTAATAAGTGTATTAGATATTTTTTACGAATGTGTCCAAGTTTTCATACACGATGTACACACACGCTTCCCACTAAAAAGAGTAAGTAAAAAATAACTGAATACCTACCTGCGATGGATTGGTCGCAACATTAGTCCTACTTCTATTATAAAGTGCATTCTCCTTAAATATTGTCGTCATTACATTTTTCTACAGTTTCGTAAAATATTTGCACCGCAGGGATGCTTCCTTATTAAATGCTTCTTCAAATATGATATTGTGGTTTTAATGGTTCGCAGATATTGCATTTTGAAATTTGTTTAGATATTTATGATTATACTTATCCAGCCAGCATAGGTCCCGCCGCCTCTTGCCGATCCTGTATGATTTTAAATGGAAGCTTATATACCACCCTTAATACAGTATATACAGGGTGTCCAGTTTTCGTACGTTTTCATATACCAACTCCCTTATTATAAAAGATAGAAAGATGGGGTTTACTGCTTACTGTTCTAGTATTTTATGAAACTTTCATTGCCGTAAACGAAATTTTTATAGCCCTCCCAGCTTCTCACATACTCTCCTGTATATCGATTATTTGATAACTTACCAATTGGGTTATTATAGAGTTCTTTTTATGTAGAATTCACTAACGTAGTTAGTTTTTTTCTAAAAAGTTTTGTTTTTGGGTTATGAGCCAACCTTGTGTTTGTAAGAGAGCTGGTATATGAAAACACGCGAAAACTGGACACCCTGTACATACTGTATAAAGGGTGGTGCATGTGCTTCCGTTTAAAATCATACAGGATCGCCAACAGGCGGCGGGGCCTATTTTGGCTGGGTAAGCATAATCATAAATATCTAAACAAGTTGCGAAATGCAATATCTGCAAAGCATTAAAACCACAATATCAAATTTGAACAAATTCATTATTTAATAATCGAAAAATATTTCGGAAAAATCTTAATAATTCTTAGTTGCGCATTTTTTGGCATAAAAATGTATAATAGTAAAGTTTTCTTCTTGACCTTATGATTTAAATTTTTTTCTTGTTTATTGGGTTTTTAGGTCATTTATAAATAATAAAGGTTTGGTTTAAGTTGACGTTTCGGTTTATATTACATTAAACCATCTTCAGAACTACAATTACAGTTAATAATCACATTTTCCTGTTATTGTAGTTCTGAAGATGGTTTAATGTAATATAAACCGAAACGTCAACTTAAACCAAACCTTTATTATTTATAAATGACCTAAAAACCCAATAAACAAGAAAAAAATATAAAAATGTATTATACAACATCTACTACATGAGTTATGTAGTAGATATGATATTACAGTAAAACTTGTCTATAATGGCCACCATAAAATTAAGAATAATTGGACTTTGTAGAAGGGTGGCCAGTATTGCCAGGTAACAGTTATTATCTGTACAAAGAAGTAAACATTTACTCAGGTTTCTAAAGCCTAATAACATTTACATTTCACAGTTTAATTATAACTAAAATAAAAGTTCATTTGTAGATTTGTTTTTTTTTTAATTAGGTGCATATTCACGTACATATTGAGAACAAACGTTTTTATAAAATATATACCTACCAAAAACATCTAAATCCAAGAACAAATGTGCATAAGTGTTAATAGTATGGGTACATATATGTAGTTACAACATTAATTTTTGGATAAAAGATGTATTGTATAACAAACTTAATTTTTTGCATACATTTTATGTGTTTTTAAGAATTTTTAAAATACATTTCAATTTTTGTTTGCTTTAGGTTTTCTAATTTTGTTTTAAAAACTTCAGCTTCGCATTTTAGTAAAGTTTGAGAGACATCTATAGCTAGTTCACCATTATTATTACACAGTAAATAATTTTGAACATCTCTTAATTTTGCACATACTTCACTCATATTCGTCAAAGTAGTTTTAGGATTTTCGCATTCCTCCGCGTCACTATTGATGTCAGAATTTTGCTCTTCGTCATTATGAGCTAGTTCTTCAACAATTTCTGATATGCTGAAATTGGGACTCTCTGTAGGTGCGTCACTATCAATCAGAGCAAACTCTTTCAAACTCACAATTTTATTATTAATTGAGGGAAAGAGCTGGGCAAGGGGTATTTCATCCTCTTCGCAAAAACTTGCTTCTTCTTGGACAATCTCATAAAATCCGGCCTTGGAGAAACACTTTTTATTTGTGAGTGAAGAAACTTTTTTCCTTGCACTTGTTATCCATATAAGGGCACTCGTTAAATTTAAACTTTTTTCAGAAGCTTCAAAATCACATCCACTGTCAATGAACGTTAAAAGCCTTTTAATAAGGTATTGCCGCTATAATATCTTGAAATTCTGAATTATTCCTTGATCTAACGGTTGAAAATGCGAAGTGGATTTTGGAGGCAAGCAGACTAATTTGACATTATCTAGCAATATTTTTGAACGAGAAGTAACATTATCCAAAAACAAAAGCACACGTCTGTTTTGATTTTTCATTTTCATATCAAATTTATGCAGCCATTTTGTCATAATTTCTGACGTCATCCAAGCCTTTTTGTTGGAAACCCATTCTAAGGGCAATTTATTAATGTGGCTACCCTTAAAACAGCGAGGGTTTTTACTTTTTCCTATGATCAGTGGATATTCTTACTCGCATTCCATATTTGCACAGAGTAAATAGTCAATCGTTGTTTCGCTGCTTTTCTCCCTGTACATTTATCATCCTTCAGAGAAAACGTTTTGCTAGGCATGGCACGGTAATAAACACCAGTTTCGTCCGCATTATACACATCTCTTGGCGAATAATCTTTCAAAATTAACAGTAACTTGGATTTCCAGGCTTCTACATCTTCCAAATTTATATTGGCTGCCTCACCACAAATTGACTTACATGTGATATTGTGCCGCCGACAGAAACAATCCATCCAGCCTACAAAATTTTCCACTTTTAAATTGCTTGCTGCCTGAAGTGCTTTTTGTTTAATTAACGGTCCAGATATTGGAACATTTTTACCTCTTGCTTTGCAGAACCAATTGTAGATGACTTGATCTACTACCAATCCTCCCGACTTCGGAAATTTCCGCTTTTGTTCTAAATTAACACCTTCTTCAAACCTTCGTTTTAGATCAGTTTTATTCCTGATAATATCATTTATTTGGGATTTTCCAACACCAAACTTTTCCTCCAGTTTTCGCGAACCTAAGGCATACTTTTCACTTTCCGCGATAACATCAATTTTGTCCTTCAGTAACAAACGTTTTCGTTTTAGGGACATTAGTAAACACGCTTCGATTCCGAACACTATAACAACTTTACTCTTATTGATCTAAGACACAACTAAAAATATAATGTGAAGATAATCCCCCTATAACCACTAATGTTATTTGAACCAGGCAAAAAATAATATTGTTGGGTATTTCCACCCTTAAAGTTTGCAGAATGTAATTATAAAATAATAAAATCCTAATTAGGCCAAAGAAATTCCGGCCAATATGAAAAGGCTGATTTACCTAGAAATAGGTTATAAAAATTGAGGTTCGTCTGGCCGTGGCTGTTTTATAAGGGTGCCCATTATCTAAGGGTTTTTATATACTGGATTTCCTATAAAGTAGATTTTTGTTAACTGGCCGATAACACAGGTCGCCGATATAAAAGGGTGTCCGTTAACACAAGTTTTACTGTATAGACGATTTTCTTAAATGTAAATATATTTTAGTTTAGATCTGTAATATGCAAGAAGAGCTGTCCGAGGATCTTTTCTAAATGAATCGTTTATTTCAGAAAGGTATCTACTACCGAACGTTTTGTTACTTTTGAGAAAATGAGTAAAAACTTATTGACAGTTTAAAAAAATATGATAATACTATTTTTTTGACATAAGTATTTTAAGACGAAATTGTTTAGATATTTTTTTTTTATGGCAAACCATGAATTTTTTTGAAAATGACGAAAAAAAAAGAAAATTGAAAAATGCAGTTAGTCCCTTTCTGAAATAAATGGAATTGTTTTAAGGAATCGACTTGACGTTATGTAGCGGACATACATGGAAATATAATGTGACAAACAAATTATTTTGTATGTATTAGCTGGTCAAGGTGGCGTACCTTCCCGAGAAATGGCATTAAAACATGTGCATCTCATTTTGACCATCCGTTACGGCTTCAACCCTCCGATCAGGGATCGGGAGTAATAAACTTAATAAACAGTACAGGCAATAAAGCAGGCCTCTAACGGTAGTTCCAGGGCATCTCTTAAAAGTTTATTGTCGACGCCTTTTGGGTACCTTTTTCCAAAAGGCAAAACAAAATATAGACAGTTCATCTCAGCTAGCCTTTTCAATACGTTTGGCACTCTGAGACCGCGAACGATACCACGTTTAGTCATTTTGTATATATTGTAATGTTAATGTAAATACAGTTTAAGTGTACATATAACATCGGCTTCTTATTTCACAAAACACTCTATTCACGAGCTACGCACCCCCAAATTGGTGACCCCGATACAAAAAAGGCGGAGTGTTTCTAGTTTTCTTTATTTAAGTGTTAAGTGTTATAAGTTATAAAATGACGGACAACGGAAAAAAAAGCAACGGGGAAAACGAGCCAGAACGGGAGGAAATATGTGTTACGACACGCGTAAAATTACCGAAGTTTTGGCCACAAAAAATAAACTTATGGTTTCATCGAGTGGAAGCTCAGTTCCAGTTAAGTAAAATTGTGAAGGACGATACGAAATTCACACACATAATCTGTGAGTTAGACGACAAGTACTTGGAAGAAATCGAAGACATTGTGGAAAACCCTCCCGAAACAAGCAAGTACGAAACAATAAAAAATGCGCTAATCAAAAGGCTGACCGATTCCGACGCAACGCGTACACGGAAGTTGCTAGAAGCGGAAGAGATCGGCGATCGCACACCTTCACAGTATTGGCGACATCTTAAGCAACTCGCAGGCAGTTCTGTTACAGAACAATTTTTAATAGATTTATGGAAAAGTCGACTTCCTATAAAAACTCAAGAAATCTTATCTGTAACGGAAGAGAAGAAATGCGAGAAGTTGACGGCAATAGCAGATCGCATTCACGACGTTTCCATAGAAAAGCCGAGGATTGCGGCGGTGACAGAGCCACAGGCAGACCAATGGAAAGCACTTCACGAGAAAATGGAGAGCCTGCAACAGCAGATTAGTGCTATCGCGAAAACCACACATTCGCGGTCGCGAGACAGGTCTCGTTCACGTGCACATAGCGATACACGCGACGCTAGCCAAACCAAAAAACAATATGACTTGTGCTGGTATCACTTTAAATTCGGTGAAAAAGCGACGCAGTGCAGGCAACCGTGCAATCATAAAAAGCCAAAAAACTAAGTGACCCGTCGGTATGCGCGGCTGAATACGACGGTGACAGAGTTTCAAAAGGCCGCATTTTTGTGACTGACAAAATAACAAAAGTGCAATTTTTAATAGACACAGGTGCAGATTTATGTGTGTATCCGCGAAGCAAAGTGCGCGGAAAGTGGAAAAAGTGCGAGTACGAACTTTTCGCTGCCAACGAAACTCGTATCGCTACGTACGGCACCATTGCATTAAAGCTTGACTTTTCGATGCGGCGTGATTTAACCTGGCGTTTCGTCATTGCTGATGTTGATATGCCGATTATAGGGATGGATTTTTTATCATATTTCAACCTACTCGTCGATCCGCGCAATAAACGAATCGTCGACCTTACCACAAAACTCAGTGCCAGTGGCCGTTTAGTGAACGACGACATTTCATCAATAAAAACAATTGTTGGTGAAACCAAATACCATAAATTACTCGCGGAGTATCCCGATTTGACAAGGCCTGCGGTTTTTAAAAAAGAATCGGTTAAACATACCACAGAACACCATATTAAAACGACCCCCGGGACTCCAGTGTATTGTCGACCGCGCAGACTCGCGCCCGACCGGCTGAAGGTTGCCAGAACGGAATTTGACTTGCTACTCCGGCAAGGAATTATCCGACCATCGAAGAGCCCATGGGCGTCACCTCTACACATCGTGCCAAAGAAGGACGGAAGTTTACGACCCTGCGGAGATTACCGGGCCCTTAACGCTCGGACTATTCCTGACAGGTATACACCGCCACACATCGAGGACTTTACACAGCAACTGCATGGTAAAAAGGTTTTTTCTAAATTAGATTTAGTACAAGCGTATAACCAAATTCCTGTTGCGCACGACTCGATCGAAAAAACTGCTATAATTACCCCGTTTGGTTTATTCGAATTCCTTTTCACCCCTTTTGGTTTACGAAATGCATCTCAAACATGCCAAAGATTTATTGATAGCATAACGCGAGATTTAGATTTTGCATACAATTTTATCGATGACATTTTTATTGCGTCCGATGATGAAGAACAGCATTATCGGCACCTAAAAATGTTTTTTGAACGATTAAGCCAATACGGAGTGGTTATAAATCCGGCCAAATGCGTTTTTGGCGTAAGCGAAATCGAATTTTTAGGTTATCAGGTCGATTGTAATGGCATTAGGCCGTTGACCCATCGTGTCGAGGCCATAAAAAATTTTGCAAAGCCACTCACTATTAAACAACTGCGACGTTTTCTGGGCATGATAAATTTTTATCGGCGTTTTATTTCTAATGCCGCGACACTCATGCAACCTCTCCACGACCTGCTCAAAGGCGCGAAAAGCGGAAATACTCCGGTACCGTGGACTGACGCAAGTGAAAAAGCTTTTCATGATATTAAAATTAATTTGTCAAATGCTACCTTATTAGCTCATCCAGCTGCCGGCGCGCAAATAAATATTACAGTAGATGCTTCCGATTTTGCATGTGGCGCCGTCTTACAGCAACGGGTTGATAATAGTTGGCAACCATTGGCATTTTTCACAAAAGCTTTTTCAACTGCCCAGCAAAAATACAGTGCATACGATCGCGAATTATTAGCCATATATCTTGCGGTCAAGCGTTTTAGGCACTCAGTCGAAGCTCGCGAATTTTTTATATATACCGACCATAAACCAATTACATTCGCTTTTAATCAAAAGCTGGAAAAATGCTCACCGCGGCAGTTTCGGTATCTCGATTATATCGGTCAATTCACTACAGATATCCGACACATTAAAGGCGTCGATAATCATGTAGCTGACGCACTTTCAAGAATTGAAACAATTACGCGAGCGCCCGATTATAAAACTATTGAGTGTGAACAAAATAAAGACGCAGAATTAAGAGATATTTTAAATTCAAATTCGACTTCTCTTAAACTAAAAAAAATGAATTTTCCGGAATTTCAGATAAATCTATATTGCGACACGACGAACGATATTGTACGACCATATATTCCTACGACGTTGCGTAAAACTATTTTTAATTCACTGCACGGATTGTCTCACCCCGGAGTTCGCGCAAGTCAAAAATTAGTTGTAAAACGTTTTATTTGGCCCTCTATCAACAAAGATTGTCGCGAATGGGCGCGACATTGCATCGCATGCCAAAAATCAAAAGTCACGAGACACGTTTTAAGCCCTGTAAAAGATTTTATAAGCCCAAGCGGTAGATTTGAGCACGTGCATATAGACCTCGTAGGACCTTTGCCGATATCTCAAGGCTACAAATACTGTTTGACGTGCATTGACAGATTTTCGCGATGGCCAGAAGTCATGCCGCTGGCGGAAATCGATGCAGAAACGGTCGCGACAGCATTTTTAAACATTTGGATTTCTCGATATGGCGTACCTTTGCGCGTAACTACCGACCAAGGCCGCCAATTCGAATCTAAATTATTCAGCGAATTCACGCGTTTAATAGGAATTTCGCATTTAAGAACGACGGCGTATCATCCGCAGGCAAATGGTATGGTGGAGAGATTGCATCGACAACTTAAAGGCGCTATAAAGTGTCATGATAATGACAATTGGGTCGCTATGCTCCCAATTATTTTATTAGGCATTCGCACATCCTTAAAAGAGGATCTAGACGCAACCGCGGCGGAGATGGTGTTTGGCTCTCCTTTGCGTTTACCTGGCGAATTTTTCGGCGAAGCAAGCAAAACAGTTAATACTTCCGAATTCGCTAAACAACTTCGTCAGCACATGCAAGAATTAAAACCGACTCCCGGTACGCGACATGGTTTTCATAAAACTTTTATTTTTAAAGAATTGAGTACTGCCAAATTTATATTTTTACGCCACGACGCCGCGAAAGGTTGTCTAGAACCTCCGTACGATGGACCCTTCAAAGTCATTGAGCGCGGCGACAAAAACTTCATTATAGACATGTATGGCAAGAGTGTAAAAGTGTCAATCGATCGATTGAAACCAGCTTTCGTTCTTCGCGATGCAGATAACCAACCATCGATTGAAACTTCCCTTAATCGTAATGTTGAACCAAATAATGTCAATGGCTACCGATGGTAGACAATAATAATAAATTTCAATCGCGAACAGGTAGAAAGGTGAAATTTCCAGACCGTTTGCAGGCTGGATTTGCATAATTAGGTACTCATACCATATAATAGTGCACATACACTAAAAATTGTTTTTAGGTATTGCCTTTACAAACAGTGTATATTTGTTATAGGTATTTTTGTATATTTTTCGAACATTATTGTTTCTTGTATAACTCATAGGTACAATTACTTTTAGGTTTAGGTATTAAATGTTAATTTTAAGCATAATAAATAAACTAGATGTAAGAATCACGTAATGCGCTCTGTTAAGAAATAGCCCTGGAATTAGGTGTGACATATATTTTTATTTGCTCTCTCGTTGCATATCCCTTGCGTTATCACTGGTAAGGGGGTAATGTAGCGGACATACATGGAAATATAATGTGACAAACAAATTATTTTGTATGTATTAGCTGGTCAAGGTGGCGTACCTTCCCGAGAAATGGCATTAAAACATGTGCATCTCATTTTGACCATCCGTTACGGCTTCAACCCTCCGATCAGGGATCGGGAGTAATAAACTTAATAAACAGTACAGGCAATAAAGCAGGCCTCTAACGGTAGTTCCAGGGCATCTCTTAAAAGTTTATTGTCGACGCCTTTTGGGTACCTTTTTCCAAAAGGCAAAACAAAATATAGACAGTTCATCTCAGCTAGCCTTTTCAATACGTTTGGCACTCTGAGACCGCGAACGATACCACGTTTAGTCATTTTGTATATATTGTAATGTTAATGTAAATACAGTTTAAGTGTACATATAACATCGGCTTCTTATTTCACAAAACACTCTATTCACGAGCTACGCACCCCCAAACGTTATAATTGAAATATGAAATAGCGAGTTGTTTTTTTAAGAAGTACCTCAATAAAAACAAAAATAGTGTTTAAAACATTAAAGGTTTATTGAAAATAGTTATACAGAATGTGTATTAAGCTTGTAATGCAATCACTTTCTTTTTGGAACTTTTTCTAGGCCATTTCAAAATGTCTTGATAAAATGGATGATATTCCTCTGGAATATATGACATCGCTTTACCGATATCTCTTATTTTGGTTTCTAATATTGGAACTTTTTCTTCATGAAGTTTTTTTTCATGCATTCTAACAACAACTCTTTCAACATTTCTTGGTATATGGATCTGAAAAGTATGGTTGGGTAAACCTCCAATAAACTCTGCGCATATAACATATCCAGGAGATTCTGAGTTATGTCTAAAATGGAAAAATTGGGATATAGAAAAGAGTTGCTTTTGTGCTCTGGGAATTTTTTTGTTTGAAGTCTCCAAAGACATAACATTTTTTTTATAAAATTTGGGCCACCATTCTTTGAAATCTATAATTTCTTCTCCTGAGACTTCCATGACAGTAAAATTTTTCTTGGCACTTGAAGCTATTATTATTTCTGTGTATTCGTGAACAGAAAATACACGATCCGATCGCTTTAAACGCCGTTTAATGACACCAAAGTCTCGGTCATTAGGCAAGAAGGAATGGCCCTCTGAGAGGAAAAAATTGTTCCACTTTTTTAAATCTATTAGACTCAACTAGTGCTGCACACATGCGTATCATGGTATGATTTTTATTTTGTCCGGGACAATTATCACTATAAAGATGTAATTCTTGGATATTTTCTGAAATTTCACGTTTAATGTAATCCCAGAGGAACGACCATACATCGTTTGGTCCCTTAGTGGCAACACCTTTATGGTAAATATAAAAGTATGCATCGCTGCATCTCCTAGCGAAGTACTTTTTATTTTAAGCTTGAGTTCTTCACACTTGCAACACGTGTCTACTTGTGGACGGCCAAAATGAATGTCAAAATGTTCATGAAAATATTTCACAAAGTAAGAATATCGAATTTTGGTTGTTGGATATTTTACTTTGAACATATCGAACATAATTTTCGTATTGAGTTTAGCATCAAGATATAGATATGTTTTATTGCTGTAATAAGTTTCGTTTACAGGAAATGATTCAACATGATGACGAATTAACACGTTGTTATCTTCTGAAATAGCATTGCCTTTTATGTTTTGTCCACGCCTGTCATATGGAGTTATATTTTATTTTAGAAGACCTTTTAAACGCTTCAACCTTTTAATGCTAATACTAAACAAACTAAGAAATGCCTTTTGACACACTTTTCTTCGTTTACCATCAATTGAAACATAATGATGAAAGGAGCAAGTTTTCCCCTTTGAATTCCCGGGATTTTGTGATTGGGATTTTCTTTTTATGTTAACTACTTCCAAAAGACCTTGCAAATATATGTCCTGATCAGCCTTAGTGTTAAGGGCATGAAAGCGAGTAAAAAGTGCATCTTTTATGTCATCGTTCAATTTTTCAAAGCATTTCATTGGACAACTAAAAAACATGAATGGTCAGTACATAATTACCTGAAGAATTTATCGATTTCAAACTTACCGGCATCCGTCTCCAAGCTTTCTTGCTGTTACAGCTTTTCCCTTGTAATTTACGTAAGCCTTTCCCTGCACTCTAGCTTTCTTGATAACATTCCGTTGATAATTTTTGTCATTTCTAATCCCTCGTTTCCTTTTCTTTGGAGATTCTTCTACTGACCCTTCTGACTGGGTGTCGTCGGAGTCACTCATATTATTAATTTATTAAAGATGTTTTTTGGCATAAACAAACACTTTTAAATATTGCTTTGACACAACAACATAATTATGACAATATTTATAGGTTAATTCTACTTGATAGCTCATGCGGACATAAAGTTCAGTAGCGCTAGTAGCGATTTATATGAGAAAGGGACTAACTGATGTCACTTGGTACCTTTCTCAAATAAATGCCTGAAATTAGATTGAATTTACTGACATTGTATTTACGGAAGATGTTCCCTTTCTGCACCAAAAGGTACATATATCTTACAAGAATGCAATGAGCTAAAAAACTGAAAATGGCCGAAAATGTTAGTTAGTCCCTTTCTGAAATGAACGATTCAAATATTTTTGGATTGGTAAAAAATGAATTTGTTCCTTACTGTATGTACACACAGTATACATTCGTATACCTTGCTCATGGGAATAGCATAACTGTTCGTTATTCCTTTACGTAATAATTTCGATACGACTCCAATTAGCGAACGTTCTATACGAACCGTATCGATTTATTATACAAAGACCCATTATTGCCCGTATATTATGCCCGACAACTGGCGCAGTCAGTTATTTTGACTGTCCTCCCCCTTTTCCTTACCTGTCCCATGTCACTTGCACGTGACACCCCGTATCAAATTCAAAGCCTACCCCGATGCCTGCGGCAGCTTCACAAACTTTAAATTGCGGTGCTGAAAATAACACGCGCGCTGCCAAAGAAAAAGGTGACGAGAAATGATAAACACGTTTTGTTTGCTGGATATTTTATAGTCATATACAAGGTGATCCTTAAGTACATGAAGAAAATCTAGTATATGATTCCTGACATTATTTTAAGACGAGAAGTTCATATGGACATATGCCCTAAAATGCTTACCCTCTAGATATAGGGTGTTAAAATAATTTAAAAAAATATTTGTTTTTTAAAATTTCGAAAGTCCTTGAAGATGGCGTATTGAAAATTGGTATCAACTGATTTTGTATTAATCTGCACTTTTTCGTTAAAAAAGGTTTTGCTTACTTACACCACTGGTGGAAGTAAGCAAAAGTAAAGTAAAGATACCATCAATATTTTTTTTTTGAAAATATTTGATACGCCACTGATTTCTTTAAACTCAATTGATACAAGCTAAACAAAAGTTGTCTCTACTATGCTTAAAAAAAAAAAAAAACAGTAGTTTTACAGATACCTCTGATGCAGTGCGAATAAAAACGAAACAAAATTAATTTGCTAATTAAATAAGTACAAAACATGTTCTGAATTATTTATACTAGGTACAAGTCATTTTTTAAAATTTTTTCTAATATAATTAATTGATTTGTTAATCTAAATTTAAACACAAAACAAACTAGATTTAAAGAAACTGTTGAAAGTAGCCACCTTCTGCTAAAATACAAGCATCTAGCCGTCTTCTCATTTTCAACTGGAGTTTTGGAAACTAGAGATTTTAAATGGCCCCAGAAATAAAAATCCAATACATTTAAATCTGGGGACCTTGGCGCCCACGGTTGATTAGGTAGTGCAACGCCTGTACTGATCCATTGATTTCTATATACAGCATTTACATATTCTCTGGCTGTGGCACTAAAATGGGCGGGAGCTCCGTCATGCATAAGAAACAACTGGTTTTGCTGATCCAATGGCAAGTCTTTCAATAACATTGACAGCTCATTTTTTAGAAAATTGCGATAGGTTTGGTCATCTAACCGCTAGGGAAGAAAGAAAAGACCTATTAGTCTGTTACCATCTATTCCTGCCCATACATTTAACGAGAATTGGTACTGAAAATCTCTTTCGCTAATAGCGTGTGGATTTTCTTGACTCCAAACGTGATTTGTATGAAAGTTTGATATGGCATTCTTAGAAAAATTAGTTTTATCGGTAAAAAAGAAATTATCCATAAAGTGTGGATTTCTGGCCAAGCTTTTCAAAAATCATTGACAAAAAATAACGCGTTGAGGAAAATCACGTGGTAAAAGGGCCTGAACTCGTTGTATGTGGTAAGGATACATTTGATGATCGTGAAGAATCCACAAAACGGTTGGCTGACTAGCTTTTACCTCTTGCGCAATTTTTCGAGTACTGGTTTCTAGATCTTCCTCAATTCTATTTAATACTGCTTCTTCTGATTGTGCTGTTCCTTGGCCTGCCGGATATATCAGAAACTCTTGCAAAACTTCCTGTTTCTGATAAACGGAGATGGAGACTTACGAAGATCTGAGCAGACGGTGCTACACGATTTGGATATCTTGCCTGGTAAATGCGTCTTGCTTCGTATGCATTTCCATCAGCAAGACCACAAACAAAATGCATATCTGTCAATTGAGCACTGTTTTGTAAATAAGTCATAACTTTAGAACTTTTGGATCGATAAACAATTCACAAAAACGACGCACTAAAGCTTTAAATGATTTTTCTGCCATTTAATTTTGTGACTTTTCCACTATTATTTACACAATTTGTGAGATTAGCCTACATTGAATAAAAATCGAATCAGTCATGTCTTAACATAGTTTTTTTTACAATTTTACAATTTTTTTGATTTTTCGTTAAAACCACTGTTCTTCTTTTAAGAACATAGAAAAGACAACTTTTGTTTAGCTTGTATTAATAATGCATAAAAAAGCATCAGAGTTAAAAAAGAATTGGTGGAGTATTAAATATTTTAACAAAAAAAATATTGATGGTATATTTACGCTCGCCACTGGTGAAAGTAAGCAAAACCATTTTTAACGAAAAAGTGCAGTCTAATAGAAAATCAGTTGACACCAATTTTCAATACCGTATCTTTAAGGACTTTCGAAATTAAAAAAAAAATATATATATATTTTAACACCCTGTATCTTAAAGGGTAAGCATTTTAGGGCATACGTCCTTATGAACTTTTTGTCTTAGAATGATGTCAAGAATTATATCCTAGATTGTCTTCATGTACTAAAGGATCACCCTGTATACAGGGTGTTAGTGAATAAGTACGACAAACTTCAGGGGGTGATTCTCCATGAAAAAATAATGATAGTTTGCTATATAACTTTTGTCCGCAAATGCTTTGATTTCCGCGATACAGGGTGTTAAAGTTTTTATTAAAAAGTGACGATTTATTTATTGCTCTGAAACCCATCGAGATATGCAAATGAAATTTGGTAGGTTTTAAGAGGTAGTTATTGCGCATTTTCTGACATGCAATTAAGAATTTTATGTTTATCATTGGCGCGCATAAGGATAATAATCTCAACTTTTTTTAAAGAAAAAAATGATACGCCACTGAGATATATCAAACTAAAAACAATTTCTGAATTCCTCATTCAATTTGTGACAAAAAATTCCTCTTGCCTTTTTTTCGTATTGGGCGCCGTTTTTATGCAAAAAAATAAAACATCTTAACGCGTATTTTCCATTTCTTTAATACATTATTAAAAACTATCTAATACAATAACATTAAACCAGAACAATAACAGAAAATAACACTAATAAATAAATAGGCGCAAAGCTACAATAAATGTTGAAAATGACCTCCCTCAGACGTGATACAAGATTCAACTCTTCGCCTCATTGATTGTCGTATTCGCGCAAATATTCCTGGTGTATTTCTTATTGTCTCACAGCCGGCTATAATTCGATTCCTCAGGTCTTCAACATTTTCGACGGGAGTGGAATAAACTAACGACTTAAGAAAACCCCAAATGCAAAAATCTAGAAAATTTAAATCCGGCGATCGAGCAGCCAGTTTTTTGTTAGATATTCATCTATGTATCCCTATGCTACATTGTTACTTACTATGATATAGGTATAGTAGTATTTACTTGTATTGTATGGAGACATTTTGACTAACCTATTTTTCATTGATATGATTGATGTTAGCATAAAGGTAACTGATCAAGGAGGGCATGCTTTTGACACCTTGGTTTTTTTCTGCAAAATACGTCAGAAAAAGTTTTAGTTTGTTTTAAAATGCTCCATATCCTGAAGTTCTAGTATAGTTGCGGCTTTAGTAATTTAGGGTGCTATCTAAATTTTGTCTAATGTTCGTCTAAAAAGTGTCGTTGTGCTAGCTCCGTACCGTTGCCATAGGTTCTTCAGTAAAGATCTTCTTCGACTGTCCGTATCTCTGCTACCATTAATGTTTACCTGCATAATTTAGGGGTGAACACCCTTTAGAAAACTCAACAAAACTGAACATACGTAGTAATTTATATTATAAGAATTTTCACAAAACTGTACAACTACCCAGCGTAAGGTTTTGCGAAAATTGACGTCTATGCTTTAGTTTGTTTTATGTGATAAGCACTTATATTTCAGTTATCGTAGGCCTCTCGTCGCCTAAAAGCCGGACTTATTCAATGCCCATTATTCTAAATTTTACAGGAGCTCAAGTGTAATTATATTTTTATTCAACTCATAAATTATTTGAAAAAAGATAATTATGTAGTCTATTGCTTTTAATAAAACTCAGGAAAAAATATATAAATAAAATATTATGCCTTGGACATATGATAATGGACGTACATTAATTGGTTACCATGCTGAAATATATGTCAATCCTCTGTTATTTTTAAATACTGAAAATTAAGTTGAATAATGTTTATTTTAATATTAACTATTTAAATAATATTCTTAAGCTGTACATTTTAATTTATATTTAAAATATAGCATAAACAAAGTTAACAAAATTATTGTCTAAAGCTTTATTATGTATTTCCAAAACTAAGTCTACAGAAGAAAAATAATTTGCTGAGTTTTCGAGTAAGTGATTTTGCCTTCGGCAAGGTAAGCAGGAGAAGACTGCAGGATCTGGAATACCATGTAAAAATGATTTAAATGCATTTTGGGTCTGTTACTGCCTTTTGTAAAATGATAGCAAGTGATGCAACACACAAGCACTGCAATACTGCAGACCATATTGGTTTTCTGGGCCCATATTGTAATCATAATAACCATTTGCGACAATGTATCCCCCCGTGATGTTCATTCCTTAAACCTCATTGGGCAAGAGGACATAGGATATTTTGGTCTGAATATTTACAAAGTTAATTAGACATAGAGTAAAAATACCATTGTGTATTTAGATAAGTATACGGTATAGGCGTTTGGAACATATCGACATAAACGGTGTTGGACAATTTGGTGGAAAAACCTTTGTACAGAATAACAAATCGTATATAATTTGTAAATAGATTAACCAACATTATAGCTTTATAAACAATTAAATTGGTTTCCTGTAAAATTTGTGACTTCGTACATGTCGAGTTTTGCAAAAACGCCCCACCATTGTTAGTTGAATCATTTGGTATTTTTTTATTATACCTACCTAAAATATTATGTCCGAAATAACTTCAGTTTGCTTTGCTAATGGTGTTTATGACATTTGTTTGTTTAGTATCGTTTGGGGTCTTATCAACCCACGAAGTTCGTCCACAACTTAAAAGCATCTACTCTCTATATACAAAGTTAGGTCAGGTTAGTAGTCACATACAAAGTTCGACGAATTTTACGATTGCATAGTAGGTATATGGTATCATTTTTATAAAACCTTAAAATATATAAAATAACCTAACGCTGCAGGCCGATATTGACAATGTTACCAAATGGTCATTGGACAATAAGCTTCATATTAATGTCAACAAATGTGCGAATCTTACCTATACTAGAAAGCCAACAGCTATAAAATTTAATTACACAATTAATAATTTCTCACTTTCTCGAGTCTCGCAAATAAAAGATCTAGTTGATATCTTTGACTTTAATTATTTTTCAATCAAATCAAATTATATGGCTTATATGGCAATAGGGCTCTATAGCAAGAAATACCAAAGATTTTAAAAACCTTCAGTGCATAAGACAACTGTATTTCTCTCTACGCATGTATACCTTTATTTTAAGAAAACGGGCATCTATGATTTTTCCATCCCGTCATCATCACTGTAACATGTTTTGTTTGGAATCTTTAGCCAAACGTAGAGAGGTTTCATGCATGCTCTACTTGTATAAACGAGTGAATGGCCTTTCAAACGATACTGCGTTTCTGGAAAACTTAAATTTCAATGCTCCAATCTAAAGGGTTTTCCAATAAGAACGATATGATTTCAAAATGAAATAAAATTAAAATTATTTCAGAAATAAAATAAATAATACTTAATAATAAATAAATAAAACTTTTTATATTATCTTAATGTATAGTTGATAACATTTATGTTTTGAATAACACATCGTTTCAATATCCTCCGCGACTTCGTGTACACGAGCGAATTCGACGAACCCAATTTTCGTTGACTTTATGCAATAAATCGGGCGTGATCTGACGAATGCAGGGTTCAATGTTCAACCTTAATGCATCAAGTGTTTGTGGTCTGTTTGCATAAACCTTAGATTTCAAATAGCCCCAAAAGAAGTAATCTAAAGGAGTTAAATCACAGCTTTTTGGAGGCCACTGAACAGTAGCATTCCTTAAAAATATCCTTTCGTCAAACTTTTCTTGCAGTATATCGATAGTTTCATGAGCAGTGTGACATGTGGCACCGTCTTGCTGGAACCGCATATCCTCCAAATCAAGTGCATCTATATTTGGTCACAAAAAATTTCTTAACATCTGTCGATATCGTTCACCATTCACTGTAACTGCATCTCCTGCCTCATTTTGGAAAAAGAATGGTCCGATGATGCCACCATACCATAAACCACACCATACAGTTACCTTTAGCGGATACAAAGGCTTCTCATGAATCTGTTGTGGATTGTTTTCACACCAAAAATGGCAATTTTGCTTGTTAACGTATCCACTTAACCAAAAATGAGCTTCATCTGAAAAGATAATTTTTTTAGCAAAATTAGGATCCCTTTTAAGTTGTTCTAAACTCCAAGCAGCAAATTCTCTGTGCCGACGATGGTCCAGTGGCTTAAGTTCTTGGGTCAAAACAATCTTATACGGGTGTTAATTCAAGTCTTCTTTCAAAATACGCCAAGTTGTCGTTTTTTTAATCCTTAACTCTTGAGCACGACGAGGAATTGATACATTTGGATACACTGCAACACTAGCTCTTACAGCAGCAATATTCTCAACAGTTCTTGCGTTTCGATGTCTTCTTGGTGTTTTTGCATCGGGAAGAGTAAAATTATTTTGAAATTTCTCAACGATGCGACGAATGGCAAGCAAAGAAGGACGATTATTTACACCAAAGTTTTCGCGAAGTGCGCGATAAGTGTTCACAAAAGATCGTCTATTTTCATAAAATTTTTGGATAATAACCAAACGTTCTTGAAGCGCGTATTTAGCCATAATAAATTGTTATAGTTTACTGACAATAACTGACAACTGGTGACAGGTATAACTTTATTACCATGGTTACCATATCGTTTCAAAATCATATCGTTCTTATTGGAAAACCCTTTATAATACCAGAAACTCAGTTACTTTTAACATACCTGATGTAGCCCACAACAGCCGTCAGCTTGTTTATATAATGTGTAGAATTCAAATGTTGGTCGGTTAACAGGGATGGTAGATTAATAGAGAATAATTAAAACAACTGGTCTGCATTTTACAGTGTTTGTTTATTAATAGGAATCTACATATATGTAAATAATTTTAAATATTTTTGTTTCAATTTATCAGAACTAAATAAATGAGACGAAGACAATTTACCAACATATATATACTGCACGTGGATACTAACATATATATTATACAATGTACTGTATGTTTGCTTTGAAAATTTTTATTTTTTAAAATAATCGGAATTTATGAATGATTGCTTCTAATTTTTTATAATATTTAAATAAAAAATATATTCACATTTTAATAGCAATTTGTAGACTTTTATAGCAAGTTCAGGTTCCTCTTCCTCTGTCTCAGAGTTGGGTGTAGTTTTATCCGTTTCTGGGATACTCGATGATAGTCAATTCTGCACTTTCTGTTGGCAAATCGTTATCAATAGAGGCAAATTATTTCAAGTTCATAAATGTGTCCTTAATGTTAGGAAACAATTGTGCGAGCGAAATAGTATCTTAGTCTTCGAAGTTGTCAATATTATCTGTATTACACATAAATCCGGCTTTCATAAAGAATTTTTTTATTGTCACTGGGGACAAATTGCGTCAGTCCACTGAACCCCATATCAAGGCGTTGATTATGGTAATATTAGTTTTGATTTCTTGAATAGTCTATACATGTTAATAGCCTCTTAATAAGGTAACTTCTGTAGAGCATTCTAAAATTCTGAATATTACCTTGGTCCATAGGTTGGCAATGTGAGATAGTATCGGGTGGAAGAAAAATAAGTTTGACATTATCCATTGTAATTTTGGGATGAGACGTTACATTATCCAGAAACAATACCACTTTTCTGTTCTGCTTCTTCATCTTGGTATCAAATCTGCGAAGCCATATTGTCATAATATCTGTTGTCATCCACGCTTTCTTATTCCAGACCCATTGGAGAGGTTGCCACCTTCTTAAAACAAATTTTTAACTTCTGCTTTATTTTGAAGCAACATAGTCACTTTAAATTTTTTAGCCAATTTCCTGGTACTTAAACCAGTTTTTTCACTTTCTTCGATTATTTCAATTTTTTCGCCTAAAGAAAGCCATTTCCTTTTTGCTGCCATCTTTAAATATTTAATTCTCAAAACACACAAAAACTGTTTAAAACAAAACTAATGTTAGCAACCGTTGTATCAGCCTTTAAAGCAGATTGAATTAATCCGCCTGCAACAAAGTAATTAGTGTATGTACCTATATTTCTTAAGAATTGTCGAGTCGGGTTTTACTGCACCTAATCGAGGGTGTTTTTAGCATTAACGTTTACTAAGAATTCTGATAATGAGTGCCCGCGGTCGTTTAACGGATCGGTCGGTAAAGAGGAGTATAAAATATTTTTAAATATGGGGAATTCATAACCGGTCGTTTAAGGTGATCATTTTGTAGAGGCAGTCGCAAACAGAGGTTTTACAACAGGATAATGTAAATTTATTCTGCATGAAATATACTAAGTTTGAAGCAGCGGTTAGGGAAATACTTTACTACTCTGTTTAGTGTTGTATACTTTATAATAGGATTTATTTATGTAGTGGATCTGTTAAGTACAATAAACAATAAATAAAGCAAGTGGGGTATTTGATAGGTAGACCATTTTAGCCTACAACTATTCAAGTTGCACGCTGTTGGGGAAACGACCATCCGAATGTATTAAAAATAACATAATTAAATGCACCAAATGTTTTTAGAATCAATACTACTGTTAAATATCTGATTTCAATATTATTTTAATAAAGGAGCAAAATGTATCAATGTTTGCTGAACGAATATAGTGATATCGCTGGGATAGGCATAAAACTTGCAAATATCATCTTTTAAAATACAGGTAATATGTCCTACATAATAAACGGCTAGTCGACCGTTATTCCAGGAAAAAGCAATGTTCCACGTTTAGATGTTAAAAGTATATTTTTAGAATCTTGTATATTCAAAAACCCTTTGACGGCGTTTTGACGCTCTAGGGGGGTAACACGGCATGGTACAGTTTGTTTATTGTCGTCTGATTGGTTGGGAGAAAACATGGCAGTTGTGTGGCCTATCAGAATGCATTGTTGGTTAGTCATCGTGACAGCGGGGGCGTAACCTTGCTGTCAGATGATATAGTTTTCCTTCTTCAAACGCACTACACTTTTGGCTAAGAAAAAGCAAAGTCGTATGTCAACAAACGCACGTGGTTTTCTCTCCGTCGGAGTGAAACAAATAGCATTGCCAAAAAAAAGGCACCCAGCAAATGTATTAAACAAATATAGTGATTAGCTTGATTGTAAAATCAGTAGTGAATAGTTATGTTATAGTACAACTTTTGATGCTCTATAAAGCCCAAATTCGACCATCACTGGAGTACTGTTCGCATATTTGGGGCTCTGCTCCTAAACATACCCTGAGATTGCTAGATTCCATTCAAAGAAGAGCCATTCGCTTGATCGGTGACCATAGTCTGACAAACAACCTGGAAAGCCTTGAACATCGAAGGCAGGTTGGCGACTTGAGTCTATTTTACAAATATTTTCATGGCAAGTGTTCAACTGAGGTTGCCCGCTTAATACCACCCAGAGCGGTGCATAGTAGAAATACACGACGAGCCACTGCAGCCCACCAGTACGTGGTTCAGCTTAGTGTCCCTCGAACGACACTGTTTCAAAATTCTTTCATCTGGAGAACGTCATCACTCTGGAACGACCTCCCTGAGATCGTCTTCCCCAACGAGTATAGTCTCCAAAGATTCAAGACCAACGTGAATCGTTTCCTGCGCACACGCACCGCTCCTAGAGCGCCATAAAGGATTTATCCTGTAGTGCTGTGCCTTATCATAAAAAAAAAAAAAAAAAAAAAAAAAAATTATTGTAAAATCATGTACTAAAGAAGTTTTGTGCGATTTGGAGAAATAAACGCCAAATTACCACAGTGAAGAGCTCGTTTAAATCCTTCACTCAGTAAATGAAAGAATCAGTGAAATTAACCTACAATCGAGGAACATAAAAGCCTCATGAACTGTTGACGCAAGTTAAATAACAACACTTGGCTTGCTTAACAATAACCATGCATATTTTCGAAAAACGCTCGGACCCGTCGATTTTATTTATCATTTTTACAAATTTTGAGAATTTTCAGTATTATACAGGATTGCTCAGTCGGGGCACACGTCAACTTTAATTTTTTAGATGAAATACCCCAAATTTTATTCGATTTTTGAATTCTACTTAAAATTCTGAATATTTTATGTAACATACCCTATTTCGATATTCAGCTGTTTTCGATATATTATCACAATCTATACAATAATTATGGCAATTTTCATGGAATTAATGAAAAGGGAAGACAATGCGGAAACTTATTTTCTTTATTGTAGTAACCCTGTTAACCAAGCACATTATTGTACTATTTCGCCACTGTCATTTCATTTTAAGTGACAGTATTGCCAAAAAAAGTTACGTGGTATTGTTAGAGCGACACGTTTTAAGTAAAATGCACTTTAGTGAAAGAGAGCGCATAGAAATCCTCATGATGGCTGGCTATGGACATAGAAAGAGATCTACATTTGAAGTATGTGAACTTTTTAATAATGTTCATAGAGAGCGAACGTCGATATCAAGGTCTACAGCAAGTAAGATAGTTTTAAAATTTACAGAAACTGGATCTGTGCGCAATAAACTAAAAAGTGGCCGTTCCAAAATTTGTGATGAAACTAGATTAAATGTTTTACTGTCGTATCAAGACGATCCCCATTCCAGCACTCGTCAAGTGGGTCGCCTTCAGTTTTGCGAGAATATGCAAAACATCTGCAATAATGACGGAAATTTCGCGCAGAATATTTTATTTACTGATAAGGCTACATTCTGCCTTAATAAAACAGTCAACCGACATAATTGTAGGTATTGGTCGACAGAGAATTCTCACTGGATGCAAGAGGCCCATATACAGCACCCACACAAGCTAAACGTATGGGCCGGAATTTTACGCAACAGAATATTAGAACCTTTCTTTTTCGAAGAAACGTTAAACGGAGAAAGGTATTTGGAGTTTTTACAGTTTGAATTAGTTCCTGCTTCAGCTGGCCTATATCCAGATCATGATGAACGACATAGAACACTTGGCTTGCTTAACACACGCCATTTTAACAATTAATTGGTTTTAAAATGGTGGATATTTTTCTAAAAATGAGATTTGAGGTGCTTTTGGTTCGGAACATTACGTGTTCGCAAGGATAAGAAATCATGACGAGATTTAAGCACGAACCTTTATGTACAATGCCTTCGGTATTTTCGTTGTTAGTGACTAAACAAACAAAGGAAAATTTCGCAATAATAAACCATTCTTCGTTATATTTCTATCGTTACTTGCAAAACAATAACCGTTCCCTTTTCCCTTTGAAACCATTACCGAAAGGTGTTACGGGTCGGCACACGAAATCCTGCCGAAATTTATATTTTCATTTTACCCATTAATTATATTTTATTTGGCATATTCTGTAAAACTTATACTTTATAGTGCAGGGGCTTATATAATACTACTAGGTATCAAGCCATAGACACCTTAAGTGTTTCAATGTCCCAATTTGAAAAAAAAATTGAAAATAAAAGATCTACAGTACGGGAGAGTCTGCAACAATGGACCATGCAGGAACAGGAATGACTACTTTTCCGCTATCTGTTTATTTAAAAAGATTAGTTGCTGGCATCTAGTACAAAATGTCAATGTAGACTATACAAGTAAAATATAAGAAATTGTTAGTAACTAAATAAATACATCATATTTCCACAAAGTGCATTTTGTATATTTATTTTTCAATAATCTATTTATATAAATAGTTGTTGTCCTGTTAGCCCCTTTTTTTTATGATAAGGCACAACACTGCAGGATTAATCCTGCTCTGCGAGCGGAGCGGAGCGTGTGCGCGTAAAACGATTCACGTTGGTCTTGAATCTTTGGAGATTATGCTCGTTGGAAACACGGCCTCAGGGAGGTCGTTCCAGAGTGATGACGTTCTCTAGATGAAAGAATTTTTAAGGACTGTCGTACGTGGGACACTAACCTGAACCACGTACGGCTGCAGTGGCTCGTCATGTATTTCTGCCCTGCATCGTTCTGGGTGGAATCAAGCGGGCAACTTTAGTTGAGCACTTGCCATGAAAATATTTGTAAAGTAGACTTAGGTCGCCAACCTGCCTTTGGTGTTCAAGGCTTTCCAGGTTGTTTGTCAGATCATGGTCTCCATGGACTCCAGCAATCTTAGAGTATATTTAGGAGCAGAGCCCCAATTATGCAAACAGTACTTTAGCGATAGTCGAATTCGGGCTTTATACAGCATCAACAGGTGTTGGGATGTACAGAGGTTCTTAGTTCGGAAAAGTATTCCAAGCTTCTGCGAGGCTGCCTTAGCAATGGCCGCAACGTGACTATGCCAAGACATTTGACTATCCAAATTGACGCCCAATAAATAAATTGATGAAGCCAAGGGAATCGAGTGTTCCGCCATAACTATACTCGGTTCTTCAACATTAACTTTTTTACACTGTCAGGTTATATTCGACTTTGACAGCGCTTGTTTCACTATTTTTTAAGGTAAGTTTTGTTACAAATAATGTTTTCTTTCTCTTTTTTTTTTTTTAATAGTGTTAGAGAAAGTACAGTCTAGAACTCGTATGAAATGGCATTTCCTACTTGTTATACATATAATATTAAAAGTAGTAATAATGAGCTTATGCTTTAACTGAACAAAGACACGGTAAGCGTATCTGCCTTGTGCCTTGTACTTATATTCACAGAAAGACCGTTGCACAAGTTCAAACTAAAGATATAGACAGTTTTCTTAAATGCAAGCCCGCCAAAATATGTTAGGGACAATTCCATCCAACGCAAGCGCTTATGTCGTTCTCATGTCGACGTCGACCCACCGGCCAGCTGCGACAAGACAAGTAATAAGTAATGTCAGAAATTACTGTCCACTTCATGTTTTGTGTTGTCTTTGTAAAATTTTTTCAACATTTTAAAGGTCTTTCATGTCTGCAATAGTGTTGTTTATACCTGGATGTGCCGTATCTTACAAATTTAACAAATACATGGCTTTCCTAAATCTGAACCAGATGTTGAGTGGCTAACTTTGTCAAGCTAGACTTCGCCTTTTAGGAGTCAATAATTGTATAGTTATTTTTTAGGTTTAATTTATTATAAATCTTTTTGTATCGATTTTGGTTTCTAATATATTGTTTTTGTTTTTCCTATAAGCAGTCATTATTTAGTTTATTTATTTTAGCTCTATTTAGTAAATAAATAGTTGTTATATATTATAAATATAATTTAATTTAACTAATATGACATTTCGTGATCGGTTTGTCTTACCAACGTTTCGATTGTATAGAGATTAGCAGTGTCCGTTGGCACACCTTCGTCAATATAAGCCCTTTTTAACTTTTCTGCCAGATTGACAATTTCCGACGAGTATGTAACGGAGTCTTTACTATTTTGTTTTAAATTTTGCAATTTAGCCATTAGTACCCTAGAATTATCGCATTTTATACCATTTTTTAAACACGTAGCTATACCCTCAATTGTATTTTCATGCGTTATTAGATATTAGATCCCTGGCCTTTCCTGATAAGCGCGTTTTAATGAATGCTAGAATGCTATAGTTGGTTACCTTCTGAATTGTTTTTTAATAATTCGTGAGCGTCTAAAAATTATCGCAATTTTTCGGCGGAACCGTCAAAATCATGTGGCACTATTTTACTTGCAAAATTAAAAAATTCTAGTGCTGATAGTGGCATGTCTCCCGAGTCGTCTTTGTCAGGTTTTACGTCTTTGACTTCCGCGACCCAGTCCTCTTCTATAACTAATGGGTCGATTTGTTCCGTGCACGATAACTAACTATGCTTGGTTCAGCCAGTAAACCTGTAAGATGGCCGACATGTCATATGACAACAGTCATATTTCAGCTATTTAATTTTTAGTAAGAATAATATTGGCAGCAATACAATGGCGAGCAGCTGTTTATGGTCAGAACCGGACTTAAAAATTGTCATAAAATATGTTAATTTCCATAATAATGAAAACAATTTTTTTAAATATACAGGGTATTCCTTAATGACCTAGTAATATTTCGAGGTGACTTCTCATGATATTTTTAGGAGAAAATTTTATCTGAACGTATGCCCGCAACGCTACTAGGTGTTTTTATTTTATACTATCTCTGAAAGTACTTAAGATTATTTTCAATTTTAGTATGTGTTAAAAGGATATAAAACCACATACCTAGGTACTTTATTTAGAAAAGTGAGAGTGCTCCACCAAGTGGCTTGCAAACATGTCTTCTGATAATTTTTTATAAAACAAGTGGTGCACTGCTGTCATTTTTTCGTATGCGTATTTTTTCTGTCATTAGGTGAAATAGCACTTTGAGTCAACATTTTTTTTTCAGTTTATTTTTTTATTTATTGTTACACAGATTTACAAAGTAAATATTAACATTGTCAAACTATTATTAAAATTTTAAGACTAGTCTATATAAATACATAACATAATAAATGAAAATGGAAAGAACATAATATACTTTAGTATATTTATGTTACATCAGACATACATAACACACATATGAGTCGCAAGATTCATGAAGAACCGAAATACTTATCAATGGAATAAAAGCAATTGCATGTGAGGTAGGATTTAATTTCACATTTGAATCTGTTTATATTTACTATTTTTTTGAACAGGAGCCAGTGATTAAAAACTTTTTGAATGCTCTAAGCCGAAAGCCAGGAATGTGAATACTGCTCCTGCAATCCCGTGTAAAGTAGGAGTAAAAATTTGTCAACTGTCCTAAATTTGTCATGATGTTTATCATTAATTAAATTATTGGAATTTCTCTCTTGTAAGAAAAGCAAACGTATAATTATTAATAAGAGCTAAAAACATTCGGTTAAACTTGTCTAGTAAATACACAAGAACTGAGAGCAAAAAATGGTACACAAAATATGGGTAGTAAAAAAAATGGCAACATGAAATTAGCTCTTCTCGTCATCATCTGTTGAGTTCAGAATACATGTCGTATATTTCGTTTCTTATATCCATGCAGATGCTTTTAGGTGCTTCATCAGTTAAATATTTTCGTCTGGGTCGTTTTAAAACCAGTGTGGATTCCTGGCATCCATTTTTGTATTTTCGTACCGATCCAATTGATATTTGCAATGCTTTGGCAGTTTCCTAAAATTAATGTGGCACTATAAATATTTAATAAGTAATCTCGAAAACTTTGGACTGGGAAGTATCACATGTTGTAAGAAAAACCTCAATTACTACTACTAACCTTGTTCGGAGGCAACTCAGGGTGGTTTTCCACAAAATATTCGAAAATATTTTGAACAAACTGCTGGGCAACTTTATTTCCTTGCATGAGACAATAACCTTGTTTAGGTAAAGAAGATACTTCAGCACAATAATCATGGTCCATAACTTGTTCACTCATATTTTCCTATAAATACAATAATAATATGTTAAGAAATGTTATTTATAAAAATAAAGGTTAGAATACTTAAAACGAATAAATAATTACAAATGTCTAAAATACTCACCGGCAATGCAATAATACGATGGGAATAGCTCTGAAAAGAACTGTTTTTAGTACTAAATAAAGTTTCAAGGCACAAAAATGGATAAAAACGAATTAAAATGACAAATCAAAACAATGTCGACTAAAACCTGAAACAATAACACTTAAATATTACTTTATAATTATATCTTTGTCTAGCACGTTTAATTCCATTCAAGACGTATTGCGACGCTTTACCTTGGCAATGTGGATTCAATTAATAGTACGGGAAAATACAACAAAAATAATTTGCAGAACTTAATTCTTGCTTTTATATTTTACATGCCCTGTAATATAACTAAAAAATGTTTTTGGAGGAATATGACTTTTTTGGCACTGGTTTAAACCAACTGGCCAGCTTCGATAAATGTTTTTGGAGGAAGGGAATGCAAAAACAAATTTTTTACGGTTACATAAAAATCGAAAGCTCATAAAAATATAAATATGGAGAAAGAGTTGTTTTGACTTGCACTATCTTAGCGAACAATCGTAAACATGGAGGTCGGTATTAGCGTTTTTAAAAACGAAGTTTTTCGTAGTGGGTAAGCGTTTATCCTAAAAATTAATTAAAATTTTTAATTGATTTGCCCGTACTATTACAACTATAGCAGTGAAGAAGCAAAGCCTGACCTGGCCTGTCATCGTATAATGGTTGGTGTTAGTTAGCACCGGTGTGTGTCTCTCTCTTGCATGTATTTAACTCAACACGAGGAAGCATGATAGATATACGATCTAGGTACCTGATAAAAGTTGCTTTTGTTTATGTTTGGAATTTAATTTTAATAATTTCTGGTGTGAAATCCTAGTAACTTTTTATCTTCGTTTAAACGTGATTTGAGAGCACTGACATGATTTGCCTGCCGCCATCTTGCAGGTTTACTGGCTGAAAATACTATACTCTGTCTCTGATATGTAAAAAAATTTGACGACTTATACTTTTTTGAGCCTCTTCAAGAGAGTTCCAATATTTTTTAAGTACTTTTGTGAATCCATTAAAAAGTTGAACTAGATTGTCGCGAATTTCGCATCGCACTGATTTGCTTTTTGGTACTTGGATCTTAATCACTCGTTTAGATTGATTAATTACGTCTTGTTTTAAATTGTTTAATTTTAAAATAATTTGACTCCAAGTGGTTGTCATTAAAAACTGGCGAAAGAGAAGTTAAACTAAATAAGCTACGGTTTAAAAAATAGTACATAAAATACCTAACATATAAAATAAAATACACCTTCTAAAATATAGAATTAACGTGGTAATTCTCGTTACGATAATGGCCATGATCATACAATTCTTAAATGTTACTGCTGTTAAACATAATAATAATAATAATAATAATATACAGGGTGTTCATTTGAAAACTTCCCACCACGGATTTATCGAAAACCACTGATTAAAAGAAAAAACGCCGAGACCCGTCAAAAGATTTGCCAATGGGGCCAACTTTTTAACCAAAAACTACTTCACCCCCTTTTACCCTCTGCCCCCCGGGGTCACCCCCTTAAAAATTTTAAATGACAAGGGGTATCAAGTAATAGCTTGTTTGAAAGGTATCTAAAAGTGCTTTATTTTGACGTTTGATTTTTTAAAATCGGTCAATTCGTTTTCGAGAAAATTAGAAAAATCTTTATTTATCTTAATTTGTTCAGATAGAAAAAAAAACACACGAAAATATCACTTTTTATTTCAATAAGTGTTCAAAATGTTGCCCGTTATTGGCCAAACAATGATATAGGCGATGTTCAAATTCCTGACGGACATTTTCAAAAACATGTTGTGGGAGATCATGGCAGCTTTCGATGATGCGTTGACGAAGTTCATCCAAACTTTCAGGTTGGGGAGTGAACACAATAGATTTCAAATGGCCCCATAGAAAAAAGTCTAATATCGTCAAGTCAGGAGACCTAGCAGGCCATTCTATAGGCCCTCTTCGCCCTATCCATTTATCTGGAAACTCGTCGTCTAGCCATTGTCGAACCGGAAGAACATAGTGAGAAGGAGCGCCGTCTTGCTGGAAATATATTTCAGCCTCATCAAGTATAGGGTTTCCATCGTCTTCGATTTGGTTTTCAATGGTTTCAGTGATAAGCGGATTGATGGTATTTTCCAACATATCTAAGTAAATGCCTCCATTTAAATTCCCATTAATAAACAATGGCCCAATCCTCGGCCTAATCACTTTGTTTCCTTAAATGCCTGCCCATACATTAATTTTTTGGGGGTACTGAGTATGCCCTTCTACAAAAGCATGAGGATTTTCATTGCTCCAATACCTGCAGTTATGCTTATTAACAAATCCATTTAGATAAAATATGCATTCATCACTGAAGCAGATATTCTTTACATGAATTGTATTATCATTAATCGCTGCAGTCATTTGTTCACAAAACTCAACTCGCCTATCGAAATCAACTTCGGTTAACTCTTGCAATATTTTCATTTTGAATGGATGAAATTTATGTAATTTAGTAACTGTGTGGGGTGTTTCAATAAGAACGCAATATTTTAAGTTTCAATAAAACATGATTTTTAGTAGTAAAGTATTGAAATATTTATTGTGTTATAATGTAGACATTCGGGAATTATGTATGGAACAACACATCAGGTAAATGACCGCCAAGGCTTCGCTGGCACATGCGTACTCTTTTGTCGAAATTTTGAATAACGGTGTTGCATACATGTGGCGGTATTTCAGTGATGCAGCGTCTAATTTCGGCCTTCAATGCTTCGGTGGTCGTTGGCTTGTTGGCATAAACCTGTGACTTCAGATAACCCCATAGCCAAAAGTCCAAAATAGTTAAATCGCAAGAGCGCGGTGGCCAATTCTGGTCACCAAACCGGGAGATGACACGACCAGGAAAAGACTCGTGCAAGACTGTTAATGTTTCACGGGCGGTATGGCAAGTGGCACCATCCTGCTGAAACCACATTTCGTCGAGAGCAATATCTTCCAATTGAGGTACAAAAAACTGGGTTATCATAGCACGATAACGTTCGCCATTCACGGTTACTGCATTACCAGCCTCATTTTCAAAGAAAAACGGCCCAATGATTCCTCCAGACCATAATGCACACCAAATAGTGACACGTTTTGGATGCATTGCTTTTTCATGAATCATTCGTGGATTTTCTGCGCCCCAAATGCGGCAATTTTGCCTATTAACGAAGCCATCGAGGTGATAATGGGCCTCATCACTAAAAATGATCTTGTCTACAAAATTGGCATTCGCTTCTTGTTGTTCAAGGATCCAATTGGTGAACTCTCTTCGCTGATTATGGTCTGTTGGCAGAAGTTGTTGAGTCAATTGAACTTTATAGGCGTGGAGTTTCAAATCTTTAGTTAGAATACGCTGAAGAGTGGGTGTTGTAATGTCCAATTCTTGTGCACGATGACGAATCGACGTCCTTGGACTCTCAGCCACACTCTCGCGAACAGCCGTGATGTTTTGTTCTGAACGACCTCTACGAGCTCGTGTCGTATGTTTCACATCACTAACCGAACCAGTACTTTCGAATTTTTCGATTAGTCTTTTCACAGTAGACGACTTAGGAATATTATTCCGACCGAAAATTGGACGTATTTTACGAATCGTGGCAATCAAACTTTCACCATTTTGATAATATTGTTTAACAATCAGGACGCGTTGTTCCATCGTGTAATGCTCCATGTTGACTAACTCCTGTCTGTCTCCTATCGACCTGACATATCATATAAGGTTTTCTCAACTGACAGCCAAACTGGCGCGCAATTCAAATCTTGCGCTCTTATTGATACACCCTGAAGTAGTTTTTGGTTAAAAAGTTGTCACCTTTGGCAAATCTTTTGACGTGTCTCGACGTTTTTTCTTTTAACCAGTGGTTTTCGATAAATCCGTGGTGGGAAGTTTTCAAGTGAACACCCTTGTATACATAAACATAGGGAATAGCACCCCGAATTTGGGTGTGAAAAAAAAACAATAAATAAACGGTTACTAAGTCCTATTTGTTACCTTGGTTCGGTATTATAGTCCATCACTAAACTGCTGCAACGCTGCTCGCGGGAGTAACATAGTTTCTTTGCCATTGTTTTTTAAGGTTTTTCTTATATAACTGGAAACACTTTAACAGGAACAACAGCAACAAAACGCTAACTATAATGTACAGCAACACTTTTACGTATTTAGAGACATAAACTTCCTACTGTTGCACAATGAAGTTAGAGTTGACTACTCCATTTTCTGCTAGTTCTTGCTGTTGAGATTTTGAGTTTCCCATTTCCGCTCGCCTTACATTAGTACACCATAAAATTCTTGTGATATTTGGTGACTACCCTCTTCTGATGCGCAGTCAGATGACAGGATACCATCGACAGGATCGCAGAACCTCAGAATCACAGGATCTTAGAATCGCAGGATCGCCATGTAAAGTCGGGAATATTAAAACTCGTGCCGACCTTTCATGATCAACTTTATTCTTAATAATGATAAAAATAATGTTTTACAAAATATTGTTTTGTGTACCTACATCCATATAACAATGCCTACGTTTTAAAAATATGTCCTAGATAATTAATTATGAACTATTAAACATATTATTTATTATTGAATAACTGAATCATCATTATAATGAGGTTTGTTATAGTGTTAGTAAATATATTATGATATTTGATTATAATCAAATTAAAGAACTTAAACTATTACAGAATATCGTCGACGGTTTTTCAAATTCTATTTGTTTTTTATTTAAAAATTCTTAGATTTTAGTTCTGTTCTAAAGCACTTTTGTCTATTTAGTGCCCACACATAATATTACTTACAACTTGAAGACGAAAAGTACATTGGGCTCCTTAGTCTATGAAACTTTGCAAAGTAATGTTAATTAAACCAAAATGCCTTTCCGAGAACACCGCCGACTAATATATTTTAATTATTTTAGAAGACTGTCTCTTTATTTTACTTTTAATTAATGTAATTTCCACCGCCCACCGGGTTCAGCCGTGCAGACGTGGCGTTATATTACTAATTAATTGGTTTTTGTGAAAGCGCCAAACAAACAACTTTAATAAAGCCTGTAAAGGTAGGAGTTGAAACTCTGAACTCAGTCCACAATGACAATCGTAAATTTGTAGTGGTTTAATATAATGCGGCCCATTTCCTGCTGGGGTGGTTTGTTAAGTTACTTGGTTTTCATACTAACAGAGAAACAATTATACTAATACATGTAAAGGTAGTCTTGATCGACAAGTTATACAGAAAAATTCAATAATGCAAGATTGATACTTCGATATTGAAATTTTGTGCATATACCGGGTGATGCATGGCTTAGTTGAACATAGGATATCCCATATAAATTTTAAGGTGGCTAAATATTTTAGTTTTTCGAACAGACCAATATAGTAAACCCATATGCCAAGTTTGAATAGCTTTGAATAAGCCAATCCTAACTTATTCAATTACGAAATTTTCATAGTTTAGATAATACAGCGAACATCAGCAAATTATTATTTAGCATTGACAAAACGAAAACTAGCGTCAGTAAATATGAGCTATTCCATTAAGGAAAAGGTAACTATGATTAAGTGGTATTATACAGAAAACAGTTCAAGAGCACTGTCTGAAACTTTTCCAGTTCAATTCCCTGATAAGCCTATCCCTTCCATTTCATTAGACATAAATATATTCCTTACAAGGGGTTTAGTACATTTCGCCGCGAGGACCATTTCGCCGCCGCCCTTTCGCCGCCAAATAAATGATAGGTATTAAATTATTTAAACAATGGGTGTAATTACAAAACCAAAAGACAATTATGTTGGTATTCCAGGGCGGAGAGGAAAAATCAGAAGTCCTCCATTATTTTTCGTAAGAATGTGGAATGTACACAACAGAGTTATATAAGGAATTAACCGAACTAACAACAACGCAGAAGCTGCAAACAGAAGATTGCAAAATGAATTGGGAATGGACCATCCATCAATATGGAAGTTTATTGAAGCATTAAAAATAATACAAAGAGGCAGAGATATGTACTTAGAACAAATAGTCGCAAAAGATATGCTAGACTTCTTGAGGGGAATTGCACAAAATTTCGAAAAAAAAAATCAATAAAATGTTATTATGTTTTTATGTTAAATGTTTCTAAATAATAAATAAAGAAAAAAAAATATATATGTAAATTTGTTTAAATTTCATAACTATCATTTTATTATTTGGCGGCGAAATGTCCCTTCCCCCCTTACAAGTATGAAAAACATTAAGGACTATGGCAAGGCGATGAAGAACCGAGAATGAAATTCTGTTTTAAGGCAATGGAAAGAGCAAATGAGGCGTGCGGTTTCAAATCTCTCTCATTCCTAGATAAGCAACTATACAGGAAATGCAAAAAACGAGTTGTTTGACATATATGTGAAATCAATTTTCTATATTCGCTATATGTGACGATAAGGTCAATTTAATGAAACTTTTCAACAGTAATATACCGATAGAGGAGGCGTCTTATCGGTAATACCGATGTTTTTAACAAGAAATCGATTTTCTGACAAATTTTTACGAAATGTAATTTTTACTTATAATCTGATATGATTCCGAGAGCTTTAGCTCGAGGGTCTTATCTTTGATTATAAGTAAAAATTACATTGAGTGAAAATTTTCTTGGAAAATCGAGTTTGGAGTGAAAAACGAAGGTATGAAGATAAGAAACCGCCTCTAGAGGTGTATTTTATTGGATAATTTACTGAACATAAAAATGAAGGCCGTCTGATAAAGGTAAATATACAAGTTAGAGGTGTTACTAATTTTTTATTTAAGAATTAGCAGGTAACAGGGAACAAAATATAACTTTAACAAATAATACCATAGTTTTAAAACAGATCCAATCAGTTCGGTGGATTTTGACGAGCACAGTAGTAATTATTGTAAACAATTGAGCAATTATTAAAACTTTGAGTTTTCTTTGCTGAGTTTTCGATCAACTTGTCTTTTTTTAAAACATGAACAACACTGCTGCTACTTTGCCGCATTTTGTTAATTACACTTTGATGATGTGTTTCATCCATTTGGAGATACGGTTCAATGGATGAAGTACTTCCATGCCCAGTGATTTTAATTAATTCCTGGTGTTGTATTCCGGCTTTACTTAAATGAGAAACTGCTGTTGCTCTGCTACTATGATTTGTTATTTTTCGATTTGCTGTATCAAGTCCAATTTCTCTTGCTGCTGTTTTAGTCCATTTAGATATCTCGTTGTGGCCTATTGGTGGCTAACGATTTGGAGTCAGAAATAGTCTGTCCGACGTAGCGATACCTCGCTTTTCAATGAGTTTATTATACAAACGCAAGGGACAAATTTCTGGCTTTGCCTTATTGGCTATAAGATATTTGTTTTTCGCTAATTTCTTGCTGCCACCTTGGCATGTTTTGGTGAAAACTGGATTATAAATTAGGCGACTTGTAGCAGTTCCACTATTATCCAATTCTTGTTGAAAAAAAGTGACAAGACATCTGGAAGCTTCCCCACCACGCCATGCCAACTCGTACGCCGCTATTTGAAAAAACTTTTTCTGCAACTCTTTTGGCGTATCCTCGTCGTAATTATTAACAATTTTATGGTATTCCTCCACAGTCAATGCTTGCGAGCTTGTTTTTCTATATTCTATATTCTTTTGTAATACTTTTCTTTTAGTATTCCTACCTTCTCTGGCTGTTTTAAACTCTATTTCAATAAAAGGATCCACGTGTCGATTAAAGTCATTAAAATACTTTTCTTTTATAAGTTTGGCCGTGGTATTCCATATAGTTTTAACGCTACATTCTTTAAAGTCTGAACCATCTGCCTTTTTCATGTTGTAGGCCCAATCCAAAGAAATTTCTGCTAGTTTTACGTTGGTTGTATCAGCATCTAATTGGTAACTTCTGTCTCGACAAAACAAGGTAAATAAATGCCAAATATACTTTTTATTTTTCAAGGTATTCTTACACATGTTATCACTGATCTCTGCTCTAATTTGATCAAGGCCGGCTTTCCCGAACCTACTCATATTGATTTTTTTTTAAGTTTATAAACCAAAAACTCAATTCGATGTGTCAAACGTTAAAAAAGCAAATTTATTTGTTGCCATGAAAACGCCACGATCTCCTATAGGCTACGTCAAAGCAAAGCACACTACTTGGTTTAATACAAAAAGCTACAAGCGTCTTTTCGAAAGCGTCTTTTCGAGCTAGCGGTAGTCTTATCGGGTAAGACGACCGTTACCAAGGTGGTTGCTATGAAAATGAGCGTTTTGATTGGTTCAATAAAAGTGAGGTGAATTATCAATAAAAGAAATATATTAAGTCGTAAAAAAATACGCTATTTGATTAAAAAATAATGCAAAAACTAAATTCTTCGTCTAAGTCCATCGTCTTCTTCAAAAGTATCCATGGCATCTTCATGATTCGTGTTTTCTTCCTGTTCAACAGCATTACCATTGTCAATAATATTTTTGTAAAATGCTAAAGCTTCATTGAGAATGCTCCTCCACTAAGGCCCAAAGTGTTTCTTTAAAAGAGCATCTACATCTTTTATTTTAGCTACTTTAAAGACTTAATCCTTGGTAATGGCTCAGGCTTGATTAAAGCGAGGTTTTTCCCTTTTTTTAGTACCGATTTGTAAGTGCCAAGGTTCGATCTGTAGTTGATTTCTCCTTTAATAACAATACTTTTTGTTCCGTGTGGTATTTCTTCTTGATTGATATTCTTTTAGTAGCCGAAAACTGAAAATGCCATTGTTTGGGGGGCTTGACAAAGTTATTCATAGCTTTTTTCCAATCAAAAACATTGTAATATTTTTCCAGATCAAGTACCGTTGTGCTATCTGATAATATTTTACAGTATTCCCTTGGATGAAGAATAACTTCCCTCTTTTTAATTTCTCTCTCAGCTCTTCCGTCAACTAAAGATTCTGTAAAAAAAAAGCCAATGCATAAGCGTACTAATCATGATTGAGTTTTTATTGTGTCCGGGGCATCCATCGCATAAGAGTTTATATGGGTAGCTTCTGTCAGATTTAGTGCGGACAATTTATGATTAACCATTTATTCTATTTCATTAGATCCCTTGCGTCCTATATTTTTAGTCCAGATGTAAGCATTAGTATTATCTTTTGTCTGTTTTAATTGATTACATACTGGTCTGAAACGCGAGGGAGCACCAGATTCTTCTGACAATCAAAACTTAGTTTAATCGTGTTCTTCTCTGGTTGTTTAAGCATTTCATAAAAAACTTTGGCCTTAAGTTTGTGAACTCTTAGCTTGCAGATTAACTCTGCCTTAATTTCAGAATTTGGAATTCGGAACATGCATCTATGGCTGGAGTTTAAGAGCTTATATTAAAATTTCTTGTGAAAATATCTCTATTTTTATTACAGTACATTCTCCATACTTTCCGAATACTTAGGTCACTTGCCACATATTGACGTTCAGACTTATTTCTTGTGTAATGAGACTCTATACAATTTAGTTTATTAATAAAATCCGTAACTCTATCCTTTTTCTCAACATAACGTTTACTTTTCCTGTCACCGCCTCGACTTTCTTTAGGTGGAGAACCACTAGACAAAAACTTTTTGCTCAAATTTTGAACTCTGAATCGCGACATTCCAAGAATTGATAAAAATGCTTTGCTGCAAACCGAGAGCATTCCACTTTTGGTTTTAACAAAATAAGACAAAGAAATTGAATTCTTGCGTAAACCTTTCACTGGACGTCGTCTCTTCAGGACTTTTTGGGAGGTATGTTTCAAGATAAAATTATCCTATTCAATACTTTCCTTGTTTTCATAAAAAGGCATATGGAATCTTCGGATGTCCTGCATAGTCAGGTCAGCACAGGCAAAGGTGTTTTTCTTATGGCTGCATTGAGGACGACTAGGAAGCGACTTAGGTCTGTATGTTGTCCTGCCCATAATTCTCTCATGGTTAGGAAATACTTGCCAAATATTTTTAACGGAAATATTATTGGGCCACGGCATCTAATCCTTTAGCCAGCCAGGTTTTCTGATCTTTCTCCAAACGAGTTCCTGTGGGGTTACTTAAACATTTTTATTTATAAAGATGTAAAATTTGAAAATCTAGACCAGCTTAAAAGCAGGATTTTGGTTCGAATTTGAAATAGAATTTCTCAATAACAATGAAAGAAATGAATTGGGATGTTGGTTAGCTGTTAATGGAGGGTTGTTTGAACATTTAAATAATTAATGTTTTTGTGAAAATCTGTAGGCTTAGATATGTTATGGTAAATTAAAGGCTTAGTAAGAAAAACACAATATTGTCGTTTATATTTATATGTGTGATGTCGGATTTGTGAAACGAAAATGTGTTTTTAATGTGAAATAATCTTTATTCGTTATGTCGTCATAGAAATTATTTGCTGGTGTATTACCTAAAAAAATTCGTAATTTTGCCATCACATTTAATTGAATGAGTTAGGATATTAAAATTTATTCAAACTTGGCACATGGGCTTATTATACCGGCCTCTTCAAAAAATTATGATACAATTTTTCTCTAAAATGTACAGGGAAGCCAATATTTAACAACCTAAAAATTTACATAGGATTTCCTATACATATTCAACTAAGCCATCACCCGTTATGTGGTTTTAAGGCTCCCTATGGATAAAAACTCCGTAGTTACAAGTCTTACCGAGAGTAGCAACTGCTCATTGTTGGGCAGTTGCTTGAACAGAAGCGTTTTGGGTGAAATGGATAAAATGGGAATTCCCTTTTGCAAATGCAAAGGAAATTCATAAGACTCCAAAATATTCTGTGACGTCAGAAAATTCTGACAAGGTCCACGACATCGTTTTGGCAAGTATGCGAGTTAGCTGAGGCCACAGATATCTCAATTGATCAAGCACATTTGATTCTACATGAAATGAACAATGTGAAAAAACCTAAATACCTAATCGGATGCTGTTCAAGAATAATCCAGCGGAATATCGCAACAGTGGGCGAAACTTCATCACTATAAAGGCTTACAGACACCGACGCGGCCACGGTAGCGGTGGCGGCCAATCTAAACACATAGAAATAAATTAATGAAATCATACCAGCGCGGGCAGGTCTAGATCAAGCGGCCTAGGGCAGCGTTCTGATATGCGGTGACGGTCAAATACAACGTGTCAACTTTGACTGCGAGAAGTGACAGTAGTAATGGCAAATAATATAATAGAATTATTAATAGAAAATGTTAAATTATATACCATACTTTTTGATTTAAGCCATCCAAATTATAAAAATATAAGGGCTAAAAACAAAGTGTGGGACAAAGAACTAATAGTAACAAAGTCTCTTCTTCCACATCGTCTATCATAATAACAAATAATAGAAATAAAAATGGAACCTGGACGTTTAAAAATATATTTTTGCTTACATAAAATCTGTAAACGGCCCTTACAGCTACACTCACCGCTTTGGTGTGAATACGCCCGACCGCTAATATGATCGCCACCGCGGCCGCCACCGCTAACGTGGCCGTGGCCGCGTCGATGTGTGGAAGCCTTAACAACAACTAAAACAAGGAAAATGTACTCCATCATCTAAGAAGGTAACTGATTTAATCCTTTGGAATGCGAACAATATTCTCCTGAACGACTGCCTCGAGAAGGGAAAATCCATCACTGGCATATACTATGCATCCCTTTTGAGCATACTTAAGATAATGATCGCAGAGGATCTTGGAATGACAAAAAAAATGTTGTATTGCCCACGAAAACGTACCAGTGCATCGACGCGGGGTCGAAATTCGCCTTAGACTGCATCCACAACTAACGTATTGTCCGGAATTAGCACCTGGAGACTTTTGTAAGAAAATAATTTTATTATTTTATCTGTGCGCGCCCTTTTTAAACTGTTTTATGCTAATATTTATATAACGTGAACTTAAAAATTTCCGTGTGAAACGCGTGAGGAAAATTATCTGTAAATTTATATAAAGATCGGATATAATAAACAAATTAGATTTCTGTTAATATGTTTTTATTTTCATCCACTCGATCCTGTTGTAAACGTATCTACATTAATATCTAAAACATATAAAAGAAAAGCGCCCAGTTTGGCAAAAAATTTCCTTCAATAAAAATGATTAATGCGATCCATACATGTGTCACATCTACTTTTGTATAAGCCCATTCTGACGATTCAGCATTAGAGGCGGTGTATTCGACTAACAGGCGATAAATGTTAATAATTAATGACTTTGAGGCGCGTCATTGGCGCAGCGAAAGTTAGTAGTATAGTAAGTAAGATAAATTTAAGAAGCTAACCATATTGTTAATATGGAATTTTGATTTATTTTAAATATTATCTTCGATCTAGCCAACCGTAATGAAAATGATGGCAGAAAAAAAAAACACTGCTCGAGGCGGAGAGATGTATCAGAATCGAGTATTCAAGCACCATCCTCTTGAATGCTAGAAGACAGTTTTACGGTGTGCATGGTAGTGAAAGTGGAAGTTCTGCGGTATTACTATAAGTTTTTAAAAATCCTACTGCTAAATGTCAACAAGCGTAACCTGAACTAACCTAAACATATACATAATTATAAAATAGAATATTATGTATTAATCTGTTTATATTAGATACTCTACAATGTTTTTCTATGAGACATAAGACTCATTTTTATCTAAATACAGTAAGTAAGGTATTACTATTTTTGTGAGAACATTTGTCGATTAATTTGATATTGACAATATCATTGCAATACACCTAGAAAACATATTTCAACCAAATGAAGGCAGCTCGGACCAAGAAATTAATCAGGAAGACGTCGGCGTCGAGATCAACCTTACGTCCCCCAAGGAAATTATTGCAGAGATTAAAGGAAATATACTCGTATTGATCTAAGAAAGCTCCTGGATTTGATCTTATTACCGGAAAAGTTCTAAAATTGCTTCACAGAAAAGCAATAGTTAACCTGACATATCTGTATCATTTAGACTGCAGTATGTATCGCCGATGTGGAAGGTAGCAGAGCTCATAATGATCAACAAAACCTGGCCATATGTGGTTTTCTCCTATAGACCTAGTGTATCTATTCCTAAAATAAAAAATTTCTAGGAGCCCTAATTAATTAAAAGTATTTATATTTCATATGAAGTATTACCCATCCAAATTCCGAAGCCGTCATCCTTGGCAACTTTAACGTTTATAATGTCAACTGACTGAAATACTTAAATACAACCGAAGAGCAAGGTAGCGAAGCCGAATCTTTTGCCATCAGCTCTTACCAAAAACTGCGAACGAGCAGTAAAATCCAAAAATTATTTCTATGGCAAATGGCGTCAAAACCTTACCGCCGAAAATCGTATCATATTTGTTAATGCTCGAAACCAATGCAATCAAACAATAAACCAAAGCAAAGAAGCACACAACCAGAAGATCAAAGACAAATTTTTTGAATGTCCTAACGGATCAAAATCATTTTGGTCGGTAGCTAAGGCCATCAGTCAGAACTTTACGAAGTCGTGGCGAAACTATTCTCTTTACATTCAACGGTTAGTTTTCAGGGAAAAACTCCACCGAACATTCCACCTGTAGAATCAAGAATGCCCGAAATTGTTTTCCGGCAGCGCCATGTTAAACGAATCTTGAGGACTCTTGACACCAAAAAGCTTCTAGTCTTGACGAAATTCCAGTAATCTTAATTAAGACATGCGCTGATGAATTGATACCGGGATTTTGTAGGCTTTTTAACTTGTCTTAGAAGAAAGGAATATTTCCTTCTTGCTGGAAAACTGCGCGAGTCCAGCTCATACCCAAAAAAGTCAAGAAGATCTTGCCAAACAACCATCGTCCAGTCGCATTGCTTTCGGTTGTATCAAAAGTTATGGAGAAGGTTATCAACGAAAAATAATTAAACTACCTGGAAGGCTTCAACATTATTAGTGACCGCCAGTATGGATTGAGGGGGTAGCACTGGATATTTCCAAGGCGTTTGACCGAGGATGGCGTGAGGGGCTCCTAAATAAAGTGAGAGCATACGGAATGCCGGTTCAATTTTGTTCATGCTTCTCAAGCTTTCTTGAAGACGGTTCTCTACTAGTGATGATGGTCGGATTTCTTTCCGAAACATTTAAAATCAGTGTCGGAATCCCTCAGGATTCTATATTAAGTAAATTAACATTAACGATCTTTTGGAAACAACTAAAAATCCAATATATAGCTTCCTGATGGCAACACACTTGTTTCGTCTTTTACTTTGGATGCTCGAACCTCGACCGCCAATGCACGTCTCTATAGGCAGCAAGAGGTCTCATATTTTAACAAAGACCCAAAGTTAATGTTAAAGAACCGGATATAGTCATGGCGTGACACTTGATTCCCTTGACTTCATCAATTAATATATTGGGCGTCAATTTTGATAGTCATGTATCTCGGCACAGTCACGTTACGGCCATTGCTAAGATAGCTTCGCAGAAGCTTGGAATACTTTTACAAGCTAAGAACCTCTATATACCCGGACAACTTTTGATGCTCTATTAAGCCCAAAGTCGACCATCGCTGAAGTACTGTGCGCATATTTGGGGCTCTGCTTAACAAGCATTAAATTGAAAAATAGAAATAGGTACTTACGCCATTAAATAATGTAGATCGAACGCACACTAAGACTTGACACTGGTAACCCATGGAAGATCAAGAAGCAAAGAACGTTTAAAACTTATTAAAGTATTAAAAGCACGGGTCCTACCATAGACCTCCTGTTAAAATTGACCGAGTTCTAACATCTTAGGATTCTGACAGTAGCATCGACTTATTTTTAAGAGTCAGGTGTTTTTTTAACCACATTGTAAAATTATCAACTAGGCTTTTTTCGGTGGTTGTCATGGAAATGGTACGTTAAAAATTAACTTGTGTGTTGTATCATAGGGCTGATTAAAAAAAGCGAATGTGAAAATGAAAGTCCAACGTGTTTTTGGATATTTGCATATTCAAACTCTCGTTTCAAATCTTTTTTGGCATTTCTCCCTTATGTATTCTTCCTCAGCTTGTCGCATTCTTTTTCTAATTTCTCTATTTACTTCTTTGTATTCTATAGAATTGGTATTTTTTTGAAGTCTTCTCCTTTCGGTCATTTTTAGAATATTTTCAGTCATCCGTCCTTTATGAGCTATGTTTTGTTATACTCAATTGAAATTCGATTAATCTTCGAACTCGTCATATTGATAGATATAACTGCATAACAGTAATATCTACTTTCGGATTTTACGCAGTACTAGCAACTACCAAAACACTATCAATATTCTTTTTCTTTTCCGATTAAAATAATTGCATATTGCAAAATCTATTGGGGTTATAAACTACTCGTTTAATTTACGATACATTTACCAAATTAAATGATTTAATGGTTGTGAATGTTTTTATCGTTTAGTTGTGAAATTTGATAATAATTTAATTAACCGAATTGATAATGAAAATATTAAGCGTTTAGGCGTGTAAAATTAATGTGAATAAAAATAGCGCTGTTTATGGTACAGCTTAATCATTTCATTTATTTTAATAATACACATAGATAAACTAGATACATGACTCGTGCTTCGCAAGGGATAATAATATCTGTGAACAAAAGAAATATGTACGTTGTATGCATAAGTCAGAAGCCACGGGATAATTCTAAGAATGTAGTAAACTCTATACCGGGTGTCCGCGAACGTTGGTTGGACTTAATAACTTTTTTGGGTTTGAAGATAATGGAATGAAACTTGGAGGATTTGTATACGATATAAAGCTGCATTTCTAGACAGGTAATTCAACTTTATGGAACTTCCGGTTTAACCGGAAGTGACAAACTTTCGAATTTTAACGGGGACGTCTGGTATATTTTTACTTATTTTATCTCCATATAACATTTTAAATACAACCACTTGTCACTTTTTGACTTTGATTTTTTTTAAATTTTATTTTTTAATCTGGAGGGCTATGAATACTAATTTAAAATCCTAAAATCTGGGAAAAATACTTTACTGTTTTCGATCAAAACCTGTTTGCAGTGTATAATTCATTTTTTATATTGGTATAACTCATGTTTTATCAAATGGCAACATGGTGGCTCGTCCGGTTAGAAAAAAAAGAGCTTTTTATTACGATTAGTTTAATACTAAACACTATACAGGGTGTTACAAATTCGACATACGAGCATTGGAATCTCGGAAACCATAGGAGTTAGAGAAGCGGTTAAATGGGGGCAAAGTTGTGCAATTCGGTGCTGATTAAAATACCACTTTAAAAGTTTTAAAATTCCGAATACTTCCGATATTATTCGAAAGAAACCGAAATTTTGCAAAATCGTTTTTATTTTTTCCTGAGCTCCTTTGAATAGCTATTTAAAAATAAATGTCACTTTGTCATTGAAACTTTTTCTCCCCTACAATATGACTTTAATAAACTAAAGATCCGACGTTTCGTCTCCGAGCGGCCAAGATTAAGTTTATTTTTTTAAATACGGACCCGGATTTTTTTTAACGATTTTTAAACCCTCCTACCCTCAAAATGTAATGGCAGTATTACTTTCTCATAATAATGAATTGCCTTTGCTTATTTTTTTAAAATTCATATTTTACATTTGTCAGTTCGGTCCTGGCAGGTATCCGGAATTTTAAAACTTTTAAAGCGGCATTTTAATCAGCACCGAATTGCACAACTTTGCCTCCATTTAGCCATTTCTCTAACTCCTATGGTTTCCGAAATTCCAATGCTCGTATGTCGAATTTGTAACACCCTGTAGGGTTTTAAGTTTTAAGCAAACTTTCGTTTAAAAAACTGTAAAACTATAACGTTAAGATTGTTCTAAATATAAGCGTCTACTAAAAATAAAATAAGATTTAAATGCATCGGGTAGGCTGTGACCAACCCATCTAATACAACCAAGGCATGAAGCTGTCTTGAAAAAATTGACGTGTCTATATCTTACTGCACCTCGCTGTTTTTGGAGAGTGTAGGCTAATCTCAACCGAATCTGCACGTCTTTCCGCGCAGAGATTTCCAGATTGGCATCACCCAACCCAGCTTTATTATCCAAAACTGGTTCAGAAAATGCAAAATCTGAAATAATAATATAATAATGAAAACAATAAATTTGTTGTCAGTGAGGAAAAAGAAATAGATGTTCTGGCAAACGTACAAGTGAATATGAATCCGTCCCTCGGGGAGAATGCGCTTGAATGTGATATTTGTAAGTCTTCTGCAGATAAAATTTTAAATAAACATAAACCCAACTCACTCAAGTAAATTCCAACTATACCAGCACCTGTACAAAAACGATAATGAAAAAGGAGACTTAGGTATTGTAATTGGTTTTTAGAAAAATATTTGGAGGATAACACATTTCCCTACAAAATCCTTTATACTGACAAAAGCCGTTTTACTAATTTGGGACAATTTACCAGAAATAACAAGCGACATTGTTCCCAAGAAAATTTACACTTGATGCAGGAAGGAAATTTTCAAGAAGGGTTTGCTTTCAATTGTTGGGTGGGGATTTTAGTGAACAGAATATTAGGCCCCATAATTTTTGACGGTACGCTAACAGAGTTGAGATATCTAGGTTTTCTTACGCAAGAAATTGAGCAGTTCTTGGATGAGATACCGTTAATAAATCGAAAAGGACTATTTTGTCAGCAAGATGGTAGACGTTGGCTCACCCGACATCGCCCCGTGAAATTCCATCGCACCGGCTTAGGTGGCGTGAAGTTGCCCTTTGAGCTAACGTTTCGTCGCTATGCCGTTCCAAGATCAAAATGCCCCGGAGTTAAACTCGCCCCCCGACCGGATCTCCGGGTGCGGGCTGGTCCTGGCGACTCATCAAGCGAAGTTATCACAACATCAACCATTTCCAACTGCCAGGCGGGTGCTTTGAACAACATTCAAAATGGAGAGGGTGTGACAACTGAAGTTGTTAAAAGACCCAAAATGAGCAGCTTCCAAATTGACTTCTGGAATATAACTAAACTCGAATATCAACGCAGTCCATCAACAATCTACCAAACCTAAGTACTCGCACTAACCGAAACAAAGATCAGATCATCGATTAGTACGGTCAGCTATTTATATCCTGGGTACGACTTTCATCACTAATTTAGGCGCAATTTAAGCCTTTGTTTCTTTGTTCGCAGTGATATTTCTTGTCAACGAGAGGAGGAACTCGAGCCTAATAACTTTGATATAATGTGGTTCAAAATATCAACGCAGACAATTCCTAAATTCATCTGCTGCCTTTACCATCTGCCAAGCAATACCCCTTATAGTACTATCGACTTTTTGCAAACCAACCATCCCAATTCCGAAGTTGTCATCCTTGGCGACTTTAACGTTCACAATGTCAACTGGCTCAAATACTTTTTTTTTCTGGGAGTCTTACTTTTCGTGATTTAAAGCAAACCTATGATTTTTTCTCGAATCTCGAAAAGTAAGACTCCCAGAAAAAAGTAAGCACGCCAATGAATTCTACTTAAAAAATTCTCTTAGAAACAGTTTTCAATTTTTGGATAAGTTAAAGGGTAACCGAAATACGGGGGGTGGTAAAAATGCAAACATTTTCGAAAACACCCTGTAGCTTAAAAACTAAGAAAGCTATGACAATTTTGTTTGCGGCATCTTTTGTTTCGCGAAAAGTAGCGCAATAATGTAATTAAAATGTCATATGGAGATAAATAAGTAAAAATATTCCAGGCGTCCTATTTAAAAATCGAAAGTATATGTCACTTCCGGTTAAACCGGAAGCTCCATAGAGTTAAGTTACCTATAAAAAAATGCAGCTTTATGTCATATATACATTTTCCAAATTTCATTCCATGATCTTCAAAAGCAAAAAAATTATAGGGGCAAACCACCTTACGCGGACACCCGGTATTGAGTTTACTACATTCTTAGAATTTTCCCGTGGCTTCTGACTTATGCATACAACGTAAATATCTTTTGTTCGCAGATATTATCCTTTGCGAAGCACGGGTCATGTGGGCAAACCACCTTACGCGGACACCCGGTATAAATTCATAAAGAATGTTTCGCGTATACTTTTTAAGAACATTGCTTGAGTATCTAGCGGCACAAGATTAAACCAAGATTAAACAATGTTGATTATTTTTTCCACCATCTCCTTTTTTGTTTTAGACTTTGAGACAGAGCCGGAGCTGGGGCAAATGGGGCCCCGGGACAAAACAACATTTTACAATTACTTCTATTATGAAGGACTCTTAAAAAGTATCCAAATCACAAGAAATGTTCATTAACGAGATTTTTAAAAATAGCTTCGGTTAAAACTAGGCCGTGTTAGCGCATGCTTTGAGATTTAGGTCAAATTTTAATTAAATACTGCAGATTATCCATGTTGACGTACACTTCACCAATTGATAGTAGTATCGAAATATCGTTAAAACCAGTGGTAGAAATTTTCGTTTTCGACCGCAACTTGTCGGTGGACATAATTTGCTTTATTTCAAAATTTGCTGGGAAATATTGCTGTTGCTGTGTTGGTGGTTATTGTCCGATCTGCACACTAACACAAACGATCCTAAATAAACCATAATTGTAAAATTCCCAAATATCGCCAGAATGGCGAGAAAGCTGGCCAAAAGTCCAAAAATAATATTCAATTTAAACTTAATTCAAATTCAAATTCTTTATTTATATATTGTGCCTCACTTGGCACTTACACACGTCATTACAAATAATATAAAATATAATTCGAAATAAAATACAATATTTAACCCTAAAAACCACATTTGTTTTTCTTTAGTTCAACAATCCTAACACAGGCACCTCTGCAGCAATTGACAATAAGACAATAATTAAAAGCAGAGTTTAAAATGTGAGAATAAAACAATAAACATTAAACAACAATCTCGACAATTCTCAAATCAGATTGGTTGACAATATTGTAAATATAAAATTGAGATTTTTAAATTAATATAAGAAATTATACAATATAAATAAACAGAGCAAAAGCATGAGACATGGAATAACATGAAACATTAAAAGACATTATCACAGTTAAATTTCAAAAATTCGTCTATGCTAAAAAATGGCCGGCTGATGAGAAAATCTTTCAATTTATTTTTAAAGGATACTATCGTCAGGTTTCTCACTGAGGCAGGTAATTTATTATAAAAGTGAATACTGAGGCAGCTTAGTCCATCTCGATATCTCTGAAGCCGTCTATAAGATGGCACCAGTCTGTCTCTGCCACGCATGTCATAGGCATGTAAGTCACTATGCCTCTGGTATCGGTTGAGATGACACCTTCTAAACATGAGACATTTGAAAATAAAAAGGGAGGGTAATGACAGAATCGCAAGAGACACAAAAGCCTGCCTGCATTCAGCTCGGTAGAATAACCCAGCAATACTCCTTAGAGCTTTCCCCTGCATTCGAAAGACACCCCCAGTCCCGGCACTATGACCCCAGGCTAAGATTGCATAATTTGCATAAGACTGAAAAAGGGCAAAATAGGCATGCCGTAAAGTTGGCCGAGAGACACATCCGGAGAGTCTACGTAAAAGAAAAGTATTCAATGCCATCCTGTCTATCAAAAAGTTTGTATGCGCATTCCAGTTTAATGTAGGATCCAGGTTTATCCCCAGAATTTTACCCTCTTGCCTGCGTTCTTCATGAGGAGCTGTCTCATTGAGAAGACCATTTGTTGGGTTTTATCAACATTAAGAAAGAGTTTGTTGACCATAAACCAGCCCTCGGCTCTCCTCTGTGCTTCACGTGAAGCACCCTTATCAACAGCAGTATCCCTTCCTGTGCATGATATGGTAGTGTCATCCGCGAAGAGGGTGTAGGCAATTTTAGGGTCCACGTTTGGCAGATTATTTATGTAGATTATGACCAGAAGAGGTCCAAGTATAGGCCCCACAGTCATCATCCTCTCCCCCGATCTTACTCCATTCACCGACACCCTTTGCATTCTGTTAGAGAGGTAACTGGCGATTAAATACTTCTCCAAAATTGAACCTTTTTAATTTATCTATGGGTAGCAGCTTAAGTCACAGAAAGCACTTGATAAGTATTTTTGTGTCTCAAATATCTCCTGAATATCCATGACAAGATTCAGAACTCGCTGGGCTGTACTGCGCCCCCCTCTAAAGCCCAACTGACTTTGTGTCAATAAATTGTTGAATTCGAAATAAATGGATATTTTTATTGCCAAGCACTTTTCGAAAACGTTGGATGGTACAGGCGGTAGTGATATCGGTCTATAATTTGAAAGATCATTGATATTCCCCTTCTTAAAGATCGGCGTCACCTATAGCCTGTTTCAGAATGGTAGGAAAGGTGCTTTCTCTGAGACACAGATTTAAGAGCTTGGTCAAAGGCCCAATTATGAGATTTTGATATTTTTTATAATTCCTGCTGTAGAACCGAGTGGGTCGCTACTCTTCTTGTTCTTGAGACTTGTTATGATGTCACGACTCTTGATTAAAGTGACCTCACTGAATGCAAACCATTCAAAATGGGCAGTATAAATAAATTGTAGTGGATTAAGATCAGAGGGACCAATCTGGTTCTGCAGATTAGGTGCCATATTGGGGAAAAAGTGGTTAAAATGGTCTACCTAGATTTTCGTTTCCCCATGTTTCCCCCTCTCTCTAATAATGATAAAGAAAAGGACAGAGCTAAGTTCTGTACCTGCTTCTCTGCAAAATCAGCAGTTCAAATGTCACGCGCTCAAAAATTGCGTGATAATCACATTTGAATATTTTATCGCTGGAATGTGTAAGCTTAATTTTGTGCAATGGCGAGCGAATGTAGAATGCTTTATATTCGTTTTATTTATAAATGTTTTAAATATATTAAAAACCGTGGTAAAAAATCCAGCCATACAAAGATTAAAAGGAAGATGGCACCTTAGCCTACAAGCACTGACTTTAACATTTTTTAGGAAAAAAATGGCACGCCAATGTTCTTGTCTCAAAAAAAATTCGCCGTTCAATTTGACACATAACAGCTCTCCTGAGTTGTTTTTCTGCGATGCGCCGTTTGACATATTCCATGGCAACTAGTGTTTTGCAAAATTGCATTCTTCAGTAGTTTGATTAATTTTCTCGGACAATACAACGGTTTTTATTCTTTTACTCAAAATCGGCGCATCGCAGGAAAACAATGCAGGTGAGCTTTTTGTTTCAAATTGAACGGTCTTTTCCTCAAAAATATCGAAGTCAGTGTTCGTAGGCACGTCACTGTTAAGCTGAAAATTATTTTTGTATTCAAAGATATGCACCTTGATTAACTGTCGCTACGTACTAAATATCACTGAAATACAGGGTGTTACAAATTCGACATACGAGCATTGGAATCTCGGCAACCATAGTAGTTATAGAAACGGTTAAATGCAGGCAAAGTTGTGCAATTCGATGCTGATTAAAATGCCGCTTTAAAAGTTTTAAAATTTCGAATAATTACGATATTATTCGAAAAAAAACGAAATTTTGCAAAATCGTTTTTATTTTTTCCTGAGCTCATTTGAATAGCTATTTAAAAATAAATGACACTTTGTCGTTGCAACTTTTTCTCCTCTACAAAATGACGTTATTAAACTAAATATCCGACGTTTCGTCTCCGAGCAGCCAGCTTCAACTTTATTTTTTTAAATACGGACCTAGAATTTTTTTTACCGATTTATAAACCCCCCTACCCTCAAAATGTAATGGCGGTATTACTTTCTAATAATGAATTGTTTTTGCTTATTTCCTTTTAAATTCGTAATTTACATTTGTCAGTCCGGTCCTGGCAACGAATCACAATGATTATAATTAAAGACGTTATTTTTATAAAAACCGTTACAAATGGGTTTCATGAAAATTTGAGTTTATTAGGAAAGCTCTAATTTCCAAAATGTTCAAAAATATTTCCTTTAAACCATAGGTAGCTATATACCTATGCGCAGATCGATGTTTCTTATGATCCTTGCTATACTACCCCCTTTCAATTGACTTTTATAACCTACGAACTGTATGTTGTATTATTCTTCCAATTCTTCAAAGTTTGTTTAAAGTTGATCTTACTGATAGGTGGATCGGAAACGGTGGGTCAATAGAGTCGCCAGATATTTCGCCTCTGGATTTCTTTTATAGGGGCATTAAAAAATTTTATTTATAAAAATGACTTAGATACCATGGAGGAACTGGAAGAACGCATACAGGTTGCAGTTGGTAGGATAAGGAGAAGATCGGTTGAAAGGGCTGTCGCCAAAATTGGAAGAAGAATCGATCGTTGCATTGAGCAAAACGACAATATTTTTGAACATTTAGAAAATTAGGTTTTATAATTAAGAAATTTATAATTATTAGAAAGTTCTTATAAAATAAATTATGTTACTTATGTATGAATGTTTTAAATAAAATATAGTGTTTAATTAATATTGTGATTCGTTGCCAGGACCGGACTGACAAATGTAAAATACGAATTTAAAAGGAAATAAGCAAAAACAATTCATTATTAGAAAGTAATACCGCCATTACATTTTGAGGGCAGGGGGGTTTAAAAATTGGTAAAAAAAATTCCAGGTCCGTATTTAAAAAAATAAAGTTGATGTTGGCCGCTCGGAGACGAAACGTCGGATCTTTAATTTAATAACGTTATTTTGTAGAGGAGAAAAAGTTGCAAGTATTCGGAATTTTAAAACTTTTAAAGCGGCATTTTAATCAGCACCGAATTGCACAACTTTGCTCCCATTTAACCGTTTCTCTTACTCCTATGGTTTCCGAGATTCCAATGCTCGTATGTCGAATTTGTAACACCCTGTATATGAAGTAGTTTCGAAAATATTATTTAATTTTAATTTTTTTCCTAAAACTTTAAAACTCCGTATATTCGTAACGCAACATTTTTTGACTATAGTTAAAAATAAAGCAAACTAGATTTAGATAGATTTACACCCTTAAATATTCACATATCATTAAGTATATCGAAAACCAAGCACTTTTGGAGGATACATTGTCATTATGATTAATATGAACCTTCTGACTTAAATCTGGTCTAGGAAGTAGCATTAACTTGTATAGTGGATTACTTAGAAATCACCCCACATACAGGGAAAAGGTCCTTTTTGTGATTGTAAAACACAACTGCAACAAATGTCTAAAATTTATACAATATTTAATGCAATAAATTTCTGTGCATACAGGGTGTCCCACGGAGGATGGCGTATTAGACGTTTATTAAGAACTAAATAACGGATGATTTTGAAAATTTGGCAACCCGGATAAACGATGATGATCTACAGTTTAAAAATATTTTTGACCATGCGGTGTTGCCGCTTCTACTCTAAACCGGTGGCAACATCGCTATTTTAAATACAACACCCTATATCTTCTTCAATTTTCGAATTCCGCATATAATTATGAGCAACTTCTCTTAATATTTCCCTATACCTATCTGTAGCCGTTTTTCGGGGATAAATTAACTTCAATTTTTTTTTACGAAAAAAGGACTTCCAATAAATTTTAATATCTCCCTTATATTAAACAATTTTTAGCTGAAATTTGGGTCATACCTGAACAATGCATCTGGGCATTTGATCTTTTGGTCACATCTTAAGTTAAGTATACAGGGCGGTACAGAAATTAATTTATGTCGGTAACTTACAAAAATGCCAGAAAAATTATTTTTTAAATGGAACACCCTGTATAATAATACGAATTTGAAAAGCCAATAAGACTAGCTTTCAGAGTATGTATACTTTGCCTAATACCTAACTTCAAGTTTTCGATTTATTAGCGTTTATTCATAAAACTTCATAAATCGACAAACTTTCAACGGTTTTAATAGTAGTGGGCTATGGAAACAAAGTTTTTGTTACATAGTCACCATGGCAACTTGTTTTATAGAAATGTCATTCTTTTCATAATTGTGATTTGGGTACCTACGATGGCGGAAAATAATAATTACTCTATAAACTGAATTTATCTTGAAAACCTGCCTCTCTTGGAGATAGGGATTCTCATTCGCCCAAAAGTTGCGATTGTGATGATTGAAAATGTCCTCCCTCGAAAATTTGGATTCGTCAGTCCATATAATTTTACTTAAGAAATTTGGATCTTCCTGGATATGCACTAGCATCATTTCGCAAAACTCTACTCTCTTTTGACTATCTTCAGGCTTAAGAGCTTAAACCCTGGTAAATTTATAATCATGCAAAGTATGCCAGAACATTAATTTCATTATCTTCATTAGAAGTCACGGGTCTGGGCAAGTTTCTTGGTGCTTTTAAAATTGATCCAAACTGTCTAAAATTGTTCTGAAGCCGAATAAATTTTTTGTTATTCATCTGCGGCAAATTCGGATACATTTCATTAAACTTTCTGCAGGTTCTGCTAATTATTTGATCACACTGTCCATGGAAAATAAATAAATTCATTAAAACTGTATTAGAGTAAATATTATTTTCCGCCATCGTAGGTACTTAAATCACAATTATGAAAAGAATGACATTTCTATAAAACAAGTTGCCATGGTGACTATGTAACAAAAACTTTGTTTCCATAGCCCACTACTATTAAAACCGAAAATTGAAGAATATATAGGGTATTCTATTTAAAATAGCGATGTTGCCAATGGTTTAGAGTAGAAGCGGCAACACCGCATGGTCAAAAATATTTTGAAACTGTAGATCATGATCGTTTATCCCGGTTGCCAAATTTTAAAAATCCTCCGTTATTTAGTTCTCCATAAACGTCTAATACGCCATCCACCGTGGGGCACCCTGTATACTACCATCCCCTATATTATGTTTAAAAATATACTTTTGCGTTATAAAAGCTAAAACCAGAATCAAAAAACAAACTTAAACAGTCCTATGCACATATTATTATAGAAAGGTCGGATTTGATTGATTTGAAAGACCCCCGCATTTCCTTTATTTCCATTAGGTTTAAGTTTGTTTAGGTTCTTTAGTCTTTGCATACGCCATACACGCTATGTAAGAAAAATATTGTAATACTTTTTTTTCTGAAGGATTTATACAGATTATATGGTCTTAGGTTCTATAGATTTACAGAACTTTTGTTACTAGGAGAAGTTTAAGAGCACAGTTTAAGACTAAGTTCAACTAAACTTTGTTCGGTGTAACTAGGTTTAAAAATAAGAATCGGTTGTACATTTGATATTTAAGCTTAGCTCCACAAAACCAACCTCAAAGCAAAAAGAGTAGCATTTGGCGCATTCGTATTCACCTCCTTTTGTCACAAGTGCGAAATATAACCTGAAATAAAATAAATAAATTCAGATTACTCGATTTTTAAATTTAACTTATGTACCGTACCTTCTCTGTGTATATTAAGGTAATTAATTATTAGCTAATACAAAAAACTGATATTACACTGTATGATAATTACTGTAATACTGGCTCATAAAATAATTTAAAAAGAAAGTTTTATATGACATACAAATTTATTAATTAAATCAGGATATTTCAGCGAGTAAAATAATAATGTACACTTTACTGTTCCGTAGGTGAAATTATTTCATCAGAGATTTAATCAAATACGAAACGAACTCCTTATTTAGATAATCTAAAGCGTTTTATAAAATCGTCTTCATTCTATATTACGAAATGATCCTGATGATGACGGGGGCTGCCTACATACGTTTCATAAAATTTCTAATCCTTCAACAAAATCTTCATCATCAGCTAACTTTTATAAACTTAAATCGAGTTGTTCAGCCATCGCTGTGAGATTATTTTTTTGTCCCAGAAAAATATTAATTTAGGAAGGCAACACCCAAATAAATATGTAAATATTAAAGAATTATATTTTTTAAATATTTCTGGGGTTATATGTTTGTCATAAAAGTGATATGATATGATTTGTTGTCATTTCATGATACTAGTGTTAAAACTTTTAACGCTAGTACTAAAAATTAACACAATAATCTTCTCAACTTTCATTATTAACATAAACGCTTATTGTGCAATTTAACCAACCAGATATATGAATTCCGTACGCAGTTCTACTGATTAGGGTTTTGTGCCATTTTGTATGCTTCTGGAGGGAATATTAACAATAGTACTGGACGACCAGTGGCGGCTCGCGGGTTGGTGGTCAGGATCGGCTAAAGTGGCGAAGATGTAATAGTAGCGCCGCAGGCGAGAATTTTGGAGACCACGCCCAAATTTCGATTTTGTCTACAATTCTAATATTTGCATTGAACGGATGTATGGTAAATTATTTAATTTCACGCCAATTTCTTTTTTTTATTTCTATACAAAAAGGTAGGTTTGAGAAAATGTAAATCACTTTTTTTTTATATCTTTATATAACAGAACTACTAATAAAATTTAAAAAAAGTTATGTGATATTCACCACAGAATTTTTTTTTATATAATTTTTATTTAAACACTCGCTAACTAAAAATTAACTACCACGCATGAGAAAATGTTGAAGTTCTTCAAACCTGTTTGTAAAATGGTGAATTACAGCATCATAAAATTCAGATGTTTTTGTAGTTTTTTTTAGATTTTATTTTGTAGACAATTGTGACAAACTCGACATAGGCTCCTGGGTAATTATTATTGTATTTCAAGAATACCTTTTTACGCGCTTTAGATTCTAAAGCTCGAGGTTATACGTTATACCTATATAAACTAATACATTTATACAAATTTTTCCCAATTTACGAAAATTGGCGGATCAGCATTGCACTTTTAACTGGTTCTCTATGTTAGAAAATGATTGATAGCATTGACAACAAATTTTCCAATAAATACCTACTAAGGAAATCTTTGGGAAACCCTTTAAACCTCCTTTCGTTGAAAATATCGAGCAAAATTAGTTTTTCAAGATTAGCAAAACGCGTTTTAATTTGAATCATAGTTGTGTCAAGAATTTACTAATCAATTTTTTGGAGACAGAACAGAGTGGATTGTTCTAAGCAACTACGTTCCAATGTTAAGTCATATAAAAATGTCTTGTTTGCCAAATAAATTAAGTTCTTTTAAAATATCCTACAGCCGCACCACGAATTTATGTTTACTTTTTGATTCGAAAATAAAATGCATATTATGGCCGACAATACGGTTTAATTTTGGTTTCCCTTCCCGTCTCACAATTACTTATTACTCCCTTTGCCTTCAATGTTAGTTAAATTTACCATTTAAGGGGGTCGTCGGGCATGACCATTGTTTTTTTTTTTATTTCACTTTGTTCGCTGTTTTATTTAAACTTACCTGATGTCCTAATCCTAAACAACAGACAACACTCACTGTGACTTATTTTATACTAATTTAGTCCTTTTCTTTCAAGAATAAATATCAAACAACCGATAATTAATGAGTATGATACACGGATTTATTTCCTAAATCCGTGGTATATTAATAATAACCACATTCATAACTAGTTAACTAAAATAACCTCACTTTCTTTAAAGGTTTGTTTCAACTCGCTATTCTATGCTCGAACGATCATTTTCAGCCTGTTCTGTCGTACATTAAGTCGAACATCTTCTAATAGGGTTTGCAAGTGATTCTGTAGAAAATTTAAGTATAGGTACTTGTCCTGTGAGATTACCATCGATTAAGAGTGGACTGATTGATTGACTATTTAACATACCACACCACACATTAATGCTGAATATATGTTGAAAGTTATGTTCTACAGCAGGGTGAGGATTTTCATAGGACCATCGGTATTCATTGTGAAGATTATTAATATCATCTAACCATACTAACCTGAACTGTGCTTCATCAGCGAACAGAACATACTTCTACAGTCTGATTTGTACTATACCAATTGCAGAATTGCATCCTTAACTCAAAGTCACCATCTTGCAAATGTTGAAGTTATTGTAAGTGATATGGGTATAAACAATTAATGTGAAGATCCTTTCAAGCATACTATTGTGTAATTTGATAAGTATCGGCAATTCACCTTGTACTTAAGCTTGGATCATTTTCGATGGAGTTAAGGATCGCTTCTTCTAGTTGAACATCAAGTCGCGATTCCCGTTCAGACACAATTCTTGCACTTGAAAACATACCAGATTGTTCAGCAGTAGTAAAGACTTGTTAAAAAACCCTTTTATCTGGTGTTTTCCGATTCGGAAAGCGACGCTGGTACTCGGCGACTGCAAGTTTTGAGTTCTTGTTGCAGAACACGTAAATATGGTGTTTGTTTATAGTTTCTGTAATAAATATGCTACAACTTATGACACTGGCAACCTTTTGTCATAGACAACAGGTTGTCACTCACTGCGTACGTCAGCTCTTATTATGGGGGCACTAGGTCGTGGTCCGTTACATACTTACACCTTCCCTCCATCGTTGGCTTGCCTTGGGCTCTTGGGCGCCACCAGGTTTAATAGAAGTCCAAACCAGGAAAATATACCGAATATTAGTACTTATTGGAAATTCATGCAACAAATAAAACTAAAACTTTCTCACACAAGCAATAAAGATTTTCAAATAAAACAACGGCAGTCTACCTCCACAATATGTATTTCAATGTATATGTTTATATCCTACATGTTTCGGACATAGAAATGTCCATCATCAGGGATACTAAAAGAAATTTACAATGTAAGTTAAACGTTTTAAGTAAAATGAGAGGACTTACCAGTAGTCGATTACGACAGCTCTATCTTGCATAAGCGACGATTAAAAGTATGTTAAAATTGAACATTGTAGGTTCTAATGAATGTTCAAGATTGAATGAGATGTAATATTTGAAATTTTGGTCAAGGTATCTTTGAATAAGGGGATTTCCAGTTTGCAGCCACTGAGACAGGTGATGAAGCAATTATGTTATTTGTAGCTATTTAGAGGAGATTAATTTAAGTGAGGTGCTCAAAGATGCTTCATCTAACCGTGTCTAGGGTGTGGTCAGCAAAATACTGGGTTAGACTTGAATAACACATTCTTAGGAGATACAAAAAATGAAATGAAATTATACTATTTTAAGGTTGGAATTTATTAATTTGAACCCAATGAGCAGGTGGTGAAGCAATTATGTAGGTTGTAGCTAATTAGAGGAAAAAGATGTAGATAGGTGCTCAAAGATGCTTCATCCAACCATGCTTGAAGGATTGGCTAACAAATTTTTTTAGGTTAAAGGGGGTAGAAAATGAACATAATGTTATGATTGTAAAAAAGATATAAAAATTAAAATTGGATTTTTACCATTTTGACTAGAAGTGAAGTATTTATGTTAAAATCACATTGTTTTAGCTGATTAGATGATATTACAGCTCAAAGATACTTCACTTCACCATGCTGGCGTGCAGGGAAATGTTGGTTGTCAAATAGTCATGGCAGCTTGAAAAGTCAAAAAGCAAAATACAGTGACAGTCGCATGCAAGAGGCGCAGGGGTGTACGAGAAATTGATCAAAGATCGACCACTGGTATACGATCAGTTGTGTCGGGAACAGACGAGTACTGAACTGAACTCCACACTAAATGGGTGGGGGATAGTAGTTTGTGAGGGTAAGCAATTTATATTTTTTTTATCTCCTAAAAATGTGTTATTCAAGTCTAACCCAGTATTTTGCTGACCACACCCTAGACACGGTTAGATGAAGCATCTTTGGGCACCTCACTTAAATTAATCTCCTCTAAATAGCTACAAATAACATAATTGCTTCATCACCTGTCTCAGTGGCTGCAAACTGGAAATCCCCTTATTCAAAGATACCTTGACCAAAATTTCAAATATTACATCTCATTCAATCTTGAACATTCATTAGAACCTACAATTTTCAATTTTAACATACATTTGATCGTCGCTTATGCAAGATAGAGCTGTCGTAATCGACTACTGGTAAGTCCTCTCATTTTACTTAAAACGTTTAACTTACATTGTAAATTTCTTTTAGTATCCCTGATGATGGACATTTCTATGTCCGAAACATGTAGGATATAAACATATACATTGAAATACATATTGTGGAGGTAGACTGCCGTTGTTTTATTTGATTATACCAACTCCACTGTAATGGACTACTTCTTCAAGTTTAAAAAATAAAGATTTTATTAAAAAAGGAATGAAAGGAAAAGGAGGTTTAGGCAGCTTGTGTTACAAGTTAAAAAAATATTTTATAGTATGACGACATATTTAAATTGTTAACGATTAAAAACAGCCTTTCCCGGCGAAAGGATTTAAATAAAATGGGGTATAACCTACGAAGATGTTAGGTTACAAAAGTGTTGTTACGTTTTGCCGAGATAATCTTACATAAAAAGGATGATTAGTTTAAATTGATTATAAAAAAGATGTGAAATGAAATTATAAAACCGAAATATGGGTTATAACTGTTGAACGATAAATATTAATTAATCATTAAAAAAAATTACATCAAGACAATTTTATACCAGTCTGCTATTTTAAGTTTTATGGCCCCATGTGGTTTCTCCCGGGCTATTCCTGGTAGGTCATGTGGAATTTGACTTCTTCTTAAAAAGCTTTAGCAGCACCCATATGGTAGCTCGTGGGCCTTAAAATCCCATGTGATTGTGGCCAAAACTAAAAATAAAAAAAAAAAATAAAATGACCCACTGAACTCTCAACAAAGAATTAATAGGAGCTTACCTCAAAAAGGGGGGGGGGAGAACTTCGTGACCTAAATGGCAGGCTCGACCTTCCTATATAAAGGTATTTTAACAAAAGCGAGACCAAAGACCACGAGAACTCCTAGGAAACCCCTTTTCCTCCAATCAACAGCTGACTGCAGTGTTGCCAGCTTAACATAAACCCAAAAAAATACAGAAGAGAATAAGAGACACCCTACAAAAGATTAGAACGATACGAGAGTCACATCATACCAAATAGGTAAACCAGGTCATTGTATTTTTCCATCTCACAGGATTTGTTAGCTAGATGGGTTAATCGACAAATAAGTTTTTTTTTATAGATATGAAGGCTAGGTAGACTGTTTCCCAATTTTTCAGTATTTCTTCACATTCATGCTGAGAAAGCTTTCTCCAGAAATATGTAGAATATTTTCTGGCCGTTGATTTTTAGTTTTGTAATTTTCAATGCGTGTTTATTTTAGCACACACGAAATTGTGTCCGCTACGCCACTGCCATTTCCTGACGTGCGTCTTGCAAATAACACGCAATTCCAGGCATCGTTTAATATGTTTCATGTCAGTCATCGTAACGATGCGATGTTCCCTCGGGGAACCCTTTTGAGGACGCTTTCCGGAGGTATAGCGTGTGGCGCCATCTGTGGCAACATTATTTTGTTCGCATGACGGATTTCGGATGATGGATTTCGCGTCAATTCACCCGGCCGTCATACTTTAAGGAAACCCGTTATAAACAGTATGTTACGCGGTAATAAATGATTTGCTGATAATATGAGGAAATTGCTACCAGATTTTATGGATTTTAATTTGGCTTAATTTTAACGGTACGCATTTTCTCGTATCTCGAAACGACAATTTTTTATACGTGAAAGTGGTATATTACATCTTCCAATGACTATATCTATCGAGTGTTTCATACTCACTATTTTAATCATGGCATGTTGAAGGAATTAAATTACAGTATTTTTGATAAAGCCACTGTTTTGCCACTATGCAAATTTTATTTGCAGTGTTTTTTTTTACCAAATTTAGGTTTTTTCACCTAGCCAGTGGTTTTCCCAGTAGCCGATTTAATTTTTCCCCTTTGAACCACCCGAATGTGTGGGTCGCGTCAAACTTTATTATTATCTACATTATTTTATTTCTTACTGGGATATTATTAGTTTAAATCGCCTTAATTACGCGATCAATAAAGAGGGTTATAACTAAAGGGCGGAATATATTATGCACTTAAATTCAGCCAAAATATGCGCATATATATGCCTTGTTTACCTTTAAAATATGCAGTTATATGCATACTGGTATGCAATATTTCTTAATTTATTATAGTAAAACAGGGTAAAGAAACACACTGGGTTCTAAAAAAATGTTTATTTAAAAAAAATGCCAAAAAAAAACAAACAAAAATAAACAAATTTTTAACCTGAAATTGTATAAAAGGCATTTATTACTAAATATAAAAATTTTCAACTAAAACGGAATGTCTTCTATCGGTAAAAATATGTTTATAAGAGAAGGTTCTTTCAACATCTACTGATATAATCGGGCAATACTGCAACTTAGGTAGTAAAGTATAAGGCCAAGATACAACTTCGTTGGATGGTTTACCTTGATTAATGCTTTTTACTGCAGTTAAGTATTGAAATCCTTCATTCTTTTTTACAGTTACATCCAGTTTGTTCCTTACTTGACCTCCTACTTTACCGGGAATGTTGTTACGTTTAGCGGAAAAAGTTTCAACAATACTAATTGATAATAGAGGAAATTAAAGTAGTACTTGTTATATTTCACAATTTACACAATTTATTTCAGTTTCCTGACACGTGTTTCAACCCTTGCGGGTCATTATCAAAGGCATTATGGGTTTAACCCATAATTATTATGCACAATATCATTTTCTTAATTTTATTACTTAGATGTAAATACCTCTATAATCACACCTGTAATTTAGTTGTACCTTCGGCCAATAGCTGTAAATTAAGGACCTAAATAACCTAAATAACCTATCATCTGTCAATTTTTATTTTAATGACATGTAGAATTTATTATTGTCTCATAATGCCTTTGATAATGACCCGCAAGGGTTGAAATACGTGTCAGGAAACTGAAATAAATTGTGAAATATAACAAGTACTACTTTAATTTCCTCTGCTATGTAATATCCATTTCACCAAGCATGTAGCCCATCACATATCAATTAAATACTAATTGAGTCTCTTAAACTTAAATTCCTACTCTCTAATAAGGATATTATGTCTGGTATAAAACTGAAATTAACCTTAATAAAAACAAGATCTTTAAGCACACTTACACTTTGTAACAACTCCTTACTTTGCACAACACATTGCGAATCGTCATCTAAATCCAAAATTAGTTCTAAATGTTCTGCGTAGAATATTGCGACCTTAATCCATGTTCCCCACCGGGTAATTACAGGTTCTGGAGGTAAACTAACTCCTGGTAATCTCTCCTTATACATCTGCACTCTTAGAGGTGCTTTTAGAAACACTTTTTTTATATTTGAAATTAATTTATTTACTAAAGGATATTCAGTTCTGACGGTTTTTGCGACTCGGTTTATTCCATGTAAAACACAAGTCACATGTACCATATTGGAGTAAAAGATTCTTAAGTTTTGGCCTACTTTTAACATATACGGTGCTGCATCAGACAAAAGCACTAAAAACTTCTTATCCGGGACTGGATTTCATAAGAAAAAGCTCGATAGGGACTGCTGAATAAGTCGGGTTACAGTCACATTATTAGTTTTATCTAGCTACTTAGAAGTTATTAAATATGGGTTTGTTGATTTATCTTCTTCAAGTACTCTGCCACAAACATATGTGCTTTTATCAACAATAATGTAAAAAAATTTATCACACAGTGAAGCTCTAATTCTCCTTTCTAAGCGTGAATTCGTCAGGAATGGTTTGTTGTTGACAATATTTTTGCGAAAATCCTCTAAATTGCGGATTTTTAATTTTTTTTAAGGGTATGTTTGCTGCGACCAAAGCCTTGCATAAGTCTTCTTGAAAAATTTTCTTTTCTTATTTCGATTTTTCTCCAATATTTTGAAATCCGTTTTTGCACTTAGCTAAACTGGCTCATATTTCATTTTTCGTAACTTTTTTTAACTGATTTATGAAGCAGTGTTTTCAAATGTTTATCGATTTAGAACTTCTTTTCACAAACAATAATTTTTGCACAAGCTTTAAAGAAGACTTTTTCTCCACTAAACTCTAACTCAGCGAAATTTTTAATCCAAGAAGACCTTTTCGCCACTTTAGACATTGTGAACACAAATTTGAAATCACTAGTTTTACACTGAAAATACTGAAATCTTTCGACAAACTAAAACGGAGGTACATATTACAACCCGATATAAATACAGTTTGTTGAGCAGGTAATAATAAGGCATTATTAAGTGACAATAAATAACCCCTAACAATATACCTGCAAACCCCAGAAACCCCCAATAAATACCTTGTGTATAACCAAAATGTAACTATTAATTATTATATAATTATCTTTAGATTGGAAAATCCCTGAAACAAGTGCCGGACTGGACATTAAACCAATGAGTCCACGAGTTTTCATGACCGGGAGTTTTCAATTTTTTGATAACGTCGAAAACATAAAAATATGTCCACAAAATAATAATTTGGGAAAAAATATGCATTTTATTATAAAATGTAATATGCAAAAAATGCATATATATATGCACTTTGCATATATTCCGCCCTTTAGTCATAACTCCCTTGGTACATTATTAAAAAGTGGAGGGAATTAAGGATTTCCCTTAATTGCCTATTTCTTTTATAAGTAACAATGAAACACAATAAATAAAAAAAAAAACATTTATGGAAAGAAAATCAAAACGTACCTATCTAACTATTCTTATTTATTCACGTCATTACTGTCATTACAAATAATAAATGTACAATTCTGAAATGTTCCCTGAAAGTTACTTCCATTACAACAAACAATTTTTTTTTGTGTGACTGCTGCTTTTATTCAGTAATATACTTGATCTGCCTGCCTCTACTGATGGATATATAATATCCACGCCGTTTTATTCTTTAATTCAATGCTTTTTTGTTGAGGTGAATTAAACTAGCCTTACATGGGCTAAACTGGTACTAACCAACCTTCAATCACCACTCCAATTTGCCTAAATTGTTTAAAAAAAATGTCGAGCTTCAAAAGTTCCCGGCGCCAAAACAGCCAAAAGGTCCTTTTTCGTAATAAACTATTATTGCACAATTAAGTTTATTAAAGTATTAGTTAAATCTCGCTGAATAGAGTTTGGGTTATACCTTTTAATAATTAATTTACAAAGTAATGCCATTAAATACCTTTCAATAACATGTTTGCTTAGAGAAATCAATGGCCATATGGAATGTAATATTCTCTTTCTAAGCAACGTTATGGTTATATGAAAAATGTGTCTAGTGTAGAGCGATAGAGACACTAAATATTAAATTATATCGTACTTGTGATAAATTGAGCCTTTTGTTCAGTGAATTTGGTAATAATTTGACGGGGCAAGTATTTCCTGGCATTTTCATCACAATTTCTTGGCAATAATAGAACTTTATTCTATTCTATTAATGTACCCCTTTATCTATTTAACGTAACATTTCGATTAATATTGTAATATCTTCAACAAATTATAGCACCCCTTTGTTTGTGTCGACTTGTTTGAAGTATAAAAATCTTCCAATAAATTTGTGTGCTGACGAAATAGCTTCTAGTTTAATTAATTTAATGATAATTAAACTATGTTTTTGGTTGACTAATTTACTAACATAATGATTAGTTTAATGTTTATATGACATCCGTTACAATTTAAAATCAAAATACATTTCATTCTAATAACAACAAATGCAGGGTATAATTTTCATATAATTAACTTCAATTTTATCAGTATGAAACAGGCAAATAATAAATACCTGTCTTATTACATGATGAATATTCAATGATATCAGACAATTACTTCTCTACAACTTTCGCGATGATTTTTAGCGCCTTGTTCTAAATCACCTGGAACTTATTAAGCTCCATTCTGCTTATGTTGTGTCACGTAGGTGCACCATAGATAACGGTTGACCTTAGCCCTTTTAGCAAGTTTACTCCGCCTGTGAAGCAGGGGGTAGGTGAAGCCTAACTGTCGCAATGCAAGCTTTACTCTTTATTACTATTAATTGAATTTTGACGCCAATTCAGCATTTGGTCGAAAATAAGCCCAGGCATTTCACCTCCTGGCACTATTATTATTTCCAACTAGTACTACAGGAACATCGCTACAGAATTCTTTGTACTATTTCCTATTCGTTCTTTTCGCTTATTGTAATTAATTATGAACTTTAGTCTATAACATTTATCAAATAAACATTTGTCCGCTACAGAGTACATCAATATGAAAGCCTCGACCCACCTAATATTAGCTTCTAGCCCTAAACAGTCGTTTTCCTAAAAAAAAACATAGAGTCAAATTAATAATTTTTTTCATACGATATTGTGCAGTGTGTGTAAAAATTTCCACCTTTATTAATTATTCTAAAAACTCTACAAGTTACTGAAAAATGTGCTTATTTGAAGATTAGAGACAATGACGTATAATGAATGATAGACGTGCTTTGAACTTCCATTGTCATTATTTATTTCTCTCACAACGTTTTAACTAGTAGACATCTCCAGTCGTCTTCAGGTGAATATTAAACAAGCTACAAAGCTACAAGAGTGTTATACTACCTATAGGGTGTAGCACAGCATGATCGAGATGAGTTCAGTCATTTTTTACTGTATGATCTTAATCTAAGCTTACATTTACTTAATAACGGTTTTCAAATATTTCTTATGTCTAAAGAGGGTTTACTGAAGCAGTCAGGATTCTGAGATATGAGAGTCGCTTCTTTGAATTTCCTCTTTCGCCAATGTTCTTCCTGGAGAATAATTTTTGCTTCTGACCATTGCAAGTGGTGGCCGTGGGTCCAAGCGTAATCTGCTGTACCGGATCTATTTATTTCTCACTTTAATGTGTGGCTTCGATGTTCTTTGATCCTTGTTTCAAGGGGTTGTAGGGTTTCACCAACGTAGGATTGGTATTCTCTATACACAATTCTCCATGTCCGCTTGACTTTGTCTTCGTCAGGTGGCTTCGTGAGGAATCTTTGGAGGTAAATACTGTTCGAATGTTGTATTGTTATCCTAATCTTCGGTGATTTCTTTGACATATGACAGATTTATCGTGAGTCTATTTTCAATATCATCCTTCTGTTCATTCGTGTGATTCTTGATGGCCTAGTCTACTAGTCTCGTGGGATAGCCATTTGTGTTAAGGTCCTTTTTGACGTTGTTGAGTTCTTGTAAAAGTGCTTGCTGAGAGTTGCAGAGAGTGAATGCTCCGTCGACAAGTAATACAATTCTTTTAAACGTGAAACTGGCACATTACATCGTCCAACTATACAGGGTGTCCATTTAGTGTGCCGGTGGACGATATCTCGTTAACGGTCGACTTAAGGAAAAAAACTTTTACACAAAAGTTGGAGAGGTTAACGCCGCGCACCTTTCAAAAATAATTTTTAGTTTTACAGGTTGGCTCAAAAATCCAGGGTGGGCCAAACATATCTTTTTTTAAACGGAATCTACTTTACAAAAATTTTGATCAGCAAATGCGACGTTGTAAAGATATGAATTTTTCAATGGATTTTTGGCTAAAAAGACTTTAATTGTTGGATTTTAACTATCTTTATAAAATTTTTTACTAAAATTTAGGAAAGAAAAGTTGTAACATGTAAAATCACCTAACTGTTATTAGACAATTGGTATAAGTACTACAGAGTGTTTAACATTTTGGTCCAAACTTAATGAATTTAAAACCAAGTTTTCGTTTTTTTTTACATTACCTACCTTATTTCAAAAAGCTGTTGGAAAAATTGGGTCTTTGTCTTTTTTAGGAATCAAATTACAGTATTTTTGACAAAACCACTGTTTTGCCATGCTACAAATTTTATTTCGAGTGTTTTTTTTTTACCAAATCCAGTGGGTTTTTTACCTAGCCAGTAGTTTTCGAGTAGCCGATTTAATTTTTCCCCTGTACATCCTCACCGAATGTGTGGGTTGCTTAATTTTAATATTATTATTTATTTTTACCTATATTATTTTATGTCTTATCGGTATATTATTAGCTTATATCGTCTAGGCTACGCGATCAATAAAGAGGGTTATAACTCCCTTGGGATATTATTGAAAAGTAGAGGGAATTAAGGATTTCTGTTAATTCCCTCTTTCTTTTACAAGTAACAATGAAACACAATAAGTTTTAAAAAAAGCATTTATGAAATAAAAATAAAAACGTGCCTATCTAACTACTCTTAGTTATTCACGTCATTACTGTCATTACAAATAATAAATGTGCAATTTTGAAACGTTCCCCGAAAGTTACTTCCATTACTAGAAATAATCTTTTCTTTTTGTGACTGCTGCTTTTATTCAGTAGTACATTTGAGGTGCCTGTCTCTTCTGATGGTGAAATAGATTAAAACATCCACGCAATTTTATTCTTTAATTCAATGCTTTCCTCCAAATATCCCTCCGCCACCGTAGAGCTTATCTAACCTCCTCGTCTTTTTAAGTTAGTCATAATTGCTCCTGCATCAACTAGAGCGATAGCAGAAGTGCGGAGATGCGATTTTGCTTAGGATTTTTTCAAACATGTTTTTTCTAATTGGCTGACATGTAGGTACATTTATTTTTTCGAAATCATAAAAAAATCTTTGGATACCTTGCAGGACGCAAAGACATATAACGTCTTAATAAAGGCCAAGCAGGAAACAATCTTTTCGGTGCACTCGTTTTAGTTTCGGGTTGCCCACTACCATAACGGAATTCCGATCCTATATATCCGCTATTTTCCTATTTAGAAATTATTGACTTCTGCATGCTCCAAAATAACCTATAATTAAAACAACCCGTAACAAAAATAAAGGAAAATAAATACACGCAAAGAGAAACACAATAAGAAAAAATTACCTTATGTAATAAATAAATTTCATTGGGGGCTTCCTTTAAAAATCTGACGACATCTTTAGGGCATAACACAATTATTATTGCTGTTCCCACAGCCATTAAAATTTCTAGCAAGAAATTGGACGAGCACTTAAAATAGTAGTTTCTGCAAACACTGTAAAGACAAAGTCAGAAGCAATTAATGGATTTCTGTAGGCAGAGAAGGTCTGAATCGGTTTAAACTGTATACCTCCATACTAAATTTAGCAAATATTATGAAGGATCTTGCTTTTAATATGAGAAAAAAAGCGGCGAAGACTATGAAGAGCACTGAGTTAAGTCAACGTTATAGACATTCGTGATATAGTCTAGTTACCACTCGTGATAAAATCATATTCGAAAAAAAGTTTTGTTTCTTTTTACGAAAGTTTTCTGCTTGAAGCGAGTGGCATGATTTTACAAAATCAGGATCCTGGGCGGGCGATATACAGGATATTTTAAAAAACATGTGCCATCGCTCGTGTGGTGATCCCTTACCCAAAAATAAGACAAATAGTAACTATTAACATAGGTGCACAACCGCTTTATTTTTGAGATTCAGAGTATTACAATTTTTAAGCGGAGCAAGAAATATGCACGCCACTGCCGGTTTCTCTTTTGATAAAGCAGTTCTGTAGGCAGTTTAATGTCTAATGCGAAGTACTTTTTGATAATTTTTTGGTTTCGGCTTTGTTTAGAAGATAAATGCAATTTTATCAGACTCTGATGTGGGCATAGCAATATAAAAATAAATGTCATTTATTTGTTAAATCGAAAACCGTTGGACTCACGAAGAAAGGTCTAAGGGCCATTCTTGCTAAGTGTGCGGACTCATGTTTGTAACAATGAGCTACACAAAACTTTAACCTGTATCTCCACAAGTCGACTGGTTCAAATTTGTTGAAAAATTGGAAAATAAAATCCTTTTTGAATTTTACTGCATTACTCCTTTATTAAACGATTAATAACAAAAAATCTTTAAAAATCTTTAAAAATCCTTACTTGTCAGATGAAGTAGAATAAATATATATACTAATTAGGAAAATATTTCCTAGCCATCTGATGTAAAAACCTTATACTATAAGGTCGTATTTGGCTAACACTGTTAGCGCTACAATACTAAATTGATTGCTTAAAATTACCAAGAAAGGAAGACCTTTCTGTTGTAGGATGCTGCTACCTATGGACCGGTTTCGAACTTATTGGTTCTCGTCAGCATAGGGTAAGCGCAGACATACCTAACAACAGAAAGGTCTCAAGTCTTTATAACCTAATAACACTCCTCCTCTGTTCACCCTAGCATGGGCTACAACATATAACAACTCTCAATGTGATGGCTTTGTCCACTTATTTAGCGGTGATTTAACTTTCTATACTTTCCACCTGACACTTCGTAAACAATAACAAACTTTTACATGGGGGCTTTCTCCCTTCACGGAGTGGCGACTTATATCGTTCGATCTCTGCCAGACACACTGACTTGTTTACAAACAATATAATATAATATAACCATACTCGAACACTCCGACCAATCAGATCCTAACACGTCAAAACCAAGATGGCAACGTCTTACATCAGGCCACTGTCGATCGGCCAATCAGAATAGCGTCTCCTTGTTACTACGCACGTGGCGTATGTCGTACTTAGAATTGCGTTTTAGAGAATATTATAAAATAGCAGGCAGTTTTTTACATTAGGGTTTAACTTGAACATATTTTTATGGATTTGTACAACGTTGCCACTACTTTAATATGCGGTGTTGCCATTTATATTGCATGTGAAAACATAATAATTTAGCACGAATGCGACGTTACCGCTTGGTTTAGTATTACATTGCATTGTATCCCCTAAGATTGATTTCAAAGTTTTTACTTTGCTTTCCTACTGGGTCACGACAGAAATATGAAGTGTGTCCCAAACACTAAGTGATAAGGCACAATTTTGAGAATAATATTTATTTTGAAGCAAAACAGTGGCGTATATCCAAATACAAGTTAGCGCGGACGCCACTGGTAAAAGTAGAGAAAATCTTTTTTATAAAATAAAATGTGTTTTTATGCCTAGTTAGTACCTACTAAAATTCAAAATGATATCTAGAGCGGTCTCAAAAATATTAAGGAAAAATAGATTTTTTTTTTAATTTTCAACACTTTGAATCTCAAAATTAAAGCGGCTGCGGACCTATGTTGATGGGAACTATTTGTCTTAATTTTGGGTAAAAAATTACTAGAAAAGATGGCACATGTTTTCTAAAACACTCTGTATACTGAGTCCCAGAAGTAATGTCTAAATTCATTTAAAATCCAGCGGTGTGTTTTTTGGAAAAAACGCTCGGACCCGTCGATTTTTATTTCTTAATGTTGTTTCTTTTTATGGTAAATCTATGTACACAGGATATCCCAAAAATAAGTTACGACCATCAATTTCATATTTTCAAATTAAAACATCTATTTTTTATTTCATTTTTGAATTTTGCATCTAATTCTAAATATGTTTCATGTGCTATGTCCTATACCTAAACTCAACAGTTATCGAAAAAAATAAGATTGAGTATATCAATAAGTAAGACCTGTTTACTTATAAAGAACAGAACAACAAATCAAATTAAATGTTGAGAATGTGCGCCATTTACAGCTTGACAATATCTAAGGCGATGAATAAACTCTCCTTGTACGTTTTCAACCAGTTCTGGAGTTATGGCACGCACTTCTCTTTGGATCCTCTCTTTCAACTCCTGCAGATTGTTTGGCCTGTCAACAAATACTTTCGATTTAAGCTTATCCCACAAGAAGAAGTCTAACGGAGTTAGGTCTGGCGACCTAGCAGGTCATTCGATAGGTCTTCTCCTTCCTATCCACCGATTGGGAAAGGTTTCATCCAAAAATGTACGCACAGTGGCAGCATAATGCGGAGAAACACCATCTTGCTGGAACATCAGTTCTTCATCAGAAAAGTCTGGGTCTAATGGATTCGGAAATAAAGCCACTAATGCTGAAAATAGTTCAAGTTGGAGAAATTCGAGATATACTTGTCGAGTTAAAGACTGTTTAAAGAAAAATGGACCAATTACTCTTCCGCACACTATTTCCCACCACACATTTGTTTTTTGAGGGTACTGGCTGTGAATCTCCATCATCCAATGCGGATTTTCTGTTGCCCAATAACGACAATTTTGTCTGTTCACATTACCATTCAAACAGAATGTAGCTTCATCGGAAAAATAATATTTTTTACTAAATTATTGTCTAGATTGCACATATTTTGCATGCGTTCACAAACTCGTTTCTTCTATCGAAATCATCTTTAAACAACTCATGAACTGGAATAACTTTGTATGGGTGAAATTTGTGATTTTGAACTATTCGGTGAACAACAGAATTCCGCATATGTAAATTGGCCCTAAAGTATACCAGAGGAGTACATGGATTTTTTTTCAAGGAAAGCAAAACCTCAAGTTGTTGATTTTCATCTCGAGTAGGACGTCCAGATTTAGGCAAGTCTCTAACATGATCGAATTCTCTAAATTTGGCCTCTATTCTGCTCACCACCCTTTGACATATGAGAGGACGATTAGGATGGATTTCATTGAATAATTGAGCTGTTTCTATTTGAGTACGTGTTCTATCATCAAACCCAACCATGCATAGAATTTCAATTTTTTCTCGTTCCGTTAACTTTACCATTGTGAAAACCGGAACTTTGCAATTACGCATGACAATTACTTATTTGAAGTAAAATTGTCATACAGTGTCTATGGGACAAGTCAACATTCAGAAATAACAGGATTGAAAAATAAAAACAAAATGAACACACAATGAAATGTTTTACTCGATTTACAAATAAATCCTCAGAAATCCGGTTTTACTTATTAATATGTTTAATCGTAATTTTTTCTATAACTGTCGAGTTTAGGTATAGGACAAGGTACATGAAACATACTTAGAATTCGATGCACGAAATTAAATAAAAAATAGATGTTTTCATTTCAAAAAATGAAGTTGATGGTCGTAACTTAGTTTTGGGCTACCCTGTATACATCAATTTACCATAAAGAACACATAAGAAATAAAAATCGACGGATTTGAGCGTTTTGAATTTTGACATTACTTCTGAGACTCACTGTATATAAGTCTGAACGCTAGCCACAGAAATTTTAACGTTTATTAACTTCGGCCTTTTTGAATCTCGTAATTTTGATTAGATTCATATGGTTTTTGTCACGTGGAACTAATGACGCACCGGCAAAGAATCACCGTTTCGACCCCAAATATTTATACCGGGGGTTGCATCGTCGAGCGGGACATAGGAAATCCCATGTAATTTTAAATGGGGTCAATTATTGGCTTCCCTAATTATTTTAGAGAAAAATTCTATTTAGGTTTATTAAAGAGCACTAAAACCCACATTCAAGAGAATAACTTTAGATATTTTTGATGAGCCCGTTTACGGGTTATCGCCGATTTCTTTTTAACTATTTCTCCTTTTTATGGCCCCGTATTTGCGGGCACCAGTCAAGGTAAAAGATGACTGTCAAATAAAGTTGTCATTTTGAAATGTGTGCTTTATTGTTATAAAAACTCGTACATATATATTAGCCATGAATTACACATCTGAAGAGAAAATATTGATGATTAAATGGTATTTTCAAGGAAATAGTTATCAAAATGTGTCAGACATGTTTGCTGCTCTGTATCCGAATAGACCGATACCTGCAAAATCTACAGTCGAAAGAACAATCAAGAAATTTGAGACAAAAGGCACTGTAATAAATAACTGCAGATGTGAAGAAAGGCAGGAACAAAGAAGAGATGCAAGAAATGATAGGGACTTGCAAGTTTTATTGTGCGTGGAAGAAAATGATGGGAAGATCAGCACAAGGAAACTTGAGGATGACATAGGATTAGACCACACCACAGCGTTACGAGCTTTGAAACGACATAAATATTATTCATACAAATATGAAAAGCACCAAGAGCTAAGAGATAGGGACGAAATACGACGACAGGAGTTTTGTTTTGGTATGATGGAAAGAGCAAACATGGATAGGGAATTTTTAAAAAACATTTGTTTCACTGACGAATGCACATTTACCTTAAACAATGAACCCAATGTTCAAAATTATCGATATTGGAGCAAAGAAAACCAACACAGGTTTGTGGAAACAAGGACGCAATATCCACAAAAAGTTAATGTATGGGCTGGGATTTTCGGAGAAAATATTATCGGGCCATTATTTCTTACACGAAATTTAAATGCAGAATATTTTTTGGAACTACTTGAAGATCATATTTTACCTACTTTACATGATGCCGCCAGGGAAAATCAGGAAGTTTGGTACCAAATGGATGGCTGCCCGGCACATAGTACCCTGGCTGTCCGGGAATATTTAAACCGTGCTTTTAATGAAAATGTTATTGGCTTAAATCATACAGTAAATTGGCCAGCCAGATCTCCTGATTTATCGCCAAATGATTTCTTTCTCTGGGGCCATTTAAAAAACAGGATATACAAAGATAAAAAATACCCAAATCTAGACGAGTTAAAAAATGCTATTTCTGCCGAATGCAATAGAATTTCAGTTTACCAACTAGCGAATGTAAGAAGAGAATTTTATGATCGCCTCGGTTATTGTCTAGCAGTCAATGGAGGAATATTTGAACATCTTCTTAAATCCTAAAGTTCTAACAATTTAATAGTACCTACCTATTAATTAGTAAAATATTGAAACATGTAAAATGTCATAATTAACCTTGTAATTGGATACTTTATTTTAGTTTTATTCAGATTAATTTGTACTCATAAATACACCTTTAATATTTTCGATGTACGAGTTTTTATAATAATAAAGCACACATTTCAAAATGACAACTTTATTTGACAGTCATCTTTTACCTTGACTGGTGCCCGCAAATACGGGGCCATAAAAAGGAGAAATAGTTAAAAAGAAATCGGCGATAACCCGTAAACGGGCTCATCAAAAATATCTAAAGTTATTCTTTTGAATGTGGGTTTTAGTGCTCTTTAATAAACCTAAATAGAATTTTTCTCTAAAATAATTAGGGAAGCCAATAATTGACCCCATTTAAAATTACATGGGATGTCCTATGTCCCGCTCGACGATGCAACACCCGGTATACAAAATTATTCAAACCCCAAAAAAAAGTGAAATGTCTCTCGAGCTGTATTAGCATCTCCCAAAGATTAGAGTTTATTGATTTAAAAACTCCGTGCTTTCTATAAAGCTGCCTTAACGAATCAATCAAGTCAAGTTCCATGCGTGTCGATTGAACAAAATCTGCATCCGCAAGTAAGTACAAAAATAACATACAAATGTTTTGATATAAATATCATTGTTATGCTCGATGCACGGCTGGTAATGACAAAACACTCTTCGTTGCTAAGAATAAATACAATATATTTGCATTAATACGAAGAAGTCGTGTCGGTAACCCCTTTGTTCGATGTTTTACTGCCTGTCACTCGTTTACTACGAATAGATAAATTTGTTCGTTAAATAATTAATAACTGCTTAAAAAATAGAAAGAGTTAAGGTACGGACAGACATGCTCATTATTAGCACGAAAGCATGCCATTATTGAGCAATTGCTACTTAGTAGTATGTGTGTACGTACTTTGCTAGAAACAAGCATGCTTATTTCGAGTATGCTCAAAAATCAACGGTCGTTTGATTTTCGAGCGTGCTACCTATAGCGCGGGTGGAAGGGGGCGTGCTCTAAGCGCATCTGAACAGCTTATTAGCTAGCTAGACTGCAGCAGTATAATTGAGTTCTGTCTGTGCTGCAGTATCAATAAATCTCTGTCCGCGAGAGTTGTGCGTCCAAAAAAGAAATATGGCTCGTTGGTGAGATAAAAAAAAACATTGCTTTTCGTGACTCACTTACTCACTATCGAAGTCAGGAATGTCCGTGAAACACAGGATCACCTCTCTATAAAAATGACATAGCACGGAATAATGCTTATGAAGCTTTATTAAATGATATGAACGACCCAAGTTTACTTACAACTAATAATAAAAATGGCCAGTGTACCATTCGGAAGTAGTGATGCCGCCGAGACGAGAAATTCTCGTGTCTCGTCTCATCTCGTCTCGTCTCGACGAGACGAGAGTGAAATTTTTTTCTCGAGAGAAGTCACGAGGCGAGACGAGAGAAGACCGTTTCTCGTCGAGAAATTTCTCGTTTTTTCTCGAATTTTCTCGTTTGTTAGAACACTGAATTTTAGGTATCTCCTAATATATAGACAGAAAAATAATGTGTTTAACGTTCTCACTCTATCGTATTGTGAAGGCATTTACCTTAAAAGAGATATTCAAGAGAACAGAATCAAATTGTCTAGCCTCTTTCATCTGTCTATGGTTAGTAGTTGACATTTTTAAATAATTAACCAAATCTGAAAGAAAGCATTTTCGATTGAAAACGTTGTAGCGGCGGGGATCTTAAACCAATTACAGTTTACATTGTATAACTCATATGTAATAGAAGGACACAATAATTATCTAATGTTACCGCGATTTAGTCCGAATATTTCATAAACTGTGAGAGATTGATATGTCAAATAGAGCATTTTCGGAAATACTTTTTTAAGTTCTTTCTCTTGCACTTTCTATTAATGTAATAAAAAAATTAAGATTTAAGAAGTAGTCCATGTTCTGTGGCGAGATTGTAAATAGAAATAAAGGTCTGTCTTTACCACCAAATAACTTTATTTGTCCCTCTAGGGTAGAAAACAAGGGTTATAGAAAATACATGAAATGATGAAGAATTAAAATAAATTTCTTAACGTTGTTGTACTAGTTTCGACTTTAGGGAAAGTCATCTTCAGCAACTAATCATTTAAGAAATTTTGTTATGAAAAGTAGTTAAAACAGTTGGGAGAACAATGGGTGATTCAACAATAAAATACAATGAAATGCAGATTATGCAACAATTGGAATAGGCAGCAGCTTATTATAAGGACGAAGTATCTCAATGCAATGGTAGGAGATGATTTAAACGCAAGTAGGATAAAAGACCCTAATCATAATACAGTGATTTAAGAATGTTGAAATTAGAACATGTTGTAAAAGAAGAAATTCATTCCTAATTTAAAATGAAACTGACTTAGTGAGGGGACATGTATATTGTGGTGGTGGATTAGATTTTATGTAAATTAAATTAAATGAAATTGCTTCTCCTTAAAATTGTCAAAACAAAACTATGTCATTTCTGGTAAATTTCTGGTAAAAATTTTTTTTTGGTAAAAATTTTTAGAAAACGTTAAGAAATTTATTTTAATTCTTCATCATTTCATGTATTTTCTATAACCCTTGTTTTCTACCCTAGAGGGGCAAATAAAGTTGTTTGGTGGTAAAGACAGAACTTTATTTCTATTTAAAAAAATTAAGGTTTTTCCCCGGATGACATTCTGGGCTGATCCCTTTATTTAGTCGAATATTTTCCAAACTATTGCAGTTAATTATGCCCCGAATTATGCCAAAAAATAAATAATAAAAGAAGGGTAGTTCCATTATGAATCAATTATTATTATTATAAATCGTTCTCCATTCTGTATCTTTTACCACCCCGTATATTTTGGACTGAAAATACCTCGGTGCCAAGCCTATTACATTACGTGAATTATGTCTTATGGCCGCTTGCAATATTTTGTTGATCTAAGAAAAATAGTTTCTAAGTCACATGCCTAACAAACCGACTTATATTAAACCCTTCTGCGAGACGACCAGATACTTTTAAATGTTTACCCCCTTTAAGATTCGTATAAAAAAATATTTTTTATGATTCCCTACTCACGAGAAAAAACGAGACGAGACGAGACGAGACGAGACGAGACGAGACAATGGCACTCTCGAGCGAGAAAAACGCGTTTCTCGTCGAGACGAGATAAAAAAAAATTCTCGCCTCACGAGACGAGACGAGAATGGGCCAATTCTCGTCTCGTCTCGTCTCGCGGCATCACTATTCGGAAGTAAAAAAACTCAACAGTTCGAACCACTTTTTTGATATACCTTTAAGGTACAGACACACATGCTCATAAAGAAGCATGCTTGTAAGCATGCTTAAAACTAGCATGCGCTTTAGCTGTTCACATTTGCTAGCAATAAGCATATTTGTTTGTAGCATGCTCCTAAATAAGCGTGCTGAGAGCATTGGACAGACGTGCTATTTATACGCAGACTCTCGTCCAAAATGGAAGTTTTGTAAGAAAATACAAATGTAATATATCAAAAGAGTGGTTCGAACTGTTGATTTTTTTTTATTTCCGAATGGTTCACTGGCCATTTTTAATATTAGTTGTAAGTAAACTTGGATTGTTCACATTATTTAATAAAGCTTCATAAGCATTATTCCGTGCTATGTCACTTTTATAGAGGTGATCCTGTGTTCCACGGACATTCCTGACTTCGATAGTGAATCACGAAAAGCAATGTTTTTTCATCTCCCCAACGAGCCATATTTCTTTTTGGACTCACACCTCTCGCGAACAGAGATCTATCGATACTGCAGTCTAGCGTGCTAATAAGCAAACCTGTTCAGATGCGCTCAGAGCACGCCCCCTTCCATCCGCGCCATAGGTAGCATGCTCGAAAATTAAACGACTGTTGATTTTTGAGCATACTCGAAATAAGCATGCCTATTCCTAGCAAAGTACACGTACGTACACACATGCTACTAAGTAGCAATTGCTCAATAGTGGCATGCTTTCGTGCTAATAATGAGCATGTCTGTCCGTACCTTTAAGGTTTAGAAGGGGGATGTAGATTCGTATGTGATTACGTCGGATTTCCGCCTGCGTATTACCGTTAGATGAACTTCTGTACAAATCATAAAAATGAAAGAGCAGTCGAACTAAGAAATATACCATCAGCAGCGTACATGCACAAATGTATACAGGGTAGCGCACCGAAAACTTTCCACCCAGGTTTATTTTCTTGTTAATAAATAAATCAAGATTCGCTTGAATATGGGAACCTTAGTTCTCAGGGGGACATATTTTTTTGTTATTTGTGGTGGCTTTCACCCTTAAAATCTTAAATAAAAGGGGAGGTCGAGTGATACCTTATTTTAAAGGGAATTCAATTGCCTTCCCAATGGGACCTTGCTCGTTTAGATCGAGTGAATAGTTCCTGAGAAATAGGGCTAAAAGGAAAAGAAAATTTAAAAGTAGTAAAATTTATTACCGCTTGTATCAATCAAGTAAATGTTGAAAATGTTCACCTCCAACCTCCATGCAATTGCAAAGGCACTGTTCAAAATGTTCGCGTCCCCACAAAAAAAAGTCCAATGGCGTCAAATCAGCAGATTGTGCAGGCCATTCAATAGGACCTCTTCTTCCAATCCATTTTCCTGGAAAATTTTCATCCAGAAACTGTCTAACAGGGAACTCATATTGCGGGGGTGCTCCGTCTTGCTGAAAGTAAATATTTTTGGGCCGATAACGCTCATTTTCTTCTATGGCATTCGTTAAAGCAGGGTTAATAGTGGTTTCCAACAGGTTCAGGTACATTTCACCTGTTAAATTTCCAGGTATAAAATACGGCCCAATAAAACGGTCTCCAAAAGTTTCAGCCCACACATTTAATTTTTCGGGATCTTGAGTATGCTTTTCTCTAAAAATTCTAGGGTTGGAATCCGACCAATACCTGCAATTCTGTCGATTGACAGTACCGTGAAGAAATAAAGTGCATTCATCGGAGAAGCAAATGTTAAAAATAAATTGTGGATTGCGAATAATTATCTCACTAATTACATGAGCACAAGCTACATAAGGTTCATGAACTTAATGAAAACGATGACGATCGCCGTTTGCAATTTTGCGAGTTAGTTAGTAAAATGATCATTCGCAATCCACAATTTATTTTAAACATTTGTTGGGCCGTATTTTATACCTGGAGATTTAACAGGTGAAATGTACCTGAACCTGTTAGAAACCACTATTAACCCTGCTTTAACCAATGCCATAGAAGTAAATAACTGTTATCGGCCAAAAAATATTTACTTTCAGCAAGACGGAGCACCCCCGCAATATGCGTTCCCTGTTAGACAGTTTCTGGATAAAAATTTTCCAGAAAAATGGATTGGAAGAAGAGGTCCTATTGAATGGCCTGCAAGATCTCCTGATTTGACGCCACTGGACTTTTTTTTGTGGGGATATTAAAGTCTAAAATTTATGCAACCCAACCCAATTCTTTGGAAGAGTTGCGACAAGGCCATGCCTTGCGAAAAAAAAAACAGAAATTAATTATTATCTCAAAAAGATGACAGATAGTTATAGGAAAATGTTAAAAGAATTTAATAATAAATTACAGGGCATTCTATTTAAAGTATCAAATAAGCTAGTACTTTTTAGTAGAATCGGCAACACTGCACAGTTAAAAATATTTGTAAAGGAGAGAACACGTCCACTTATGTAAGTTTCCAAATTTTCAAAGTGATCCGCTAACTAGTTCGCCAGAACGTCTAATGGGCCATCCACTATCAATCACCCTGTATATTGGATTAATAATTGTCATTTTAAGACAATTTGGAAAAATATGACCAGTGTATTTAAAAAATTACTTTTCAGCTCTGTTGAAAAGTTACAGCCTAAAAGGCAAGTCGCTGTGTCTGTGTCTCCGTTAAGGGGTACTTTAGGATTTGTTCTTCTATAACAAATTAGAGTTATATTGACCTCTCCTTTACGCTCCTGAGAGTATGCCATTACTGGACATCCTGTATAGGTCATTAATAGATACCAGATCAAGACGCTGCGATCAATGGCTGATGCACCATCGTTCATCACTTCATCGCAATTAACAACGACATAAAAAGGAGCTTGAAACGCCTACGATTAACGAGGTGATTTTAGAGTGTATTAAAAAGTATATTGTTGCGATTAAAAAATCATTGAAATGTTTGGCCATAAATCTGATGATCCTAATAACAGAAAATACACCCACCTAACTTTCATGACAACAATTATTACAATAATGGTATTGGCAATTATGTTGCAGTTAGAGTTAACAGAACATTATAATTTGGACCTAAACTTGACTTACTGACATAATAGTAATAGCTAAATAGTTTAGAGTGTATCTTTAGACTTACTTGAAGTAATATATTTACGTTTTACAATAATTAGAAGTACAGATATAAACGAAATCTCCTCAAGACATTTCGTCAAATAGCAAAGATGCTAATTGTGACCACTTAGTAACAGATGGCATAGTAAACATCGAACAGGATAAATAAATAAATAAATAAATAAATAAATAAATAATAGCTTTATAGGATAAAAAATACAGCCACATTCTTCAATATTAAGTACTATAAACAATAACAAACAACTTGACATGTTTTTGTTGCTACAACTAGCCATATGCCGTCCATTACAATTACTCTGCATATTTTCTATTTGCTCAACGGATACACGTTCTATTGTTTTAAGAAAGATGGCCGCCGGATTCTGCAGGCCTTTATGGGAAGCTAACGTTGGGGCACAAACATATTTGCGGTCGGTTCCGATGGGTTATGAGATATTTATTTTCTCAAGAAGCTCTTGGGGTACGGAATGCAATGTTTAAAATAAATATTTAAAAATATGTATCCGGGACTTTCTTGACATTTTGAATATATTGGTTGACAGTAGTGACGCGTTGTTTTAATTTTTCGGTTTAGACAATGATTATTTGCAGTGGCGTCACTACCGTTATTCCATACCTATTGTGATAAATCCAGCAAAGTATATTTCATTATTGTTTCCTGGTTCTGGAAGGAGGGCTTATTAGCCCCCATCATCTGCTTTATTTTATCCACGCCCTTAAGAGTGCCAACACCAAGGTCAACATTAACCAATTACGCGAAGTATCCGAAATTGACACAAAGCTCGTATTTCTTATGGTGAATTAACAATATTACCACTAAACGTACATTCTGTGAAATTTTGGATTAAAATCCCTGATGAGAATAAATTTATTGTCGAATTTTGTAGTTTCTACTAGGCGACCAATTTTTGTTTTTTGATAAACCCAAAACTTTTCCAGCCATGTCATCAACTACTAGTTCTTGTGTGTGATTTTAAGTTAGGTAAAACCTTTGACTTTTTTCCGTTCATCGTTTACTTTTCAGCATTCTTTTATAAGTTTTTGTTTATTCAGCAGAAGCTTTGAATGTTCGTGGGCCTAGTGTGCGTGTTTCTTCTAAATTTTATACTGCTTTCCTGACGTCTTTTTCCTCGTCACTTGGACAGTGTCGGGTAGTGCTTCTCCACTATTCCCAGTGCTTCTCTACTGTTGATTGGGCTCGCGCACAGGGAGTCAGTCTTTGTAAGTTGAGTCAGGTCTAGCTCTTGTATGTGAGTTTGTTATTAGTTCGTTAGTCGATACGTCCGTTCGTCTGTTATAGTTCGTTATGATTTTCAAAAAGAACTCATTTATTGTCGGTATGTTAAAGTCATTGTGCAAAACCCTATTCATGGTAGGTATACCTAGGGACATTTGCGATCATTTTCAATGCCCTATTTTGAATTACCTGAAACTTATTCAGCTCCGCTCTGCTTAAACCATTAATAAGAACTGGCCTGACTTAGACCTTGTAGTCTTCTCCACCTGTAAAGCAGGGGATAGATGGAGCTTAATAATTGACGCCGAGCGAGCTTAACTCTGTTGATTGAATTGAGCCTCCAGTCCAGTCCTTGATCAAAGATAAGTCCCGGATATTTCACTTCCTGACACCAGTTCACTTGTACCCCGTTGACTCTGAGCCTAGTCTCAGGTCGTTTAACGTTATTTTTCGAGAAAAATATGGCTTTCGTCTTTGAGGGATTCAAACGAATCTTCCAAGCTGAAAGCTACTTTTCAAGCTGATTTATGTGGCGTTGTAAACGAGTGACGACTAGCCACGGCTATTTGGAAAAAGCAGTATTATCAGCAAACAGATAGATCTGGGTCTGTCTATCTCGCGAAATATCGTGCGTGTAAATATCGTACAATACCGGGGACAGAGGTAAGCCTTGCGGCACACTCCGGCCCCGATGCGTTTTGTCGCGGAAAGCGCGTTCTCTGATGATACTGCGAAACTTATATTCTCTAAGAACGAGCCCACTACCTTGACAAGGTAGTTTGGAGTACCGAGCCTTATTAACTTTAATAATAGACCGTTGTGCCAGACTTTATCAAAAGCTTTGCTAACGTCAAAGAAAACCGCCCCCGTGTGTGCCCTAAGGCATGTCATTTGCGGACCTATGTTAATATGAACTTTTTTTCATATTTTTTATGTGGAATTATGACTGAGAATTTGTCATTGTAATTTCCGGACACCATGTGAATGTTATGGTTTATTTGCATGTGTTGCTTTTATAGAGAGTAGAAAAAAGTCATATAAAATTTTCAACATACCCAATTCTATTAAAGCGATGCAACTAAAACCGAAACAGAAAATGCAATATCTAACTTTTATTAATTTAAAATATTTTTCTTGTTAAGTTATTCATCTATTGTGCTACATTGGTATTTTTCAGCGCCTATGCTTTTCTAGTTGAGAAATATCTTTTCCTCTTAAGAAAGGTAGTGGAGTGTTGTCTAAATAATGCCCTGGGTATTTAAAAATAAAAGTAATAATAATGCCTTTATTTAGAGAAAAATTGTACATAAAATAGCTATATATACAGTACGTTCGGCGATGTGGTAGACAAGAGGGCAAGCGGACCAAAAATTTTTCGTGCTGAAAAAATACAATTGTCGATGAAAAAAAAAATTGTATACAGGTTTACAAGATTAAAGTACCTTGATTCTAAAGTTGCTATTTAAGAGAATTCTTTCAAGTCGTCACATCTTCTAAAATATTGGTTTTCATTAAGTTTGGATAGCAATAATATGTTTGCTTAAATTTGCATTTCACTGAAAACTTTGGTAGGTGTACCTTTGATTTTGCATACCTTTAAGTATTACCTTTGATTAGGTACCTCAGAAATAAATTATTACAGAGTCAAGCAAAACGTCATGGTCAGTAACTTCTAAAGATTCTATTAGTTTACAATGTTAACAACAGAGTAAAGAATATATAATTATTTATTTCAAATTACTTCGAAATCTAAAATACAACAGTTAACAGAATACGATAAACATAAACCAATACATGATTATAATTTAAGACATAATTCATAAAAATAGACCAAAATCAGATAGCATAACAATAATTATTGAAACGGCGCTCCACCATAAAGGACGCATTTTTCCAGTTGGGCTATAAGATAGTCATAACTCTTCGGCACTTGTTCTAGGGATATTGCTTCTACAGCTTGTATAATTCTTTGCTTTAAAATGTTCTCATCATTTGGCAGTGAATTGGCATAAGTTAACTGTTTTAGGCGTCCCCACAAATACATATCTGCCAACGTAAGGTCGGGACTTCTTCGGGGCCATAAAACTGGACCATTTCGCCCAATCCATTTTAGTCCAAATTCCAAATCAAGCCATTCTATTACTTCTCTAGCAAAATGAGGCGGGCATCCATCTTACTGGAAGTACATGTAACTTAGGTAATCTAATGACAGTCGTTCCAAATGATCAGAAAAAAAAGTATCTCACATATTTAAATAAGAATTTCTATTACAAGTATTGTCAGTGAAATACAGTCCTATTATTCCATAGTAGAAAACAGCGCACCAAACATTCACTTTTTTTAAATATTAACGTCGGGTTGGGATTCTAAACACAGGATTAACAGTACTCCAATAGTGAACATGTTAAGGTGCCACAGTTCCATTCGTCGAAAACGTGGACTCATCCGAGAACATTATAGGTTTATGGAATCCCCTAGTACGACCTAAAATCTTACTTCCTATCCACAAGCAGAAACCCAACCTTTTGCCATCATCGCCCTCCTCTAATGAATGGTTATAATGGGGTTTGTATAGACGTATTTTATTTTGATTTAAAATTTCTTGAATTTCTTCTTTTTTGGACCACCTGAAGTTGCGTAGCTTGTTTCCTCAAGGACAGTGTGGGGTTCTCGGACTGCAGGACGAGTAGAATCGCTGCATCATCTTCATTGTAGTATTTTACTTTTTTTTAAGTCTGATACGGGTCCCGTTTGACGTTTCTTAATAACGTATCTGTATGCAAAATCTCCATTATCATAACATTGAATTAAAAGTATTCTTTACTCCGTTGTTAGTATTGTAAACTAAAAAAATCTTTTAAACTTGCTGACAGTGACGTTTTGTTATGATGTTTACAGGAACATCGTCTAGTAGTCCGTGTAATTAATTTTGTAAAAAGTTTAAGTAGTGGTCTCCTGTGACGCGATTCTCTAAACTGAAAGAGCCAATTAAATAACTATCGAGCATACCATACAACACTTTTACCGAAAACTTATGTTGAAAATTACTTTCGATTATTGCGTGGGAATTGAGTTGAGCTGTTCAGAAGTGATTTGATTATAGTTAATTTAAAAAGGTAAAATACCTAAATATTAAAAAAAAAGACATCTTACGCTGTTAATTAAAAGTTTTAGAACTTTTTTATTTTTATTTATTTTTTTTTTATGGAAGGCTATGTTTTTAGACATATTGTTTAATTCTAAACAATTTTTCTTATTAACATTTGTCTCTATTTTTTGACATGAGGGTACTTTACTCTTGAACGATTTTATATTCTTTGCTCTACCCTGTATCCTATTTGACTTGAAGTTATTCTAGGTGCACCTGAAATGGTTATCGGACATGCACCAACTTTTATCAGGAATAGAATTTTCTGAGAAAGCAATAATTAAGAAGTTTCCCATTTGTAGCACATTTTATCGACCTACATAAAAAAAATATGTAAAAAAATAAGCAGTGTTAAGAGTGAAGCTAGCAGGTAACTAATGCTATGCGCAAGATCCTTTTTGCGAGCTTCGACTCGAAAACAGCGCTTAACGCCCTTCCAAAATCATCAGGTAAATAATTACATGCCTTAACTGCCGCATAACTGAATGATCGCTGAAAGAGAGCGTGTGTGTACCTGGGAACATTATACAAGTCACGATGTCTTGTTTGATAACTGTGAACATCAGAACTCCTGATTAACTTAGCAAACAAATATTTAGGATGTAACGGTACGTGTGCAAGATGTTGCACGAGGCGACATCTCGCGGCAATCGAGCAATCCACCCAACCAGACCAGCACCGTTACATTTTGTGTTGAAATGTACTGTAAGATCCCTTTCCTTATCGGCAAACTCTATAACCTTGGCGAGGAGCCGTAATAATGCGAAACGCGTCCAAGGATTTGATCTGATGGTAAGAAAAGGGACCAACTTCTTTAAACCTCTTTAAAATATTTAGGAATTTGGGTGGTTCTAATTTTATACACAAGATGCAAAGATGGAGTTCAATGTGATCAAATTTGCGACTATTTCTGCCTCTCTGTAAGGGGGCAGTCCAATAAATAACATTGCAGTAATAAGATGTGATAATACGAGCGAATTAGATAAGCTTATTCTCGTGCCCTCTCAAAAATTTTCCTATGCTTATATAAGAGTTTTAGTTTCAAAAGGCTTTAATTTAGACCTACCAAAAATCACCAACTGAGTTTTCTCTCGTTCAAAACGTATGTGCCTGAGAGATATTTGAGATGGTTTCAAGGTCATCGTTTATTTCTCGAATCGAAGGCTATATCAGAGGGGAAGAAGGAGAGACACATTTGAGTATCATCAGCGTACTGATGAGAGTTGCAGTGATAAAAAAATTTAGAAAAATTTAGAACGTGTAAATAGAAGAAATTAAGGCACCAAAATACTTCTCGGCGCAAGTCCTCTGCCAATAGTGGAAGATTTAGAACAGTTCTTATTTATTTATACTCGAGGACACTTCTGCGATGGATGTTGTTACTTAATAGAATTCATTTCTACAACTTAATGTTTGCAGCGCTTCATTAAAAGGTTCCAAGAATATTTAGGTATTAGTATCAGTGTTAGTGTGGTATTGTTGAGAAATTGTTAGATAATCTAATTCGCTGTCATTTGTAACAGTGCTAGTTTCTGTTTTTGTTTCGGACATTTTTAAAATAATGATTAACTCCTTCTCTTCAATGTCGTTCACTGTTATCTTGACCAGACAACCTAATCCCGTCGAAAAGCTGCCGCAATGCTCAGAGTCTGGCGTTTTACTTTATTAGGAGGTGCATCATGTCCTGATGAACTTGTACTATTCTTTGTGTATGTTCCGGGGTTCCTGGCAATGATTCAAGTAATGTTGATATTGTTATTTCGTTATCGTGTTTTATTTGGACGCGGGGCGGTCGAAGCTTTCTTTCAAAATTAACAAACAACCATGAATTTACGGCTCACGGAGAGGTAAAGTATGGAGCTCATGGTTGTAGAGAAAAAAAATTACTAATGATTTTTTATTTTTTCATTTCACTTTAATAGCATTTATAACCGATGTTGTTGACTGTTACCGATATGACTCGTAATCGTAAAATTGAAATATTACTGGCTGCCCGCTGCTGCAGTAATTTAGTATTCTTTTTTTAGATACGGGTCCGAAATTTAAAATTTATCATTTATAAGCGACCTTTATGCAACTGTGGCATTCGCTTAAAAACAGTCGTTCGTTCCAAATCATTTGTTTATTCTGAACGTGAACTAGAAATTGATAGGGTCACATGTCGATTTTGTTAATCAAAAAAAATTGATATATTATTAATTAAATTACAGGGATTGCAAACATTATTGACATCTGCACTATCGGAGGAAAGTGAAACTACATTTTTAGTAATTTTAGGAACAGATTACTAAAATCTAAACAACTAAGGTTCACTTCTATTTTCTTTTCATATAAAGTCAGGTTAGGTGTTATGTATGTCGCACCCATTTAGTGAAATGGCCCATTTCCTAAAATGGTAAACCGTTTCATGAGAGTGAACAACAAAACTCATAAGTTACTATTTATAAAATTACATGATCTGGATAATTCAAGATATATTTTCAAGAACACAACATTGCACGTTTCATGAAATAGGTAGACTCCTACCCCTTTAGTGTTAAAAGTAAGCTGTTAGTTTAGGTTAGTCTGATTTGTTATATCCGAAAAATGTTCAAAATGTATAGTGGAAAACAGTATTTTTACTCTAAATTGAGACAGGATGTCGAAACTTTAATTTTTTTTCATTTTTCTCGTTTTCCCCCGATATTTTCCGAGATAATTATTTCCAATGGTACACCTATAAGTTTTTGGAATCTCTACAATAAAATGTCGAAGTTGTCAAAGTAGCAGTAAACAGTTTCTTGTTGCTAAAAAGTGAAAACCTATACAAATTTAAAAGCAAAACAGAATCGTCTACCTATTAAATTATCTAATAAAATTTACCTCAGGGTCATATCAGATCATAAATGAAAATACTATTCCGTAGAAATTTTCAAAAAGTCGCTTTCTCGTGAATAACAGAGGTATTATCGATAAGACGCCTCTTCAATCGGCATATTACTGTTGAAAATAATAATGGCAATTAAAAAATGTATAATAGGTAAAATAAAGTATGCCGTAGAAGAAAATTATGACATTTACACTGATTGCGTGTTTCATAAATAATTAAAAAGTTGAAAGCTTCGTGGCATGTTCAATGTTCAGTCTGGGAGCAAAAAATTAAGCGTTTGCTTTAATTTAAAATTTTAATTACTTTTAGCAAATATTTGGCTTACTAATTTGTTTTCTTTGTTTCAGGTATGTATGCTTTTAAAATCAGACATGGCTGTCGCGCTTGGTAAGTCGTACGTGTCTAGTTGTGAGGTTCTCCACTAAAACCAAATTAGTTCATTTTTACAGAGATTTATTTGGTTTATGATACACATTCTCTACCAGTAAAAACAAATTTTAAATAGTTTAGTTTTGGCAACAACCAAAGAGATCACACAACAAGTTCCAATATTGTTTTCTTCTTCTTTCAATAAATTCCTTGTTTCCTATATTTGGAACAACGCATTTTATTATGGCGCTAAAACCCAATACTAAAATGATTATTACAATAAATAGTAATAACACTACTTGGCAAGTGGTAATCATAATATGACATATAAATATGTATACATGTGAGAACTTTGTTCTATAAGGTCTCAGCGAGTGGCTAGAGAACAAAGTTCTCACATGTATACATATTTATATGTCATATTATGATTACCACTTGCCAAGTAGTGTTATTACTATTTATTGTGTTTATAGTACCATACGGTATCTTTCACATCAGATTGCTAGAAACTTCTGGAGGATGGCGCCACCTGTATTGTACTGCCTAGGCAGAACAATATTGTGGCTATAGGGTGTCTCGATTTTCCAATGGTAGGCGTGCTCGCTTGTCATGCTTGCCCTGTACTGACGAGAACCAAAGAGTTCGAAACCGGTCTACAGGTAGCAGCAGCGTAGCAACCTATCATTGGAAATGAAGATTCATTCTTTTCTTTCCCGGTAGTTTCTGCAATCTGAGTTTGTATTTTGTACTAGCAGTGTTAAGTCAAAATACGCCAAATTATGCTATTTAATTCAGCGCTCGTTGGGGCATGTAGCCCAGAGAATAGCTGTTTTAGCGTAATTTGGTCAATCCTTATTGTATAAGGTCTCAGCAAGTGGCTAGAGAACAAAGTTCTCACATGTATACATATTTATACTAGCGTCTAGAGACAGGAATATCACTCTTGCTTCCTGGCTTCTTGGCTTCCTGGCTTCCTGGCTTCCGCATGCGCATGCGTAACAGCCTCGGAAGCATTTAGCTCGATACGCTGGCTTTTATTCTACGGTTACTAGATTAACCAAAGTCTGTAAGCAATTCAGTGGAGCTGTGGATATAGCATCTGGGTTTGGTGCCATAGGTCCCGGGTTCGATTCCCTTTTCGGGCACTTTTTCTTTATGACTTTTTTTTAGTTTTTTATCTTTTATTTTTTTTTAAGTAGATCCACTCAAAAAGGGCTGGTAAATAATTGGCCGGTGAACTTGAAAAAGGCGAATATGAACAAAAAAGGTGGATTAGATGCCGTGTTAGCGCTGTTTAACCAATATAAGTCTATAATTATTACAATTTTTTTATATCTACCATATACCGAATTGCAACCAAAAAGGTGGATTAGATGCCGTGTTAGCGCCTGTTTAACCAATAAAGTCTATAATTATTAGTTACAGCATTATGTGCGCATGCGGAAGCCAGGAAGCCAGGAAGCAAGAGTGATATTCCTGTCTGTAGACGCCAGTCATATTTATATGTCATATAATGATTATTAATTAGAACTTGCCGACCTTTGTTTATTTATTAGTTTATTGAAAAATTCAAGAAACAATTGCATATTAACTATTGATGATTAATCCGAAGTTGCTGCAATAGTTTTAATCATATGAATTAAAAGTATCATTATTTAGAGAAAACAACAGACGTCTATACCACCAAACTAAAATTTTTATTTGTCCCTTTAAGGTGAAAAAAGGATTAAAGAGTGTACATAATTTAATGTCATTTTAGGTTGTACTAGTTTCAACTTTAGTCAAAGTCATCATCAGCAACCATACAATTAAGAATTATGTTTAGGATGTACCTAAATAAACGAACTAAAACAAATTAAAAGGGGGGGGAACGAAGTGGTTCAACAATACATGGCCATAACGTGCACCTTATGCAGCCAATGGACTCGACAGAAGACAATCACCTACACAATGCTACTTTCAGCAATGAAGGAAATTAGATGCGAAAATTGTAGTAGAGGGAAAAATTCCAAATGGAATCATTTATAGTCATGATATGATGTATAGCTGTCTATAATGAAAATTCAATAAAGTAAACGTTTCATGAGTCAACTCCAAGAAAGAACATGATTTATACTTGGTGGGTCAGAATTTTTAAGAATAGTAATAAAGTAAAGGGGGGGGGGGAGGGGGAGGGAAATTAAAATGTGTTAAAATAATTTACGTCATTAAGTCAGTTGGGGTCATCAAATTCTCCATATTTATGGATTATTATTTAAATTATATCGACTTAATCGGGTTTCCCCCCCCCCCCCCCTTTACTTTATTACTATTCTTAAAAATTCTGACCCACCAAGTATAAATCATGTTCTTTCTTGGAGTTGACTCATGAAAAGTTTACTTTATTGAATTTTCATTATAGACAGCTATACATCATATCATGACTATAAATGATTCCATTTGGAATTTTTCCCTCTACTACAATTTTCGCATCTAATTTCCTTCATTGCTGAAAGTAGCATTGTGTAGGTGATTGTCTTCTGTCGAGTCCATTGGCTGCATAAGGTGCACGTTATGGCCATGTATTGTTGAACCACTTCGTTCCCCCCCCCCCTTTTAATTTGTTTTAGTTCGTTTATTTAGGTACATCCTAAACATAATTCTTAATTGTATGGTTGCTGATGATGACTTTGACTAAAGTTGAAACTAGTACAACCTAAAATGACATTAAATTATGTACACTCTTTAATCCTTTTTTCACCTTAAAGTAACAAATAAAAATTTTAGTTTGGTGGTATAGACAGACCTTGTTTTCTTTAATAATCTCGCCACAGAAAATGGACTACTTCTTGAATCTATCATTATTTAGGTTTTTGGGGTTAGCAAATATTAATTTAAAAAATTTACGAATCGAAAATTGCAAATTTAAAAAGAAAGGAATCAATATAGTGGTCGAAAACTTTGTAATCAGGCATAATTCATACAAAAAACGATATATTATTGGACTTAACATCACCTGGAGTAAAGACAGTTAACAGGGCTAGGACATCGACATCCTCAGAAATTACAACTATATTTTCCGATACTATATTTATAACTGTTTTACCTATTAACGTATCGGCATCAGCTTCCACTTGACAAGTGGAAATATTATTGTGTGGGAATGTTTTTCTCAATATATTTATATGTCTGACCTAATTTTTGCTCTTACCAACAAATTTCTCATGTCCTTTTTTAAGTGGCATATCTTCGTCAAACATAATATCAGTTGATGCATTTTTTTCTGAACGGCGATTTCTTTGAACCAAATTTGTGCAGTTCTTATTATAACCATCAAAAATCGCATAAAGTTTTCTGCCGTAATTACTTCTCTAATATCTTACATAATGTTTACAGATTGTCCTGAACTTTTCTTCTAGTTGCCATTTAGAATGATGTAATAACATTCCTCCATCAATTGCATACGTAAATTTCTCAATATTATTAGAATCTATTCTTAGTTTTGAAAATAGTTCATAAAACTTCTTTGTCTTTCTCATTTCACTTATTTCAAACGGAGCAACAGGTTAGAGAGCTAGTTCAAAACTCATGTTCTTCACCTGATTTTTTGTTAAACAAATGCGCTGGAAACTAATAACGGACCTATTAGAACTACACCGTCATTCAATGTAACAAACAATAAAGGGGTAACTTTATCTTTTTTGTTGTTGAAAACGTTATATCAATTGATTGCTTCGTAACCAGTTATTCCAATAGCGATAGACATTACAGCTTTAATATCGGGGAAAGGATTGTGTAGTAAGAAAAATTGACTAATTTTTTCTACATCATCGATCTCTGTCTTTGAGCATCTGTTGAATCAGCATACTGATAACCTTTTTTAAAAGATATGTGACAATATTGTTCAATCCCTGCAATTACATCTTTTGTATAAATTACTTCTCTAATACTCTAATCTCGATGATATCACATTTAAAGGTTTAAAGGTCTCCCTTGACACTCACGTATTTCATAATGGTTTGCTCTGTGGAAATGCCAGAAAAATATTAATTCGAAAGTCTTGACGTTAAATATCCTTTTTTAAATTGCCGAAACTCTTCAGGGTCCATTTTAGCTGGTAATTCTTTCATCTTTTACATATAAATTTGAGCTGATTTGGCATAAAGAAAATGGTCAGCTGATTGAAAATACAAAATCATCAATATGTAAGTCTTAATCACTCATGCGTTCAGCAGCAATAACATCTTTTAGCATCGAGTCCATTCGAGAATAGCTGACCCATAATTTTGAATCTATACTACATTTTTCTTCAAATGGGTCCACAATTTTTTTGAACCTCTTATCCTTAATTATATCTGTGTAGTTAAACATGTTAAAGTTTAACGGAAGTTTCGATCATTGAGCAAAGCAGAAAACTCCGCATTATTTTTTTTTAAATCAGTAAAATCAAATTAGATAAAGCTTCTTGTACAAGTTCAAAGCGAAGAAAAAACAACATATTATAAACATTTTAATATGTGGTGTCGAAAACACTTCTCAAAAGATTAAATGATAATTTGAACACCGACGATTTCGTTCGAGGTATAAATCTAACGACACTCCACTAATATGTAAATTTAATATTTGAAATATATTTGGTCTTAATTTTTGAGGATAAATCAGAATAATAATTTAAATATTATTATAATCTAGGGAAAGGAAGGGAATACAAAAAGTCTTCCTCCACAAATTTATATTATTTATAAATTTGTGGAGGAAGACTTTTTGTATTCCCTTCCTTTCCCTAAATTCTTAACTCCACTTCAAGTATGGACTATTTCTTCAAATTATTATAATCTTTTAGACTGTGCAGCAATTATTCCTAAAATTCCAAATATTTACTCTCTTCACGAAATGGCCGATGTATAATTTCTGTCACATGCATGGAGATATTGGTATAAAACTAAGTGTATTCTGTGGGTAATTTTATTGCCTTTAAACACACAATTAAGTCTTAAAACGGTTAATAAAGTTTCTGTGGATGAAGTAAAAAGTGTTAGTAAAACATTGTAACCTTGAATGAGCCGACAATAATCATTTATTTTGAAGCTGGAAGCGGTTATACTATGTTTCTTAATGTCAGAGAGTAATAAAATGTATAATATAACCCCACCCCGATATACTGAGGAATCGACTGATCTCTGGACTCTGTTTTTTCTCCTTTCTTTTCCCCTTATATAACAGATACCTCGTTACCCTTCATTATCGAAGGCTAGTCCGGGGTTAGCTCGGTTTCTCATTCATTATTTTGTAAACTAGTAATTGATTTTGGATCAGTTTATTTCTGTGATTCCTACCATGGTTTCTCTGCTTATTTCACCTGTCAGTTTACTTGACATATATTACATTTTATTTAAATTCGACAGTTCACATTTTTCTACAGTTGAGCATGGTTCGGTGAAGTTTCTTTGTGCCCCTTTTTTACTTTTTCTTCATAATGGCCTACACCTTTACTTAATAACTTTATTGACCAATGCCCTTTGTATAGTAAGCTTTTAATTTTTACATTATTTAAGAACCGGTACCAGTTTTTTAATACGTCATTTTCATAACCTTTACACTTTATCATGTGAAATCACATTTCCCGCCAGCAATTGTGATTGCATGAGGTTTCTTTCAGCTGAATTCCCAATTTTTCCTCTAAATAGCTCAAAGCTAACATAATAACCTCACTGACAATCACATTGGCCCAATAATCTTTATTACCTGGTTCTCTTACTTCGACGAGGGATGTGAACTTTCGAAATACTAAATTTTCTTTCTCCTCAGTTCAATTTTTAATATTTTTCTACCTTCAACGTCATTACTTTATTTAATTTTATAATGTCAACCTTTTTCACCTTGAACCAAAGTCTAGATTCAGTCTCAAAGACTTATCATTTTTGAACTTCGTATTTTCCAAACTGAACCACCAAGATCAATTGCGGGTAAGTACCTTTTCTCCTCTCTTTATGTATAGTACATAGCGAAATTTCTTTTAGTATCCCTGAAGATGGACATTTAAATGACCGAAACATGTTGGATAACGATCTTAATAATAAAACTATGTGGAGGTAGACTGAAGTCGTTTTATTTGAATAAAATGTAAATTTGCAATAATAGGACCCATTAAGCAGGGTGAACAACTTAAAGGTTGCATTGTAAATTTCAGGTAAATTGCAATGATAGTTTTTAAAAATTCCGTATTTCATACCTACACACCCCGAATCGGCCCTAAATTAGGGTCAATCTAATTTACATACAAAAGAAAGACGAGTTTGGTGAATAAAATTAAGGTGACAGTACTGTTACTTCAGGTAGTTTATCAGATTATGAAATATAATAATAATTATACTCGATTATAATTATACATATAGGCAGATAATTGAGATATTAATTATTCTAATATTAAGTAGATAAAAACTTACATAGAAGTAAAAATAATATGAAAATAGATAAATTGAAATAAATATACATATATATTTATAAAAGAAATCTACTATGTACAATTCAACAGCTTAATTTATAAATTTTTGTCATCATGTTTTGAGTAGTCCGATGAACTATCGTCGTTAGGGCCCAGAGAAATAATAAGGGGCTCTACAGTGTTTTCTAGCATGTTATCAGCTTCCCACATTCTTTGTTTTATTTCAATCACATTCCCTCTTGCAAGGGGTTTCCAACGTCTCTCATTTTAAAAGTGGTGTTATGCCTTGCTACAAAACCCTTTTACTTGCGCCCACACCAATTCTATGGGGTTTAATTCACAGTAATATGGCAGAAGGCGAAGTACCGTTATATTTCGTTTTGGAGCGATCTCGACAACAACAAATTTCGAACAAAGAGGTTTATTCAACTTTACAATCTCCAGTAGCTTCTTTTTCAGCATATGTTTATGAAATGGTTTTTTATTTACAGTAAGCCAATGAATGATGTCATTTTTTTCCCAAGAAGTCGTTGGTATTTTTTCAGATTTTCTTAAGTGGACGCTGGCATTGTCCATGACTATAACAGACCCAGGAGGAATAGAATATAGCATTTGCTAGAAGTATTTTTCACAGACATCAGCGTTCACGTGTTCATGATAGTCTCCAGTCCGTTTTGATTTAAATGCTAGTAAGCGGCCATCGACAAATTCATTTTTGCTACCAATCTGAGTATGTGCCGTAAAATTACGTACCATGGTGCGAACGGCAGCTCTTGTGTCGGAGGCTCAGAGTTCTTGCCTTTAGCAGTTGTACACTCTTTTGATGTCTTGGACGCCACCTATTTTAAATGGTTAAAAAACTTAATACTTACAAAGCGTTTTAAAATAGGAAAACCGCTTGCTTCTAAAGATGGTAATAGTTCGTCTTGCAGTACAGTGAGTAACAATAAAACACAGATATGTAAAACATCAATGGGAATTAATTTATTAAGATCACTAAACTGGATTCCACCAATGAGATTAAATATTGAAATCAATAACTAAATTAAATATTAAAGTTAAAAAAAAGAAATGAGGCCTCATGTGCAAATCTAAAAATTAAATTGCACATGTTGTAGAAAATTGGAGGTTATAAAAAAAACAAGTTAAGGAGACACAAAAAAATGAAAGAAATTTTACCATCAAAGACATGAGGACGCTACACTACCCCTGAGGTGACAACTAAAGTTGGGGCGGCGGGCCTGTTCAAATCACATAATATTGAGCCCCTTTTAAAAACCGCCGACTTTCACCTTCACGGGTGATCTTAAATGAAGTGACCTAAAGTCAAAACCTCCTCGAAAAAGGTAAAGATCAAATGACAGGTGTCCCTTAACTGTCATGTCAAAAAATTGGTACGTTCAGGCAATTGATGAAAGTGATCTCAGTTCGATAAAATGACATAACCAAACCAACTTGACATGTGGAAAACTACTAGCAGTTTACCCTGCATAATATGCAATTTAAAACAAATAATGGCATACCAATTTATCGCATGTTGAAAGGTGCAATATCATCAATGTTCTAGAGTGAACTAACCAAGGTTCAACAACTCAACGAACATTTTATAAGCCAAATGAACTACTGACCGCTTATCATGAACGTAACCCCAAATTTTGACAATAAAAATATTTAAATATTTAGATATCTACTTCGTTCGAGTTAATTAAAAAGAAAAGGAATGAAGGATGTACCAAAAAAAAATATTCATGATAGGACCGTGGCCTGTAAAACATGAAGATCTGCACCAAAGCATTAAACTTAAAATCCACAGAAAATATAGAAATGTAATGTAAACAAATATCTTACACAAAACCATGTAGCATCCTAAAAATATACATCTATAGCAAAAATGAATGCTACCAGTAATTATTAATCTTTTACCTTTCTCGTGGGTGCTTTTATTCGAGTGAACCATCCGTCCATGAAATCTTGCCTTGCGCTTATTATAAGTTTATCCTGCCATATTTTACCAACGATATAACCTTCATTTAACTAAGTTTCGTCCATATAGTACATACTCCTGTTTTCCCTTCGAAACTGTCTAACTGCCCTCAAATATCGTCGTCGCCACAGATGATTTCGTCTTTCTCTATTAAGAGTGATTTTCTGTTTTAAATTTTTTCATAACAAAAATTAATTGCATTAAAAGTTTTCCATAGTTTCTTCTTATCCATGTGTGGAATGAAATCATCCTTTTTCATTTCAGACATAATTTTGTCCAAGGTAAATATTTCTTTTTTTAAGTAAAACGAGTGTATTATTCTTCTAATGGGAGTCTTCTCATCCTCATTTATTACAGTTTCTTTTCTTCCTGTATTTCTCTTTGGCGACCTGATGGGGCCGCGCCGAGGGCCGCGCTTATCCTCGTGCACAAGTCGGTATATTATTGACTGTCCGACTCCAGTCATATTCGAACACATTTCAACTATTTTTGGAACTCCGAATGTTATATGAAATGATAATTGGACTACGCCTATGGAATACGGCGAAGACCACTGGGTTTTGTAGTTAAATAATGATTTCGTACTCTCTTATATTAGGGAACATACTATAGTAGAAGTTTTTAAATTAAAGTCTAGTTTAGACAACTGATTATGAGCTATAGAGTCCGCATACGACAAATAAGGTGATCTGGAGCAATAAGCAGACCGCGTCATTAGCGAGGTTGTTTATTAAAAGTTAAAGGCGCAAAATTGTTTTATCTGGATCAGGTCTCTCTCCAACAGCCCTTGCTCATCCGCTTCTGGACATATACCTCCATTTGTCCTCTCCACTTCAACCTATCTTCTGCTTTATGATGCCAGTTTCTTCCTACTCTTTCCTTGATGTCGTCGATCTATTTTCTTTGGGGGTCCGATGTTCGATTCTTTAGGATAGCGATGTGGCCTAACCAGGTCCATTTTAAAGTGGTAATACGTTTAATCACGTCCTCTACATCTTCATTTCTAAGGTAGTCTCGAAGTGACGCTTCTAACATGCAGTTGATGTAAAACAAAAACCGATGCACGTCACGTAAGAAAACACAAGGAAATTAAATTTGATCACAAAGTAATAAAATTTTATGCGACATTGAATTTACTGCAAATCTACAGTATTCTTCTTTGATACGAACCCACTTATAGCAAATATTTTGTTTATTTAAGTTTGTAAAAATTAATATCATTTGAATTTTATTGGTCGATAGTTGGCAACACAACTGTAAACGGTGCGATAGTGCCAGCTCGTTGTTTTAAGGTTTCGTGCAAAACTAACCTTATTGTTCTGTGGTTTCGTGTTTGCGTCTATTTCTTAACAAAAACCCCAGATCTTTTCATAAATAGCATTAAAAAACTGTTCTATTAAGAAAAACAATAGTGCACATACATATCTCTGTCGATTACGTTGTTTACTGTTTGTGAAAAATGCCGAAGCATTTAAACAGTTGGCGCAAAGAGCTAATAGCTTGTCTAAGAATATATTTTCTGGAAGAACTTAACAACAATGGCCTATTGTTACCCTTGACAGCAGTACGGAGAATTAAATTTAAAGAGTATAAAGGTCTAAATATTTTATTTCTACTTTACTAATTTTTAGCGTGTAGCAGCTGCCCTAAATTTGAATATCTCCACTGTAAGCGCAATTTTAACAACAGTTAAAGAAAATAAATTATTGGAATCACCTTAAAACAAACGTTCTAATTCAAAGAGAGTTGTAAATGTGTGAAGATTGGATATCACTTCTATCCGTCACACTATTTATGGAGTGTACGAAACAAGTAAGTTGTATTATTTAAAAAGTATAATATTTTACATCGGTTATTCATAAGCTGTAACTTTTTTTAGAACATTGTGTAACTTTGACAACTTTAAGTTAGAAATTAAAAGACGGAGAACTGTTTGATGGTTGTCATAACTCTTTAAGAAACCCATTCAAGAAAATAGGCTTCGGATGGTAAAAAGATGAACTGAGGCGAGGGCTTATGGAAATTTCCCATGTAGCTTTCGAACGAATGGTATTTTTGAAAGAATATATTAAAAAAAAAGCATTCTTGTACCAATTCATTTTCTCGGATGAAACATAGATTTTTCAGAATGGTATCATTGGTCGATCTTGGCAAGATAAAAATACAAGAAGTGTTAGATCTATCAAAGTTGATGGTAAAAGGTATTATGCAGTAAACAAATATATAATAACTATGGGAAATTTTTGTATATTTATCTTGTTTTATGAAAAAAAAACTGTGTAATTCCCTCACTCGGATATTTTGGTTACAAGCTGGCAACACTGTCGATATCTGACGTCACTCGAAGGGTATGACGTGCATCGGTTTTTGTTTTGCATCAACTATAGTTCGCTATATTTCTCTTTGCGCGCATCGACGTTTGCAAGCAGGTTTAATGGTTAGTATACTTGTCTCTATTGCGTATGTCATAACAGGAAGGATACAGCTATTGAATACTTTAGCTTTAAGATTTATAGGTATGTCAGGGCTTTTAGCAACACTTCTCAGGCCTCCTCTCTGATCTTTCTGCTGACTTCAGCTTGTTGGTTTTCCTTATCAAGTTTCATTTGATGGCCTAAGTTTACGTATTCTTCAACTCTATCGATTAAACTACCTCCAACGTATGTTTGTGATTTGTGATTCTCTTGACTCTGATAGTATCGTTCTTCTAGGTTGGTGCTTATTAGGATTACGTTGTCGGAAAGGCGAAGGTAGCTAAGATACCTACCACACCTTTCAGGAGCAGATCATCACTATGGAAAAACCTTCTTGAGGTCCTATTTCAATATATCCGTCAATGATTCGAATCCAATAAAAATTGCTTTCGTAACCAGTATATAACCGAGTTTATTTACCAAGAATTGCTTGTAACCGTTCGGGTACCTTTCTGGATGCTTGACAGTTTTACAATCTTTCGCATACATTAGCTAATGCAAAAAAATACTCGATTTTTTTTTAATCGGCATTTATACAGTTCGGTACTTGAAACAATGGAGAACGGCAAAAGACTGGTAAAATAAAATGGCATTAGCGGGACCCCTGCATACGTAATTGTGTTGCGATAGCAAACGAAGCGAAGCAATTGAACAGATAAATACCGTTCATTGTTTTTAATTGGACCAGGAAACGGTTCGACTGAGTTCCACTAATGTTTCGGATTACGGCGATTTAATGTACCTGCTTTAATATATCGTTACGTTTTAATCTTTACCGTCGCTTTTTTGCATGCCTATCAAGCTAGCAGAGCCACAAGGGGTCGTCTATTAAATACGTTGTATTTTTGTGTTGATTTGACTCCTCCTCCCCCTTGACAGTTTCGCTAATAAGTTTGCTTTTCTTTGGCTGTTGTCGAAACAGCGCCAGGGGAATTTGTTAGAGGTGGAATGGTTGACTTGGACTGACGGCAACAGATATTAAGAAAACACTTCTGCATTCAATAGACATGATCTTACCAAGGGGCTTAACTGCCAATTTGTTAATTTTACAGAGGAGCGTTTTAAAGAAAATGAGCCCTATTTGGAACACGCTTATTCTTTAAGTAGTTCATTAATTACATTGTTCAACAGAAAAATCCTCCTGATGAATAAATAAGGATCAATAAGTAGTATTCTGTAAATTTGGACCCAAATAGGAAACTTTCTTATATCTCTGGACAGGCTTTATATTATTCCAATAGAGGCACCGATAAAGCCATAATAACCAGGTAACCAGGATTAGGTAAAAAAAAGGAAGAACATGATTAGCGCAGAAACGGCATAAGTAGTACTAAGTAAATTGTTACAGATTATAATTTAATACAAATTTATACAATTCACCCGCAAATTGCTAAATTGGCCTAAAATCTCATGAAAAGGATTTATAAGCCTCTTTATAGGCAATAAACTGGTGACGCATTTAATGCCTGCAAAAAGCTGGGACAATTTATTTAAAACCCCTTATTATTGCTTTAATTGTTCCTGTAAACTCATTTAGTCATACTTGTTGTTGTATTTGTGGCGAAAGAGCATCAAAAACCTTTATCTCGTCTTGTGAAAAAAGGCGTATGATCTGTACTTTGCCTGGTTGATAAGTCATGGGCTCCAAAAAGTTGTTGCAGTTTGTGTTCGAGAACACTGATTGGGTGGTTAAAAGGTACTCATAAATTTATGTCATTCGTAGTTCCAATGATTTGAAGGGAACGTCGTGACTAAGTATATAGCTGTTATTTTTGCATGCCTAATGTCAAAAGGATCAGACCAGTGCCCCATAACATTTCATTACTTATTCTCAAGCATCCTCAAAGTAACACTTTTCATTCGGAATCAGAATCTGGATCAAGCTTTATCCCTAGTTCTGATGATTTTTCTCCTAAGCCTCACTTAATCACTCAAGCTGAATTAAGTGGTCTTGTTCGTGACTTGAACTTTCCGAAGACAAAAGCAGTACTTCTTGGATGCCGTCTGCAGTAATGGATCCTTTTAAAAAATGGAGTTAAGGTATCCATATACAGGAAAAGACAAGTAACAATAACATTATTTTTTGCAACGGAAAATGAAATGGTGTATTGTCACGGGTTTAATGACAGAACTTAGCTTGCCACACCAGATCAATGGCGGCTATTTCTAGATTCGTCCTAAACAGGTTTAAAGGCTGTTTTACTTTATAATGGCAATGGATGTTTATCAGTTCCTATAGGTCACCCAGCAAATATGAAATATACATGAAAATCTTAAGACCTTACTGAGGTGTTTAAAGTACAAAGACCACTAATGCAATATATGTGCAGATTTAAAAAGCATTATTGACACGGCTGCAATCAGAATATTCTTTTTTTATTTATTTATTTACTACGTTATATATTACAATATATTTGTAGCAAGTCAGAAAATTAAAAATATAAGTACATAATTTTCTGTTTACAAGTGGCCCTTTAAGTAGATCAGAAAAGGCTTGAAAATTCATTCAATCAATCATTTCCTCTACGAGAAACCGATTTTTCTCTCCAACTTGCCTGTGAATGTTCAATGGCAAGATGATACTTCTTTTTTTTTCGATAAGGCTGTGGTCTGTGTGACATTCCATATGAGTGTGTCCTGGGATTAAAAACTTATGATCTATTATTTCTAATGTTTCAGAATCCTGTAGTGTTTTCATGCACATTGCGCCTACAAGACTGTTTTTATTTTGTCCGCTGCATGTGTCGGAATACATTACTAAGTGGGTAACAGATTTTCGTAAATTACCGCCTCTTTTGGCCATTGCTTCATGCCAAATGTAGCAATATGCTTGACTCTGATCACAGTCGTAGACTGTTAAGTTATAAGTCCACAGCAAACACTGTTGCATGTCAAATGTTATTTTTTTTTTATTTGGATCAGATTTTGAAATCTCTTTGTCTGCAGATTTACATTAATATGCCATATCCGCTTCCTCATGATGCCATTGTAATTCATCCTTAAAGGCATTATTTTTAGGATTAAGCTTTATCTGCATCGCTAATTTGTCACACGTTTGGCACTTATCTTTATTAGGTTACTTTATTTTTATATATAGTAAATGAAATTCCCTTTCGTATATAAAACGTGAAACGGGATTTACTGGAAACTCTTTCTTATACTCCGCGTAGAGGTCGGCAAGGGTTATATGGGGGCAAATATGTTCAGATATTCCTCTCTGTTGTAAAAACCCTTTTCGGTCACTGGCGGATCCAGAAATATTAATAGAATAGAAGAAAATAGTTATTTATGTTACAAGTGTGTTATGTTTATATAAGTCACGCTGGGAAATGTTTAGCCCGTAGGCCGAGAAGACTGATTCCCAAGTGATTTATATGACTTAATACACGAGTGCCATGCAAAATTTTATGCAATACTTGATAGATATTAATTAAAGATAGAAAATTATACTGTTTCAATGTAAACTGGAAAACCCCGTATTATATTTTAGTTGACATATTTTTAAATCACAAATTTGACACGTAAAAGTAGGCTAGGATGATTATTGTTATTATGGAATTGGTTAATAACAAAAATTTTAAGACAGAAAATAAAATTTTTATTTTCGCGCTTCTCGATGGTAGTTTTCCTAAATATGGAAGAAACTCCAGCCGAAATTCAAAAAGAAGCGGATCTGGCGTGTTGGTTTATTATTCCCCACAAGTCAAGAAATATTTATGACAAAGCCTTCAAAGAATTTATCGACTGGTATCAAAAAAGATGTGCCTGCGTGGTAAACGAACACTCAAAGAATCCGTTCATGGTTCACAAAAAGACCTGAATTCAGTATTGTAGTGTAAATCAAAACTCAAAGTCAAGGTCTCAAATTCTAATTTTATATTGGTAACGCTAATCGGGCATCATCGGACCTACAAACGTATTATTCGCTAATATACACCTGTATACAAAAATGTGAAAAAGAAATATAATCTTAACTTATTACCATGGTACAGTTAAAATATGACAATTAAAATATATAAAAACATAGATTCCCTTGGAATGACCTTAAATTCGCCAACATGGCCTTAGACTGACCTTAAATTTGCCAGCATGGCCTTAGGATGACCTCAAATTTGCTAACATAACCTTGAAATGACCTTAAATTCACTAACATTGCCTTAGAATGGCCTCAAATTCGCCAACATGGCCTTAGACTTACCTTAAATTTGCCAGCATGGCCTTAGGATGACCTCAAATTTCCCAACAAGGCCTTGAAATGACCTTAAATTCACTAACATTGCCTTAGAATGGCCTCAAATTCGCCAACATGGCCTTAGACTGACCCTAAATTTGCCAGCATGGCCTTAGGATGACCTTAAATTCCCCAACATGGCCTTAGAATGACCTTAAATTCGCCAACATGGCCTTAGAATGACCTTAAATTATCCAACATGGCCTTAGAATGACCTTAAGTTTGCCAACATAACCTTGAAATTACCTTTAATTTGCCAACATGACCTTAGAAAGACCTTAAATTTGCCAACATGGCCTTAGAATGACCTTAAATTTGCCAGCATGGCCTTAGGATGACCGTAAATTCCCCAACATGGCCTTAGAATTACCTTAAATTCACCAGCATGGCCTTAGAATCGCCTTAAATTCGCCAACATGGCCTTAGAATGACCTTAAATTCCCCAACATGGCCTTAAGTTTGCCAACATGGCCTTTGAATGACCTTAAACTCGCCAAGATGGCCTTAGATAGACCTCAAATTTGCCAGCATGGCCTTAGAATGCCTTTAAATCCGCCAACATGGCCTTAGAGTGACCTTAAATTCACCAACATGGCCTTAGAATGACCTTTAATTTACCAACATGGTCTTAGAGTGACCTTAAATTCGCCAACATGGCCTTACAATGACCTTAAATTCGCCAACATGGCCTTAGAATGACCTTAAATTCGCCAACATGGCCTGAGAATAACCTTAAATTCCCCAACATGGCCTTAGAATGACCTTAAGTTTGCCAACATGACCTTGAAATGACCTCAAATTTGCCAACATGACCTTGAAATGACCTTAAATTCATTAACATGGCCTTATAATGGTCTTAAATTCGCCAACATGGCCTTAGACTGAACTTAAATTTGGCAGCATGGCCTTAGAATTACCTTAAATTCGCCAACATGGCCTTAGAATGACCTTAAATTCGCCAACATGGCCTTAGACTGACCTTAAATTCACCAACATGGCCTTAGAATGACCTTTAATTCACCAACATGGTCTTAGAGTGACCTTAAATTCGCCAACATGGCCTTAGAATGACCTTAAATTCGCCAACATGGCCTTAGAATGACCTTAAATTCGCCAACATGGCCTGAGAATAACCTTAAATTTGCCAACATGGCCTGAGAATAACCTTAAATTCCCCAACATGGCCTTAGAATGACCTTAAATTATCCAACATGGCCTTACAATGATCTTAAGTTTGCCAGCATGACCTTGAAATGACCTCAAATTTGCCAGCATGGCCTTAGGATGACCTCAAATTTGCCAACATGGCCTTAGAATGGCCTTAAATTCGTAAAAATGGCCTTAGACTGACCTTAAATTTGCCAGCTTGGCCTTAGGATGACCTCAAATTTGCCAACATGACCTTGAAATGACCTTAAATTCATTAACATGGCCTTATAATGGCCTTAAATTCGCCAACATGGCCTTAGACTGAACTTAACTTTGGCAGCATGGCCTTAGAATGACCTTAAATTCGCCAACATGGTCTTAGACTGACCTTAAATTTGCCAACATGGCCTTAGAATGACCATAAATTTGCCAACATGGCCTTGAAATTACCCTAAATTCGCCAACATGACCTTGAAATGACCTTAAATTCACTAACATGGCCTAAGAATCGCCTTAAATTCGCCAACATGGCCTTAGACTGAACCTAAATTTGGCAGCATGGCCTTAGAATGCCTTTAAATCCGCCAACATGGCCTTAGAGTGACCTTAAATTCACCAACATCGCCTTAGATTGAACTTAAATTCACCAACATGGTCTTAGAGTGACCTTAAATTCGCCAACATGGCCTTAGAATGGCCTTAAATTCGCCAACATGGCCTTAGAATGACCTTAAATTTGCCAACATGGCCTGAGAATAACCTTAAATTCCCCAACATGGCCTTACAATGACCTTAAGTTTGCCAACATGACCTTGAAATGACCTCAAATTTGCCAACATGGCCTTAGGATGACCTCAAATTTGCCAACATGGCCTTAGAATGGCCTTAAATTCGTAAGCATGGCCTTAGACTGACCTTTAATTTGCCAGCTTGGCCTTAGGATGACCTCAAATTTGCCAACATGACCTTGAAATGACCTTAAATTCATTAACATGGCCTTATAATGGCCTTAAATTTGCCAACATGGCCTTAGACTGAACTTAAATTTGGCAGCATGGCCTTAGAATGACCTTAAATTCGCCAAAATGGTCTTAGACTGACCTTAAATTTGCCAACATGGCCTTAGAATGACCATAAATTTGCCAGCATGGCCTTGAAATTACCTTAAATTTGCCAACATGACCTTGAAATGACCTTAAATTCACTAACGTGGCCTAAGAATCGCCTTAAATTCGCCAACATGGCCTTAGACTGAACCTAAATTTGGCAGCATGGCCTTAGAATGACCTTAAATTTGCCAACATGGCCTTAGAATTACCATAAATTTGCCAACATGGCCTTAGAATGACCTTAAATTCGCCAACATGGCCTTAGAATGACCATAAATTTGCCAACATGGCCTTAGAATGACCATAAATTCGCCAACATGACCTTAGAATAACCATAAATTTGCCAACATGGCCTTAGAATGACCTTAAATTCGCCAACATGGCCTTAGAATGACCATAAATTTGCCAACATGGCCTTAGAATGACCATAAATTTGCCAACATGGCCTCAGAATAACCTTAAATTTGCCAACATGGCCTTAGAATGACCTTAAATTCGCCAACATGGCCTTAGAATTGCCTTAAATTCGCCAACATAGCCTTAGAATGACCTTAAATTCGCCAGCATGGCCTTAGAATTACCTTAAATTTGCCAATATGGCCTTAGAATGACCATAAATTCGCCAACATGGCCTTAAAATAACCTTAAATTTGCCAACATGGCCTTAGAATGACCTTAAATTCGCCAACATGGCCTTGAAATGACCTTAAATTCGCCAAAATGGCCTTGGAATGACCTTAAATTCGCCAACATAGCCTTAAATGACCCTAAATTTACCAACATGGCCTTAGAATGACCTTAAATTTGCTAACATGGCCTTAGAGTGACCTTAAATTCGCAAACATGGCCTTAGATTGACCTTAAATTCGCCAACATGGCCTTAGAATGACTTTAAATTCGCCAACATGACCTTAGATAGGCCTTAAATTCGCCAAAATGGCCTTTGAGTGACCTTAAATTTGTCAACATGGCCTTAGAATGACCTTAAATTCGCCAGCATGGCTTTAGAATGACCTTAAATTCGCCAACATGGTCTTTTAATGACCTCAAATTCGCCAACTCCCGATTTTAATGAAGTATTAATTCTATTCTTGACATTAATTAAGTGTTTGCTTAATGTATTTACTGTCTTATAAGCAATTGATAAAGCAGATTTTTTAAAAAACTTTCCTAGGTGAACTAAAATTTCTCCGAAAAAGGTTAGGCATTTATAGTTGTTGCCTTCAGGGCGTTTAATATGATAAGAAAGTTTATATTTATTGAGAAATTTATAATATCGAACATGTTTTATTAGCATATTTTTTGTATCTCGAAAAAAAATGGCACCTTAATGATGTTAAATTCTTATATTATAACATTAAGGCTTTGTTACATTAATTTTCGTGAGTTTTATTTGTGTAGTAAATGTAGAATGATTGCCGAGATGAATGCATATTTTACCACAACCCACTAGTGAGTTATAATCATAACCCATATTGTAAGCAACGTGACACAAATTTTCGTAACAGGTAAGTATTCTATTGAACTAAAAGATAATTGGGTTAAAGGAACTTAAAATAATCATTCTTTAGTGTTTGAAATTAAAAAAAAAAAAATAATCTGTCTGACGTTAGGAAATAGACAGCTGCAGTTTTCTCTTATTTTTATTGGCAAATTCTTTCACTTCCTTCAACTTCCTCAAGAGTTACAAAGGTTTGTCTTTTATAACTTTTAAGCAAAGCTAACTCGTTTAACCTATACTCGGCCATTGTGGATTGGAGGTAGCTTTTAAATATTCTTAAACACGAGAAGGACCTTTCTACAGTACAACTCATTACAGGTATTATGGCAAGTAAATGTAACAAGTTTTAAATTTGCGGAAAAAAGGTTTTTGTCCACTACTTGACTACTATATAACATGATCATTATACATGTGTTTCCTTAATAATAATAATATCCAATATACACCTGTGTATAATAGTATATTAAAGTACACGTTTTATAAATTATATTATAGCACGGGTCCATGTTAAAAAACGAGCCGCTTGCGGCGAGTTTTTTAAGGGGACAAGTGCTATAATGGCTTTATAAAACATGTGCTTTATACTAGTTTTTCTATTTTGTCGTTTTTTTTTTAATAAATAAACACATATTTAAAAAGAAAACAAACCCTTCAAAATTTATAAATTATTATGTCCAAAATTTATGTTGGTAACACTATTACAATTTTTTTATCAAGCTTGCCATGAAAATAAATAAATTTTAAATTGTGTCAGCCATTTTGCCACAAAATTTGTGTTTTAAAATTTTATTTATATTAACAAAATATTATGGAGCAAGATAATTTAAGTTTAACTCCCCCTGAGTTAAGGGATATTGCACATAAATGTATAAATCAACTTTTGCCAGAAAAATCCCGAAAATTATATGAAAAGGACTATGAGACCTTCACAAGTTGGTGCAATACAAAGGGCGTGTGTAAGATTTCAGAAAATGTTTTACTAGCCTATTTTGAGGAAGAAAGTGAAACCAAAATGTCATCCACCCTGTGGTCCTTATACTCAAAATTAAGAGCTTGCATTAATATTGACAAGAACATAGATATAAAGGATTATGCTAGACTGCAAGCATTGTTAAAAAGAAAATCTGTGGGCTACAAACCCAAAAAGTCTCTTGTTTTAGACTTAGACGATATTAATAAGTTTATAAATGGGGCTGATAATAGCAGTTATTTAGGATTAAAAGTAAGTAGTATTTACATATCTATATGCATTTTGTTTTGTACAATTTCACAGGTTTTATAAAAAAAAATTTTTTACAATAAAGTTGGAGAACGACCATTTTTAAATTACACCAATTTCTATTCTATCGTATGAACAGTAGGTAGACAGCTATCGAGATACAATAGTAGTAACTATGTAAATTCTAGGTTGCTTTAATTATGGGGTACAATGGAGCATGCCGGAGAGAAGAACTGACCAATATGGATGTAAAAGACATTCACTTTAAGGTTGCTTCCATTACAGTACACATTCCCAAAACTAAAACACATGTAACAAGAACGTTTCTTATAATTGATCAATCATGGATTAATTTGATTAGACAATATTTTGATTTACGTCCTAAGAATGTTACAACATCAAGATTTTTTCTTACGTATAGGAATGGGCATTGCATAAACTCACCTGTAGGTCTAAATACAATGGGAAAAGCTCCTAGCCTTATTGCAAAATACCTGTGCAAACCAAATCCAGAATGTTTTACTGGCCACTGCTTTAGACGGTCTAGTGTCACCGAGCTGGCCAACAAGGGAAGCGATTTGGTTACCATTAAAAGGCACGGGGGATGGAAGTCTTCAGCCGTGGCTGAAGGCTATATTGAAGATTCTCTAAAAGCGAAAATGGATGTAGCGCAGAGCCTCTCTTCTAGTTTAACACCTTCATTAATAGATAATATTGATAATACTGCTACACCCTTACCTGGATCATCAAGATCGACAATAATTGAAGGAGTAGAAACTGCTTTTCAACCAAGTCTAATTAAAAATGGATTGGATTCTGGGGTCAGTTATCACAAAGTTTCGCATACTATGAATACTCAAACTATGCCTGAATTTAAGGTTAACGCGTCCGACACGAGTACAGTGACATTAAATGTTTATAATAACTGCACTATAAACAATGCCTAATTAGCATTATAATATAGTTGGAATTTGTATTTTTAAGATTTAATTGATATTTTTTGCAAAATAGTTTTCCTGTTAATAAAGTTAATATTTAATATGTTTTTTAATATTTTATGAACCAAAACAACACGTCAATCACGTCATACAGATTTGTAGATCTAGGCAACCAAACATACATACGTGGTTTTGTGTAGTATTTCGCACATTTGGACTAAAAAATATTAGTTATCTAGAATGCTATGCCGAACGGTGAAAAAAAAACATGTCAGTAGGGCCAACCTTTAAATAATAAAATTCGGAGTTCGAAATGGATATATTTCGAACTCGCTAGCGCGTTCGAAATATCTATTTTTCGAGACAAAATTAGAAAATATTTATTATACACGATGTATAATGAAATCATATGATTTTAATAGGATTTTGTACGTACAATAAAAAACAGAGCATGTCAAGCAACGTCAAGTCGCAACGCTTGTTGCTATGACAACACCATGGCACCTTTTTATTTTGACAATTGCGCTTTGGTTTTTAATTTTAATTTGAAAACGTCAAAATTGATAAACAAGATAAAAATATTATAAACAACATAAAAATATTATAAACAACAAACCCGTAAAAGCCCTGTAACCTGCGACACGAGACCTAACACAATGACGAATTACGCTAAGACATCTTCCAATCGCTCGAACTCTTTTAAACACACGACGCTACATCCGTGCCTTTAAATTCGTAGTTTAATCAGAATTGTAGGTGCTGCCTTTAAAAGAAGCTAAAGCATCCATGCAAGGATTCAAAACACCTTCGCTGTGGTCATATGGGCCACCTACATGGGAAATATTAATGCTGATTCAGTAGTTTCGATCGCTTAAAATGTCTTTGTTGTGTTGGATGATTGATGTTTGGTTCTGTTATATTTATTGGAACATTCTTTGATATGATTATACAATATACAATATATTGTTTTAAGAATAAGCAGATAAGAAAAACGCATAATAATATTATGGATTTCTGTAAAAATTAAATTAAGACATTTTTAAATTATTTCCTTGGGACTTTTTCGCCAGGGTAGGCAATGCCTTTTTGCCTACATTGTCTGCACGCCACTGTGATTTAGACTGGGTAAAAACAGATTGAGCTAATTTAAATAAAAAGGAATTTTCAATGTTTGAACGCGCTGGATCCGCTTTTATATTTCGATTATCATATTTTATATATGACGTTTAAAGCTATTTGAATTAGGGATGGTTGAAACAGGGCTTTTTTAATAACAGGTATAACCTGTTTCAGTTTTAAAAATTACCTGTTTCAAGAAACCTGCTTCAGTTCCAAGCTGTTCCAAAACGTAGATAATTAAATTGTACCTACCTGTTTCGCGTCGGCGGCTGACGCTGCCCTCCTGTTGCGATCACGCGGAATCCGTTGTTCAAGGTTGCCGGTTGTCGCGTTAATAGCAAGAACGTTTAGAGTTGAATTAAAATATTCGCTTTTAGGGACTTCCCCGCTGTTTTCTATTTGTTTGTTATATTTACTATTTGTGTTCTATACGTCGTACGTAGTAAATCGTATTGTGTCGACTGTCTATATTAATGTCGCCGATGTAAGTAACTAAGCAAGTACAACAGTTATTTTTCTTAAATAAAATGTATAAGGAGTTTAATAAAAAGATTAACAATGCGAAAAAAAAATAGCCCAGTGTGAAATTATTTTACAGTCATCGATGACAAATGCACAGTGCAAATTTGCAAATGCCTTATAAATCTTCGATAACAATTTAAAAAAAACACCATTATTGGGTAATTAGGTACCTATACTGCATTTGGTTATTTATTATAAATTTTGAAAAAATTAAGTTTCTATACCTGCTAGTTTTCGTTGTTTACTCCACTTAGTTTATTAATATGCGCTTTTATCATTATGAAACAACCTAATGTACTTAATAGTTTCAATGTTACAAGAATGATTTTTTTTTATGTTCTTTTTAATAATATTTCTATGCTTACTAATGTGTACTGATACTATGGACTTTATCCAGAGAGTTTTTATTTTATATTTATTTAATATTTTTGTTATATAAAGTAATAAATATGTTTCTATTTTTGTGTATTTTCTAAAAAATAATGAACATCGACAACACCGTGCGTAAGCCACGGGTTCTCGTTTATGCACCGAGCACCGAGCCTCGCAGCAGACGAGGTAGAAGTTCTGACTCGCAGAACAGATAAGAGGTTATCTGACCTGACCGGACTACTGCAACAGAACAGCAAAACTGGAGCGGCAACAAGTAAACGAGACGACTGCGATACCGCGTAGCTAACTGTTTCATCGGAACAGGAAAACATATCGATTCATACCTGTTTCAACCTGTTCCATGTTAAAACCTGTTTCGAAAAAAACAGATCCTGTTCCAAAGCGTCATCCCTAATTTGAATTAAGGGACCTAATAGTATATGGCAAGTGATTGTAAAGGTGTAAATCCAGTAAATTCTCCTTAGACTTATTCAACCGGTAACGATTTTCAAGCGCAAGGAGTTCGAGTTTCTTGTAGAATAGGAGTGCATATCCGAATGTAACAAACATTTTGACTTGCTTTCGTTTATAAACAGCAAAGTATAAAAAGCAAAAACACTCGGCAACGGCATGATGCGCAAACTCCAAAAATGGGGTCTGCACGAGTTTTTAGAGCTCAGACCCAGAAGTGTTCTTATCGCCCTCTTTTGAACACGAAAAGCTCTAAGCGCACAACTCAAATTTCCCCAGACTGTTATACCATATTGCAGTTTCGAATGAAACAGTGCGAATAAACAAGTTTCAAAATATATAAATTCAAACCCCGTTTTAAATTACGGAATACCGCCGATGAAAGCTTCTAACATAGATCAATAATATGTTTTGACCAGCTTAATTTATCGTCAATCAGCTATCACATTATTATGGGAAGAAATTGTCAATTTTCGAGTCTTATCATAATTCAATAAACGAAAACCAGTCCTGCACCCGCTGTTCCGCCTCAGAACTTAAGAGATTTAGGCGTTCGAGTGACGTGCTTCAACAGATTATGGTAGTATCGTCTGCGAATAATAAACATTTTATTGGCGAAATAAAAATTTGAAAGTCATTCATATAGATAAGAAAAAACAACAGACCCAGGACTGATTCCTGTGGCACTCCATGATTTAGAGCTAAGTCCGACGAATTTTGATTAATTAAATTTACACACTGGCTTCTGTTCTTAAAATAAGACCCAAAGAAAGCAATTGGAGGCTCTCTCATTCCTAAATTAGATAATTTGAGCAGGACTAACACAATCGAATGCCCTTGAGACGTCACATAATATCAGGACACGTGCCGCCCCGATTCCAAACCTTCAACCACAACCGCCCTCACAGCTTGACTGGTTGATCTTCCTAGCAAAAATCGCCACTAGTGAGTACTGAAGAAATGTATATCTGCTAGATAGTCTATGAGAATATATTTTATAAGATTTTCGAATATTTTTCCAAAAACCGGAATTATTTATATAGGACGATAATTTTCCAGCATTGCTTTATTTCGTTTTTTATAGAGGGTTAAAACTTTTGCATGACCTCCATTATAAAGAGAAATTTAAAATTGCAAAATCTTTTCATTATTTTTCACACCATCCTCCTAATTCAAATCCCGACTAAAACATGGTAATTTCGAAATTATTTTGTCGGGTAATGTGGGCTCTTTGCTAATTTAATTTCCTTAAGATAGCCCTGTCTCAGTGATTTATAGACTATTAAATAATATGGGTCACTCTTAGCACCCTAAAAAGATTTTATGATGGACTCTTTTCCCACGCAATAAATCGGTATACCAATTTACTAGAACCCTGTACATATTAGATCCTTACCTTGAACAAAATAATGTCTGAAATGAAAAATGATAATGTCATTCCCCCCATGGGTAAGAAGAAACTATGGAAGACTTTGAAGGAAATTAATTTTTTTTATGAAAAAATTCAAAACAGAAAATCGCTTTTAATGGAGAAAGACGAAATCATCTGCTGACGATGACGATATTTCTGAGCAGTTAGACGGTTTCGAAAGGAAAACAGGAATATCTATTATAAGGACGAAACTTGGTTAAATGAAGGATATACCGTTGATAAAATATGGCAGAATAAGTATATAAAAAGCGCGAGGCAAGCTTTCATAGAAGGATGGTCCACTGGAATAAAAGTACCCTCGGGAAAAAGTAAAAGATTAATAATTACTTACATCGGTAGCAAAAATGGATTTGTCGATGGCGGCTTACTAGCATTAAATCAAAGCGGACTGGAGACCATCCTGAAGACATAAACGCTGATATCTCTGAAGAATACTATCTTATTCCTCCTTTGTCTGTTATATTCATGGATAGTGCCAGCTAACACTCAAAAAAATCCGAAAAAATACCAACGTCTTCTTGGAAAGAAAATTACATCATTCATTGGCCTCCTGTAAATAAGAAGCAATTTCATAAAGATATGCTGAAAAAGGGGGCGATACAGAACTCCGCAGATCGACAGGTAAGAGGATTAAAAATGTCTGAGTCTCCGCAGGTCATAAAATGTTGCCCTCTTGGTAATACTTGAAACTCCGCATATTGATATTTAAAATTATAAATGCCATTTGAAACTTGCTGCCATGGTGTTTTTTTAGTTTTTTATACCTCTTTTATTTTTTTTTATAAGTAGATCGACTCAAAAAGGGCTAGGTAAATAATTGGCCGGTGAACTTAAAAAAGGCGAATTGAACCAAAAAGGTGGATTAGATGCCGTGTTAGCGCTGTTTAACCAATATAAGTCTATAAAACCTTATACCTGCGCAAGGTTTCTGCGGAATCTCATAGGCGGATTAAGAGCAATAATTTTATGACGATAGACTAATTACCTGTATCTGCGGAGTTCCATGCTGCCCGAAAAAGAATCTACTGTAAATTGTAAAGTTAAACAAACCTCTTTATACGAAATTTGTTGTCGACGAAATTACTTTAAAACAAAATATAACGGTACTTCGCCTTCCGCCATATCACTGTGATTTAAACCCCATAGAATTTGTGTGGGCGCAAGTAAAAGGGTTTGTAGCAAGTCATAACACCACTTTTAAAATGAGAGACGTTGGAAACCTCTTGCAAGAGGGAATAAAGACAATGAATTGTGAAAAATAGAGTAAGTGCATTGAACATGTGATTGAAATAGAAGGAAGAATGTGTAAAGCTTATAACATTCTAGAAAACACTGTAGAGCCCCTTATTATGTCTGTGGGCCCCAACGACGGAAGTTCATCGAACTACTCGGAACATGATGACTAAAGTTAAAAAATTAAGTTGTTATATTGTTAGTAGATTTTTTTTATAAATATAAATAATATTTATTCCAATTTATCTATTTTCATATTATTCTTACTTATATATAAGTTTTTATCTAGTTAATATTACAATAATTAATATATCAATTATCTGCCTATCTCTATAATTATTATAATCAAGTATAATTATTATTATACTTTTATACTAATAAACTACCTGTAGTAATGCCGCTGTTACAATATTTTCATTCACCAAACTCGTTTTTCTTTTGTATGCAAATTATGCTGACCCTAATTTAGGACCGATTCGGGGTGTGTAGGTCTGAAATACGGAATTTTTAAAAACGATCACTCCTTTTTACCAGTAATTTACAATGCAACCTTTAAGTTGTCCACCCTGCTTATTGAGTCCTGTCATTGCAAATTTACATTTTATTACTTTTCCGTATTAAGCAACAGAGTATAGATTATTGTGAGTTTTTATTAATATATCGCCCATATAATCTTTACCGTAACCGAAATAGAGAAAAAGGCCAATTTAATGAGCAAACAGAGTCATTAAACTTACCCAGGCCCCTCTCAATGATTCTCCTGGACATAGGTATTTCACTAACTAACATAGCACCCTCCTTTTTAAAAAAAATTGTGCCTAGACAGACACGGGTCTACGACCTTAAGATTATCAGCATCGTAAAGAAAATTGATTATACTGTTATGAATACAGGTACCGGAGCCCGGCATAACCCTGATGAGCTCACGAATCGTCGCATCCAAACCAAAGGAGTCCAGTAAATATTCGAAGCTGGTCAAATTACTCGAACTTACCAAAATAATCATGCTAAAGTCACCCTCTAAAAATATTTGAGCATTTTTGCGAGATAAAAATGAAAGGAGATCTTCAAGCAAATTTAAGAAAATATTGCTATATGCTACCAGATAGGTTTTTCGATGCACATCACATTCAAAGTACGAAGAATATATCTTCCCCTTGATTAAAACAGCCTTGCGTTTATTAAGTGTTATGTCTATTAATGTAGCAACGGCTGAGAGAACATTTTCCGCCATAAAATGATTAACACATGGCTTCGGACTACCATGAAGTGACATTGACGTTTTTGCAAAGAAAGAAAAAAGAAATTTCAGTTTTATTTTTTGTAGTAATATTTTTTATTTGGGGGCTAATTACTTCCTTTACCCCTTAGGACCGTCACTAAGCAGACTGCTTGATAATCATCACCAAGAATTCTAACAGCTCTACCTTAAATATAAATTTCTATTACGCTCGCTTAACACGTTTTAAAGTGCCAATAATAATAATTGTAAAACCTAATTTACATGAAACACATTAATAAAATATATTATGTTAAGCAGCAATATACCACATTTATTGTGCAGTCCCAGGCCCACCCACATTTCTTTTGATAAAAAATCACGATAAAGACCTTTTGTAAATCTTTTTAAATATTTACTTGTCTCTGTCGATGCATAATCTAACTCTGGAGTAAACAAGGTTTTGTATATGTTTGCATAAGATATTATTTTTGATGTTGTACCGGTAAAGTAAATAACTGATAACAGCGGATATTTAAAAGATAATATTTTAACAAAACACTTTTGACACTAGACAGATTAGCATTAGTTAAGCCCTAAAATCAATTATATCAGTGTCAATATGAGGGAAGAAACGAATAAATTAAACGGTTTATTTCTTCAATACGTATAAAAATCGTGCAGTCAAAAGTATTTAATAAAATAAAACATAGCATACCGGGTGCTAGGGAAATGGTGTCATACAATTTAAAAGACAACGCCTTGGGTGGTCCTGCGACATACTAGGGTGGTTCGATAAGTACCTTAGTTTTTTTCGGTCGTTTTTGTTAAAAGTTCTAATAGTTTTCGCGGCTTGCACTTTGGGGAACTAAATTTGATTTCGAAGAAACACTAGTTAATTTTAAAGCATTCGTAGTAATGTGATTTATATACGATGATGCACAAATGTATTTGAGTGGTTCCTCGTTTTTAAATGCAACATAATATTATCAATATAGTTGGATTGGACTAGGAGGACTTCATGGCCTGCCGCCTTTTTCCTGTGGGGCTATCTGAATTAATTAGTTTATACTACTCAATTATGTATGTTTAGTAAACACCCTGTATAACGCCTCAAACTAAATTGAATGGCATACGAAAATAATTATTATAACTAAAAGTGTTAACTTTCACGGCAATCTATTTGTGTCCTAATGGGACTTTAAAGTTCCGCCTTAATTTATTGGCCCGTAAATCTGCATTTATCATTATATCACGATTAGGTACCGACGGGACTTTTAGATACACTTTACTACAACTGTTGCAATATTTTTATTTAGTGCATACATTAGGCGAAACATTTGACAGGGCAATATTTGTTATTCGGCGTACTATGTACTTCCTATTTTGAGCAGGGTTTTTACGTAAGTATTGATAAATTACATAATAGTTTTCTTCGGACATCTTATTGTATAATATGTAAATGCTAATTACTATGTTTGAGATACAATTATTAGTATATATGATCAGCGAATCTGTTTTAGGTTCAGAACTTTAACGTCTCGTCAGGACCAGAGAATAATGTATAATGTATTAATTTATAGGTAATCAGATTAATAAAAAGCGGCGAATTTTGATAATTATCCAGCTTATTTTAAGATTCTTCCACAAAGCAGTATATTTTTCAGGTTCTACCAAGGCCCGCTCGTTTCTTGGAGAAATAATGACGCTTTCCGGCGACAATAGTGGCACATCTCAAAATTAGTAATATTGAAGAAATTCGAGTTTAAAAATTTTGTTAATTTTAGTTGTAATAAAATTAATAGACCATTAACAAAGATTCTAAGTTTGATTACAGTTATTGTATATTGTGTAGACAATAAGTTCATGGAGATTTTTATTTCGCTCGATTCTTTTTCTGAAAGTCGAACTTTGTAAGATGTGCCACTATTGACGAGATCACAGATTGTAATTTTAGACTAATTACACTAGATACATTAATAAAATTCGTTAATAAAATATTCAAAATGAAACCAAGAAGGTAGCAGAACGATACTTTATTTATAAAAATAGAAAATAATAATAAAAATAAACATTTTATTCTTAAAAATAAACATTGACTTTGGTATTTTCAAAAAAGTTTGGAGTATTTAGCAAGTTTTATTGACATGTTAAATTTCTATAGAAGTGACTATGATTTTTGGTAATGGCATTAGTTCGTAATAGAAACATTAGATCATCGTATTCTTTCTTAGTAATCGGTATAGCTTGAGTGTATGCTTTTATTAATTTTTTTTTTTATTTACAAAGAAAACGCATCAACCACTTGGGGTTATTAGCGTGACCATAGTTACAATTTATTAATTATATTTGGTTAAGCAAGTCACTGTCTTTAAGAAAAATTAGCACATTTTGTAAGTCTGTGTTCAAAATTTCCTTCATATTGTCTTTAAGGTTAGATTTAAGTCTTAGTTGTTTGAATTTTGGGCAGTCTATTAAAATGTGTTTAATGGATAAAGGCACTTGACACTGTTCACAACTGGGTCGATTTTCTTTTGACAGGATGTAACTATGCGTTAGTTTCGTGTGACCTATTCTCAGTCGATTTAACGTGACTTGGTCTCTTCTATTTCGTAGGTTGCATTCCCACGGTTTTACATTGCTCTTACATTCCCGTAGCTTTGCCGGTGATCCGTCCCATTCACATTGCCATGAGTAAAGTATCCTGTTCTTAATCCAGCACTTAAAGTCACTAGTCATGGAGTTTGGCACTAGTATCGAGTCGGGATCTTCTATGGCAGCGCGCGCTGCCTTGTCGGCTTCCTCGTTTCCCTCAATGCCGATATGTGATGGTATCCATATAATGATAACCTCTTTTCCCATACTATGAATATCATGAAGGATTCGGTATACTTTTTGGACGAGTGGATGTTTAGAAAAAGGATGTTGTAGTGATCTAATGGCGCTTAGCGCGTCTGACAGAATCAAGTGGACTCCGGAATCTCTCTTCTGGACATATAATAAAGCCTGGACGATTGCATATAGCTCAGCAGTGAAAGTGCTGGTGTATTTACTTAGTCTAAATTTAAGGGTGCAGTCAGGCGCTACTACAGCTGCTCCGATTCCTTCGTCGGTTTTTGAGGCGTCGGTATAAATCTTGACTCCTTTGGGAAGATCATCTAAAAGCGCAGCTAATTCTGTTTTAATTAAACTATGACATGATTCATGTTTATTGTATTGAGTCAACTTTGTAACACAGTTAGGTTTAGTAATAATCCAAGGGGGGGGGGCATTAGGTGGTCCTGTTGGAAAAATGTAGGAAATTGAATATTGAATTTATCTCGATATCGATTTATTCGTTCATAGAATGTTGGTCTAGAGCGTTTCTTTGCGTTGTACAATTCGTGGTATCGGTCTGAAAAAACGTTTTGGTGAGATGGGTGTCCAAAGTTTCCAGCTACAGATGATGCATACGATAGGGAGAGATAGGTTCTGCGGTAATTAAGAGAGAAGAGAGGGTTCGGATGCTTGACAGAGTAAACTATCCACAGGCCTGGTCCAGAAAGCGCCAAGAGCTAGACGTATACCTGCATTGTGAATTGTATCTAGGAGCTTAAGTAAGGATGGTGTCGCAGAGTCATATGCAATTGAACCATAGTCCATTCGTGATCTGATTAGAGCTCTGTAAACTTTGAAAACCTAACATAGGTTTACGTAAAGGTGCTCTTGTGAGACTTTCGTTAATAACATTTACTAGGTACCTTGTAACTAGTATCCTTGAAGATAGTCTTATAGAAAAGGTAGCCTAAATTCTCTTTTTCTACTTTTAGTACAGAAACTTCAGATAGCTTAAAGTTTTCACCCAAAGTATTTTTGTTGAAATTGGTACAAGTGCGCTCAGTCAAATTTTTTAGATCTAAAAATCCTGAGTATGCTAATTCTACCACTTTAAAGGGATGCCCTGTTTTTTTAGCTGTTTGCACTTAGCCCACATGCTGAGATGGTGTGTAAATAGGGCCGGATTTTAATGCCCTTTTAATGTTTTTCTCTATTAAATTCGTACTATATCGGCACAACACAAAAAGTGCCACTATTCGTCCGGCTTAAAAGCGCTATTTGTAATGATGCTTTAGTGACACATTCGCCATCTAGGGGAATCAATCATAACCAAATATGTGCCAGTCTTGTTGCAAGAAAGGCTAATAAATTTAACGCTTGATGCTATAGTTAGTTGATTTTTGGCATTTTTTGAGATGTGCCACTATTGTCGCCGGCCAGCGAAAATCTTTATCATTTAAAGACTCATTGAGTCTTTAAATGATAAAGATTTTCTAGCAACTGCTGAGGAAGCAGCTTATGAACTAGAATACATGCCTCTAGATAACAGTTCTCAGACTGATGAAAAAAAAGTGAGGATGAAAAACAAAATGCGTATTTGCAATTAGCCCCTATTGAAGATGAAGAAGAGCGGAAAAAAAAGAAGAGATGGAACAAAAGTTAAATTCAAAACCCAAAGATAAAAGTTGTAGACAGAAAATGGAGGAGAAAAAATGTAGCTGCTGTTATTCCTAAATATTCTTTATCTAAAGGACAGACAGAAGAATATTTTTTACATTGTAAGATATATTCGAATTATTTTTGTGTTCTTTTGTTTTTTATGATAAGGCACAGCAGTGAAAAATAAATCTTTTATGGCGCTCTGGGAGCGGTGCGTGTGCGCATTCTGTAGATCATCTATCGTATCGGATATTGTATATCAAGTAATCTGTATGAAATACGGAGACATAAAATTCTCAATCTAGAAGATCATGAATTGTTAGTTTTTGTTGGCTTATAGTTATTTACGTTAAGTTTGGGGCTTAATAGTTATTGTAATCAAAGTAACTCGAAAAAAAAAACTTCCTTTACTAAAGCAGTTGATGACTCTAATTTTGCTTTTTTGCTTTAACTTCTAAATCGACTCTCCAAGAAACTTTCCGACAATTCAAAGAATAAAACTATTAATTTAAATCCCCCCCCCCCCATCCACTATATATCTCGTAAACAAATAATAATAATATTGCACATTTTTTATCAATATTTATCAATTACATCGTTTTTATATTACATCTAAAGTTCCATGAGCTGCAAGTTTCGGGATATTTTGGTAATTGTTGTGAATAGGATATTAAAATAAATTTTTTAACAATTAAGGTCTGTTTGGAAATTCGATAAACGGTGGAAATTTTTAAGTTTATTAATTTGAATTCCATCAGGTCTAATTTTTTCTCTGTGTGTAATATTTTAAAATATGGGTCAAAATTATGGTCGGTTTCTAATAGCTCCCTCATATCATTTATCGAAAAATCCAATTGACATATTAATCAATAACCAACTTTTTTGCGAATTTTCAAATTAAAAACTGTACTGATTTAATTACCATAAAACTTCCCATAAACGCCAAACTCGTATCTTTGGTCGTTAGCTACTTATTTTCCACCATCCCAGCATAAGAGTATATTAACCTAATTAAAGAACTTCTCTCCTTAAATCATGTAAATTTCATAAAAATACATAAAATATTAAAAAGCACAAACAATATGCTTAGAACAAAATTATTTCGAATTTAACGGAATGATCTATTCTAGTAGAGAAGAACTGATTATGGGTAACCCATTAAGTTTACTATTAGCAGAGATATGTATGGATTCTTTTGGAAAATAAAATAAGGAGACAACCTCTTTTGAACAGATTTATTTATTGACACAGACAATGTTTTAGCTTATTTTACCGGTACAGATAGACAACTAACGCTATTTCCTGATTTTATAAATAATATTCACCCTACCATAAAATTCACTCTAGAGAATAAAAAAGATAATTCGTTCAACTTTCTAGACTTAAAATAACTAGAGAAAATATCAAACATGTTTTCTCTATATTTCATAAACCTACACACACAGAAACCACTATACATAACTCATCTTTTCAACAGTAATATACCGATAGAGGAGGCGTCTTATCGGTAATACCGATGTTTTTAACAAGAAATCGATTTTCTGACAAATTTTTACGAAATGTAATTTTTACTTATAATCTGATATGATCCCGAGAGCTTTAGCTCGAGGGTCTTATCTTTGATTATAAGTAAAAATTACATTGAGTGAAACTTTCTTGGAAAATCGAGTTTCGAGTGAATAACGAAGGTATGAAGATAAGAAACCGCCTCTAGAGGTGTATTTTATTGGATAATTTACTGAACATAAAAATGAAGGCCGTCTGATAAAGGTAAATATACAAGTTAGAGGTGTTACTAATTTTTTATTTAAGTAAAAAAGCTACAAGCGTCTTTTCGAAAGCGTCTTTTCGAGCTAGCGGTAGTCTTATCGGGTAAGACGACCGTTACCAAGGTGGTTGCTATGAAAATTAGCGTTTTGATTGGTTCAATAAAAGTGAGGTGAATTATCATCCTAATCAATAGAAACATGCAGCATTTTATAGTATGATCCGTAGATTAATTACAGTGCCAATGAGTAATTTCAATCTTTTAAAAGAACTCAACAAAATCAAACTAGCTAATAGCTAGAAACAACGGTTACACCACCTAACTAATAGACACTATTTTAAACCATAAACAATATAAAAAAAGACATTAACATGATTTTTCCTTTCACCAAAGAAAATACAGAGAACTTTAAAGTAATCACTTATATCGGACAAGCAAGCGAAAACATCTTTAAATGTCGTAAAAAACTTAACATACATATTAGATTTAAAACCAACAATACCACAGGTAATTTCATAAAAAATTGTAAAACTAGATTGGGAAATGATGGAGTCTGGAGTACCAATTAAATTGCAAAGACTGTCTAGAAACATATGCAGTGAGTCCCAGAAGTAATGTCTAAATTCATTCTTTTGGAAAGACTCTTAGACCCGTCGATTTTTATTTCTCAATATGTTTTTTTTTTATGGTAAATCCATGTATACAGGGTAGCCTAAAAATAAGTTACAAGGACCAACGTCATTTTTTCAAATGAAAATATGTATTTTTTATTTCATTTTTAAATTTTGCATCGAATTTTAAGTATGTTTTATGTACCATCTCCTATACCTCAACTCAACAGTTATCGGAAAAATTACGATTGAACATATCGATAAGTAAGACCGTATTTTTGAGGATTTATTTGTAAATCGAGCAAAACATTTCATTGCGCATTTATTATTTTTTTGTTCTAATTCTGGTGTTTCTAAATATTGATTTGCACCGTTTTATTCCATAGAAACCTCGAAACCTGCACTAGTTAAAATTTGTAGGTTTTTAATACAGGGTGGCCCATCGAAAGCGTACCGCAAGGCTTTACAGGCTGGGAAAGGACTTTTCCACAAAAGCCAAAACCACGTCAAGCTTGTTTGTCAGGGGGACAACTTCTGACGCAAAAATCATAGCAAAACCGTCAACCCCCTAAGTAGAGGTGTCATCCCCCAAGTTTTTTGAAATGAGAATGGGAGTCAAGTGACACCTCATTCAAAATCGATCGACTCATTTAGAAAATATGGACCTTTGAAATACCAACAATACGTTTGACTCAAAATGCAAAAATCGATTTAAAACTTACCGTATTATTGAAAATTCGAAAAGAATTCGCTGTTTTTTGGTCATTTGCAGATTCTTTAGGCTCGTGTTAGTGAGATAACAGTTATCGGGTTTTTGCCTCGCATTGGGCCAGGTAGTTGCTATATAGTTGTCTTGTGACTTGTGGTTGAAGTGTTTCCAAATTATTGAACCTTTTAAATTTATCAATTATTGTGTACCCAATTGCAGAAAGAGTAGAAATTATTTAGTTTTTTTTCCAAAAACAATGAATGCGGAAATCGGGTCGCGGAGCTGTTTAACCAACGGCATCATGACAAACATGTTTCTGGAAAAATTGTTCGGGAATTGGTGGCCAAATTTCGCGAAACAGATTCCGTTCATAACAAAAAGAGACAGCTTGAAAATCCGGTACTAAATGAACCTACGGAGATACCTAGCAGTATTGGGACAAGTTGCAATGAATAGTACGCTAAGTACAAGACAATTGGCCGTTGTGACGAATTATGACTGAACGAGCGATTAATATGGGTAATTTCTTATTTAATGTGTGTTTTTCGGACGAGTGTACCTTCTTCTTAAATGGTTTAGTGAATTGCCACAATTGTCGTTACTGGGCCGATACCTATCCAAGGATTTTCCACGAGACACACACACAACACGCTCAGAAGTTGAATGTATGGGCTGGTATTTTTGGAAATTCCATTGTAGGCCATCTTTTCCTTCCTAGAAATTTAACAGGCGATATATACCTGGATTCACTAGAAAATGCCATCAACCCAGCTCTAACAAATATCATAGAGAACGATCCTGCACACAATGAACAGGAACTCATTTTCCAACAAGACGGAGCTCCTCCGCTTTACTCGCTTCATGTGCGCAATTATTCAAATGACACGTTTCCAGGACGCTGGATAGGCCGAAGGGGTGCAATTGAGTGGCCCCCTCGGTCACCCGACTTAAGTCCTTAAGTTTTTTTTTTGTGGAGGCACATAAAAAGCAAAGTTTACAGCACTCCACCTGACACATTGGAAGATCTGCGAGGACAAATCATTGACGTATGTCGCGAAGTGACACCACAAGTGCTCCAGAATGTACGGCAATGGTTTGAAGATAACCTGTATCACTGTATGCAAGTAAAATTAAATCGATTTTTGCATTTTGCGTCAAACGTATTGCTGGTATTTCAAAGGTCCATATTTTCTAAACAAGTCGATCGATTTTTAAAAAGTAAGCCGCGATGATAGGGAGTTAAGAGCCCTTTTAAATGAGGTGTCACTTGACCACCATTCTCATTTAAAAAAATTTGGGGGATGACACCCCCACTTAGGGGGTTGACGGTTTCTCTATGATTTTTACGCCAATAGTTGTCCCCCTAACAAACAAACTTGACGTGGTTTTGGCTTTTGTCGAAAAGTCCTTTCCCGGCCTGTAATGCTTTGCGGTACGTTTTCGATGGGCCACCTTAGTGGAATTAGCGTTTTTTCGTTTTCTTCGAATATTTTATGAAGTCAAAACCGAAAATACACAAAAAGATAATATTTTACGTCTTTTTATATCGCGGGGCACAGAATGCTGCAGTTTTTTTTCCAAACAAATGCCTTTAAACGAAATAAAAATAAACCAAACACTTGTTTACCAAACAGCCTTTATTTTTGTTTTTTCAATGTAAATCGATTTTATTTTATAAACTTTAGTAGAAAGAAAGAAACGTTTCATTTTAAAATATATTAAATTTCCACTTGGAAAGAACTAAATTCGATTTTGAACAAGCACCTGTTCATTTCAAAGCATTCGTAGCGTAACATAGAAAATATATTGTGTCGGTTCTTTCAAAACATCCATTACGGGATTACTGCGTCTAATATATCGCAAGAAAAATGTAAAAAGAACGCCTCGAAATGAGATCCGGAGAATTTATCGTCTCTCTTATTAACACTGGTAACCATGGTCGACAGAATTAGGCTTGATACAAACCAGAGACTAAGCGAGATAGAGGAATTATTTAACTGAGATGACAAGTATAAGAGGTATTTTAGTCGTAATCTTAAATCTCGTCATTTATTCTGGATAACGGGACGTTTTCTTTTTAAATAATAATAACAGTAAGGGCTTATATCGTAAAAACACGAAATTATAATTTCTCTTGTATTGAGTGTGTTAAATTTATCTGACATCGTAAAAAAAACAATCAAACACCGTAATGAAAAGAAAAAAGTGTTTAGTAGTGGGGATGTACTGATAATGAGGTCAAAGTTTAATAACTTTCTCCGACAACTATTTAATAATACAGACATTACAAAGTTATGAGTTCATAACTACAGTTTCCGACCAATGATAACATCAAATATCAATTTGATTAATGTATTAAAAAGATGGGGACTCCCATGGAAATCCAATAGCAGGTACGTCAGAGGGTGAATTGCATGTCAAGAAATAATCATTATACGAAAAGCTATTCTTGTGGCAGTAAATTAGGTGTTTTAAATACCTAAAAATGAGTTAAGCGACGCCGACGACGCGACGGGGAAATTATTTGCATCTTGTCCGATTTTGTTGAAATTTGGCAGTGTTATTTAGGGTAGTAAGGGGCTAATTTTGCACTAACTAGATTAAAATGTTCAAGGCACGTTCACTAAAATTTTTGAGAAAAAAAATTTGGGGCACTGATTTTTAGCATTTGTTTCGTATCGTGCTTCGTTTTTGAGGAGAAAACATAAAAATCACGTTATTGCCTTACAGGGTGTTTTTTTTTCTTCCAAGGGTCCGTCCAAGCGCCGGATGCACTTCAACTAGGTTTGGCCCATTGTGCTTACCCTAGTTTGTTCTTACACCCACTCATTGATTCTAGTTCCTTGCACTAGTTTGTGTATGTCACCTGGGGAGAGTGTCGGAATTTCCTATGGTTCTAGTCTTGGTTTCCGAGTATTTGTTGCCTTTTCCAATCCATTGACTTGCAGTGGCAAATAATATGCTGTACCGTTTCAGCTTCTCGCCCGCATAACCTGCAGCTTAGGTATCCATTGTACAGTTGAAGTGCAGGTGCTTCTTAACGGTCATGTGTCCTGTCAGAATTCCTGTGATAATTCTCAGCTGATTTCTGCTCATCAGAAGTAGCTGCTTTGTTAGTTTCGGGTCTGGGTCCCCAATGAAAAATTTGCTATGGTTTGATCCCTGTCTGTTGTTCCAGTAGATTTTGTGTTGATTCCTTGTCCATCGTTTTATGACATCTCGTACTGTGCACCTTGGGACTCACGAGTGCCGGTTCTGGATCAATGAATGTTTTATCCGACTCCTTTTTTGCAAGTTCGTCGTTTCCTGTAATACCTTCATGTCCTGGTACCCATTGTAGTATTACTTTGTTGGCTTTTGCCAGGGCCACTAGCTCTTCTTGGCATTCCCATACCAGTCGTGATGTCACCTTATTGCATGTTAGCACTCTAAGGGCTGCTTGACTGTCGGTTGTTTTTACACGCACACTCTAGGATGGCGTAGATTTCCGCTTGGAACACCGTGAGAGATTTACCCAGGGAGAAATGAGCATCTATCTTCGGTCTTACTCCGTGTATCCCTGCTCCGGTACCGTCTTTGATTTTTGAGCCGTCTCGTCTGCGTACCAGATTATTGCTCCAGGGGTATCTAGTGTTTTATTGTTCCACGCATCCCGGTCGTCGATTACGGTCTTGAATGGTATGTCATAGCGATAGGCAGGGTTTGTGTGGTCTGATCTCATTTCTAACTCAGGTCCCCTTATGATATCGCATAGAAGTGCGCGTCCAGCTCTGTGCCACCCAGAAAGTAACGTAGAACTCTGCAGTCTGTATAGTCCCATTCTTGCCTCTCCGTTAATCACCAAATGAAGTGGAGGAAGGTCCAGGATGTTTTCCATTGCAGATATAGGGGTCGATTTACAGGGTAATGAAATATTTAAAAAAAATCCTTAGTAACAAGAAGACGCAAAGTAATATGACGCTGAAACTTAGTGACAGTTTTTAATTAATACAAATGAATCTTTTAAGCTGAAAATTGTTTTGTCTCATTTTCCCAGTGCACAGTGGTAACGCCGAAAATGAAAAAAAAAAAAACAAAGAAGAAAACACTTTAATAAAACCACACTCAAACAAATGGTACGCTATTTTTTTTTTAAGAAAACATTTAACAATAAAAAACACGAAACTTGCTAAAAATGTCTTACTTCAACTTCAATGCAGCATTACCACAGATTATTGGGTTAATCTGTGGCATTACCTCGTCTTAACATCGATTGCCGAACACGTTGAAATATTCCCCGCGTATGTCTTATCTGATCACATAAAACCCGTATCCGTTGAATTAATTCTTCTTCACTGTTGACTGGAGATTTATAAACGAGGCACTTTAAATGCACTTATACAAAAAAATCTAAGTGATTTAAATCCGGTGACTTGGGTGGCCATGACTGGACCTGCGCGACCGGCACACTTTACTTCATACGTTGCATCCAGAGATTGACATGCTATAATCACCCACAATACCAACCCAAACATTCACGGATTATTTTTCTTACCTTGATACACAGCTGGCTCACCAGCACCTTTTCTATGAGTCATAGAGCCAGGCATGCATGAAAATCTTTTGGTAAGTCTGGAAGTTACTCTCGAAAATCGCTCAAACAACGTCCTGATTCTATTCCCAAATCCCATTAGCTATCACACCAGTTCGAAAATAGGCTTCAATCATGTAAATTTTGTGCTTAGTTGTAAAACCCATAATTTAAGATTAGATTAGGATTACAATAGCAAGGCAACTTTACAAGAACTGCTTGACAAATTTTGATAATCAAAGAATGATTGCCATCCAAATTGACCCACACTTGATATAATTTTGACCAAGATGATTTTTGACATGTCGGTACAATAACCTTATACCTTATACACTTTCAAGAAGTACCACCAGATACAATAGTTGATAAATATCCTTCTGAGAAGAACAGCCAGACTAGCCAGTCAAGCGTATACAGTGAGCACAAAAAGGTTGAAATAAATTCGTTTAAAATGCAGGTGATTATTTTCTGAAAAAACGCTTGGACTTGTCGATTATTATTTTTAATTGCGAATTTTTTGACATAAGAAATGTGTATACAGGTTGTCTCAAGAAGAACATATACCATCAACATTATTTTTTTTAAATTCTACGATATATTCTAAACACTTTTTGTATAACATACCATATCTCCAAAATCAACGGTTTTCGATATATTGACATTTTTTCTGGTACGAAAACTACAATTAAAAATGAACTCTTTACATCTATTTAGTCTATAATATTTACATAGACTATATTAAATTTTATTTTAATAAATGTTGAAATTGACCGCCACCAACTTCCTGGCAATATGCAAGTCGATCTTTGAATTCTTCCAAAACGTTATGGATTACCTGGGGCTCTATTAATCTAACCTCATGCCTTATTCGAGCTTTAAGTTCATCAATATTGTTAGGTCTGTTAAAGTATACTTTAGATTTTAAATAGCCCCACAGAAAATCTAGCGGGGTCAAATCTGGTGACCTTGCCGGCCATTCTATTGGACCCCGTCGACCAATCCATTTGCCAGGAAAGAGTGTATTGTGTGTGGGACTCCATGATCCAGTGCGGATTTTCCTTAGCCCAATATCGACAGTTTTGGCGATTCACATGCCCATTTAGAGTAAACGTTGCTTCATCAGAGAACACAATTCTTTTTAAAATTTGAGGATCTTCAATGTATCTGTTCATCATTATTTCGCAAAATTCTGTTCTCCTATTCTTCATTAAGTTCATGAACCAACTGTACCCTATAGGGATGCCATTTATTTTTGTGTAAATAATTCAATACGGTTGCTTGACAAATATTATTTTCCGTGGCAATACCGCGAGTAACACAATGGTGGTTTTCTTGGACAGCTAAGAGGACATTTAACTGCACATATTCTAAAATCCTAGGTCGACCTTGAACATAATTGTCTCTAACATGCCCCAAATCCCTTTATTTTTTTACAATTTTACTAACAATAGATTAAGATATTGGTGCTCGGTTTGGGTACTTATTGTTAAATAACTCACACACTTCTGTTTGGGTTCGCATCCTATCTCCGTAGCCAAGCATCATTAGTACCTCTATCCTATCTTTTTCACTTAACCGCGCAATTTTTACAGAATTACTTGAAGTTAGATAGATCTACAAAATTTGAAAAATTTTTGACAAGAAGTAAATGTCTGTGTCAAAATAAATTAATTCAGGTAACAGGTTACAATAATAATAAAGAAATGCGCAATTAAAACTAAAAATCCACGGATCTCAGCATTTTTTCAGAAAAATATTAAAATGTCAATTTATCGAAAACCGTTGATTTTGGAGATATGGTATGTTATACAAAAAGTGTTTAGAATGTATCGTAGAATTTAAAAATAATATAATATACAGGGTGTTTTATTAAGAAAAAAATTGTTGACGGTATATGTTCTTCTTGCGACAACCTGTATACACATTTCTTATGTCAAAAAATTCGCAATTAAAAATAATAATCGACATGTCCAAGCGTTTTTCCAGAAAATAATCACCTGAATTTTAAACGAATTTATTCCAACCTTTTTGAGCTCACTGTATACCAATAAACTTGTATTTAAACTAAGCATCTAAGAAACATTTCTACAACGCCATAACTATTTTCTCCAATTTTTCCTTTTTTTCATTTTGATAAAGGACATAGTGGAACTATTTATCGTTTTCTTTGCGATGTTCAACTATCAAAAAATATAAATACCACTAATAAAAATTGTAGAAGTAAAATTCTATGACTGCCGAAGCACTTTTGAACGGTATTGTACGTAACGGAATTAGAAAGGTAACCCTTAAGGAATAAATAATTAAATGTGTCTTGTTGACATATCACTTCCAGTTGGGTTGCCTAACAAAACTTCGTGTAATTTGTTTTAAGTATCTTTATTTAACGCTTCTCTGACGATAACTATCTTTACGGAACGTCGTATAATTCCACTTGAAAAGCGGTAAAATAACTGAATTGTTCTACTCTTGACACAAAAATGTCGCCAATAGCATCATAAAGTTTTAATGGCGTAAAGTTATGTGATTTTAGGTTAAAATAATAAGTTGTAAATGTTTATTTGTGCACTGTCTATCTTATTAATTACTTACTCTAACGAGACTGTAAATAAAACCTTTAGATAATAAACGTTTTAAAATAACTTCAAAAGATATTTTTAAAAAATTGGTTTAATTTATAATACAACACAATCTTATTACTATACAGTGAGTTCCAGAAGTAATGTTTAAATTCATTTAAAATTGAGCGGTGTATTTCTTGGAAACTAATGTGAGTTTTTTTTATGGTAAATTCATGTATACAGGGTAGCCCAAAACTAAGTTACGACCATCAACTTAATTTTCTCAAATGAAAACATCTATTTTTTATCTTGCTGGAATATCAGTTCTTCGTCACGGGAATCTGGGTCCATTGGATTCGGAAATAAAGCCAATAATGCTGGAATTAATCAAGTTGGAGAAATTCGAGATATACTTGTCCAGCTGTTCAAAGAAAATGATTAAATTGTTTATTCTCAACTAACTATTACAGTTCATTACAGGGAATATAGAACAATAGATAAAATAATATTAAAATAATAAATTACATTGTCCTGTATAATGTTGGTGAACGCTAATTGATTTTAATAATTTTTTGTTTGAATTTTTTTTTAAAGTTTGTTTGTATTAATATACTAATTTCTAATTTATACAAATGCTTGAGGTCTAGATATCTTCTTGGTCCATATAAATTTAATGTTGGTTCTAAAAAATTGTGTATACATTTAGGTTACTTTATTTTGTAATTTGTGTAATGGTTTTAAATTAGTTCTACATGCAGAGCCCCAAATTGATATTAAATATTGGATTTTTAAATAAATAAGACAAAAATGTATATTTTTAAAATATTTTAAGTAAACAAAATGTCGTATTTTATATAAAATTCCTTTTAATGGAGATATTAGTTTTTAGGTTTTCAGTGTGATACTTCCAACTTAGATTTTTATCTAAATATAACCCTAAAAATTGAATTGGTGTTGTATACTTGATAGTTTGGCCGTTAAAATTTAATTTTGAAATAAGTTTCTAATTTGAATTGTTCTTAGATATCAGCATGCAAGAGGATTTTTTAATATTTGGAGTTGATTTATATGATTGAAACCATGCAAAAATAATATTTAAATCATATTTTATATCATTTTCCAGTTGGATTATCTGAAAAATATATTATCTTCATTCCACAATAATTCGTTGATTTCTCGACCGCAATAAAATTTAAATGAGAACCCTCAGTCGTAATCCCAACCATAAATCAGTTGCCTGACAAATATCTATTGTCTAGGCACCGGACCTTTTGAAAGGGTACAGGTCCTGATTACCTACTAATTTCAATAGTTTAGGTTAGCTATTTTCAACAAAACAACAAATATAAAATAATAGGTAAGTATCTTCATTTTAATCATGTAATTAAATAGCTATTAATATTTATACAAAAATACTAATCTACGATATTATAATAATACAATATTTAACTTAACCTACTCTATATTTAGCTCTGTTGCACTATCACTGTCGTCTTCATCTATACCTAAAATAATTATTAAGGGCCTTACGTTACTATTAATTATGTTATAGGAATCTTTGACTTGGATCACGTGTCTCACAGAGTTCTTCCAACTTTCTACTGGAATATTATTTACACATATTTTAATTAATTCTATAACAGAACTACTTAGTGTAGGGGTTGTGATAAATGGTTTTTCTTCATTACACCATAACTTCCGGAAGCAATATTATCTGAAGTTTCACACAGATCTGACATATTTTGGATGCTCTATAACACACACGAAAATACCTTTAACGCACAGCTTGACAAACACCAAACGACTGATGAACTAAGATGAAAGGACTCTGCTTTATATTGAACACCTGCAATTTGCCATTAACCTACCTACAATATAATAACATAATAACATAATTAATAGTAACGTAAGGCCCTTAATATTTAGTTTAGGCATAGATGATATTATACTATTGTAGATTAGTATTTTTGTATAAATATTAATAGCTATTTAATTACATGATTAAAATAAAGATACTTACCTATTATTTTATATTTGTTGTTTTGTTGAAAATAGCTAACCTAAACTATTGAAATTAGTAGGTAATCAGGACATGTACCCTTTCAAAAGGCACTTATTTATGGCTGGGTTTAAATTTTATTGCGGTCGGGAAATCAACGAATTATTGTGGAATGAAGACAGTTGCATCACAGCTTAATAGTTTATAAGCTATGGTTGCATTATCTGCAAATAGTTTACCATCCCCTTTTAAATTGAAATTTTCTATTGAATTTATGTGAGCTAAAAGAGGATCGGTCCTAATACAGACTTGTGGTACTCCACAAGTTATTGCTTTTATTATTTTTAATTTAAACGCATTGCTTACGATTATAAAGATAGTTTTCAAACCAACAGTAAACCATTCCTCTCACCCCAATAATATACAGACATTGCATTACTTTTTAATGATTAACAATATCGAAGGCCGTGCATAAGTCTAGTGACAAGAGACAACATTTTTTATTATTGCTGACATGAGATTGAATTTTTGTTATAATATCTCTATATTCTATCTTTAAATGATGCGAAATAATGAATCAATCAAAACCGTCTTCCCCATGGGCGTGCAAAATTTTTCGGCACGTATAGATTTAAATAGGCCTGAATTTTTAAATTTGTGCAAAACTAGTACAAGTATCGACATTAAATTCAAGTTTCGTCTTCAAATATGTAATTTAATATTAAATTTTTTAAGCTTAAAGTTATGTGCAGCCGTACCATTTACCTGGAATTTTAGAAATCACTTTTATCAAAACTAATTAAAGTCTAGTTACTTATTCCGTGTCTGCTCTAATCACTGTATTCCTATGTTTCGTACCTAATCATGGTTACCTGTTTGCTAATTATGTAGTTATTATACCTTTATGGGTGCCTCTATTGGACTAATACACCTATTTATATCTACCTTGTGTGTTTGTTTCTCAGTGAAAGTAGTCAAAGTGTGAAGTGTCAGTGTTTTTTTTAATTAAATATGGAGAATTTTCAACAATTGCCTAAACGCCCTAGAGTCGGTCCATGTACAGGTTAGTTACCAAGACTAGACAAGGCGATTTTTTGACTTTTCCTGTACTTTTATAAAAAAACTGAAATAGCCATCTTAAGTCATTTTCTCCCGCGAATTCGAATATCTTCAGCAAAAAACAATTGAACATCAAACAAAAGTACTATAGGGGTCACTTTGATATTTTTTTAAATGGGATGCCGTATTTTTAATGAGCTTATCCGATTTCTCATATAAATTTTGATCTAAAATGTTGGATTTTTAATTCAAAAACGCCTTTTGTCTTCAGTTTTAAATTTATTTTTTTTTTTTTTTTAATTTTTTTTTTTTAATTTTTAAATCAAAATTTATATGAGAAATCGGATAAGCTCATTAAAAATACGGCATCCCATTTAAAAAAATATCAAAGTGACCCCTAGTACTTTTGTTTGATGTTCAATTGTTTTTTGCTGAAGATATTCGAATTCGCGGGAGAAAATGACTTAAAATGGCTATTTCAGTTTTTTTATAAAAGTACAGGAAAAGTCAAAAAATCGCCTTGTCTAGTCTTGGTTGGATAACCCTGTACAGTAAATAAAAAAAAATTAATTCTTAACTGCTACAATTCTATTAAAAGTGAGAATGCGGATTTGAGTGTTTACAATGCAGTGCAATTTACAGCAGATATGCTTAACGTTGGGAAAACAACAATATATAAACTTACAAAAAAAAAAGTGTTGGCGTCAAACCTACAAAAACTTTTCCAGGACAACCAAAACTCGACCTTTCTAAAAATACAGGAGACTATTACGAAGATATAAATACCGATGTCTTTGAAGAATGTTTTAAGCAAATGTTGGATCTTATAGCGAAAGATGCAAAAATTGTATTGGATAATGCAAGCTATCACTTTAGGCTGACGGAAAAATTACCGATAAGTGCGTGGCGTAAAAGTAAAATAACGGAATGGCTAAGTTTAAGACAAATAGAAATTCCATTAGATTCCTTAAAAAAAGAACTATTGGTACTTGCCAATTTGCGTAAGAATGCATTCAAAAATATGTAGTCGATGAAATGTCCGAATCGGACTATGATTAAGCCATAACGGCAAAGTTATTCGATTTTTGAAAATGCTTTGTTTGTAAGATTCTATATTATATCTTGTTTCTAATATATTATGTAAAATAGTACCACCCATTGTTATTTATTAGTTAATACGAGTTTTTAAATGTTTTTATATGTTATAAATACCTACGAATATAATATAATACAAAACTCAAACTCAAACTCAAAAATTTATTTCTCAACTCACAAGTAAATACAATGTGAAAAGCCTAGATAGGCTGTGGAGAAAAGAAGAAAACAATTTATTATAGTACCTCATCATTAAAATTAATAAGTACATTTTACATTTTACATAAGCAGGTATTTAAATATTACAATATTGCAAATAATATTAAAAAGGTTCAAATTAGAACAATAATTCATCTTTAAATAAGTTATTATAATTTAAACTATGGAATGTGTCTATATTACATTATACATTACATATTATGAACCATTGCCAAGCGATATAGTCCCAAACAAAAAAAAATATATATACAAAACACCGCAGTAATTATGAGCAAACTACAGCAGAAAGTTAAATTCATAAAATTCCTGCAGACTATAGAAAACGTGTGTCATCAGCAGATTCTTAAGTGATCAATTTTAGGAGAATAGGCATGTTTAAGATTTCTAATTTAAAAACCTCCCCAATAAACGCTCTTGGTTGAAGGATTTTCCCAGTAACAATGGTAAATCCTCAAATGTAACAATAGCCTGCGATAAATTCGGGGTGGACCTATCTAAAGAATGCTTATTATTTGGATCCTTTAATTTAAACACAGTAGATTTTAGGGATGGTGTTTAAATTGTTCTTAATATCCCGTCATGCGTTTTGCATATTTAATAAGCGCGAAGTAATGCGCCATTTAAAGATAGACTATAGATTAACGAAAGCCGTATTGACCGGAAGAAAATATTCATAATTTCTTCTATTACCTTTGAGATGACCGGCAATAAACATGGTTGTGTTCCATGGCTGCCTAGATCCTTTTTGTAATACTTTACTAATGTAGTGGGCATATTTATAGTTTTTGATAAATACCTTCAAAGCGGTCCAGAAATTTCAGACACTTATAATACAAAAAAATATTTGTATTTAAATTCGGAATTAGATAGTAAAATTATATAATAAAATAATAAATAAAACAGGGTGCTCATTTAAAAATCTTAAGAAAAACTAGCTTGACGGTTGCCATTTTTGGAACCTAATTTTGGACACCCTGTATAAAAAAAGATAAAATTATTTAATGTCGGAGTATTGTTAGACCTCTTGTATTCCAGCTCATACTATGTAGCTTGGACAAAACAGATCTAAGGTCGTTTTTTAATAATTCTTTCAAGCTTTTTCTTGACTATTTTGTCCATTTCCGCACTGATTTTACCCACAGCTTCATTAAAGAGTCTTTTAACGGTAAGCGCGCATTTGTACGCAGCGGACGCATCGGACGAATCGTAATATTTTGGTCACCATCGCACATTATATTCGGATTTGCTTGCCGTATTTTCAGTGCAATCTAGGCAATTTCTTTCCTCCCTTTTTGTTTTTGTGCAGTGTAAAATGAGCAGTTCTGAAGAAGAAATATTTGCAATTGCATTAGCATTTGAAGATGAAGAGCAAAGAGAAAGGAAAAGAAAAAAACGAACGGGTCCATAATATAAATTTGAAGAGAAAACGCTACGGAGAATTTCATACTTTGTTTAACGATTTGGTAATGGATGAAGTAAAGTTGCTATAATGTTTATGTTTTAAATTATAAAGTTCTTCATATTGTGTTACTAAAGTTATTAACAAACCATCGTCCATTAAAATTTGTTGTGGTACAAACACACTCAATACAATACGATTAATCCGACCCGATTTCTGTCGTGACTTGTCGCGCATTTACTCGGATTTGCGAATTACGTCATCCGTACGTATCGTATCCACGGATTTAATTCTTTCTAAATAATTCGGGACGGAATTGCGTCCCTACGATGCGTTCGATGCGAACGAATGTGCTTTATCATATTTAAAACTATTGTTAACAATAAAACTACTAATTAAAATCTATTTTTAATTATATTACTAAAGCTCAAAATAAAACATAAAATACACCAAAAATATAACGTGATCAAATAATGGCAATGGTTACGCAGAAGACGCTACGGATCGAGTGTCCCTGTCGCCTCGCTTTCGTCCCTCAGGCCTCTTGAGTGTAACCTTAGAACCCCTAACATTATTTTCTAATTTATTGCCTCTTAGTCATGGGTTCAGGCTAAACTGTCGATAACATTCGGCCATTTCTGACCATTTAGTGTCCTCACTAATTACTCGAGACCTAAGAAAAGGAATACAATTTTACCACACTTACCGTGAGTATCTTAAGTTTGGTACCAGATGTTAGTAATTTAAAATATCAAAATAAAATATACAGTACAAACAAAATAAATGAAAATGCTGAGACCAACTAAAAATTATATTATAGATACATGTACCGTCCTACGCAACTGCAGTTTGCGTAAGACAAAAACAACCTTATGGGCCCGCGCTAGAAAACCTCTAGCCCCCTGGAAATGAGAGTACCGGGACATGAAACCATACTAGAATAATTCTGGGACTTACAACCCGATTCTAGCTTCCCTGGTTTCAACCGCCCTACTCATCTGCAACCGGGCACCATAACCATTACAGTCTATGATGGATCCTTGCCATTTCCAGCTAACAGTCTTACCTTATTTACTTTTATTTAAAACCAGGGTTTGATGTTTTTAACTCCCGCCACGCCCGAGTAAGGCGTCTGCGTCCTTGTCATCCCAGGGAAGACGTCTGCGTTCTTGTCATCCCAGGGATATCTCTGACTTCATACCGGTCATTTCCCGATATCCCTGACATCCGAAAGGATTCTCGCCACTTCGGAAGCAGCTTCTGACTAGTCCCTGTACCCTGTACCCTGCGTAGAAGTGATCTTCAAAAGAACCAAGTTTCCCACCTAAAAATGTGTACCTTAACCTCTGGAGGCAAAAACGTAACTTGACCAGATACCCGATAGCCCATTAAGACCTCGCTCGGAGCTGCCCCTAGTGCCTTGTTAGTTGTCCCGTTTAAACCCTACCTGTTGTATCGCTTAACTTGACCGTTTCCGCGTGGGAGCCCCACCGCACTTAGGTAGTGAGTAATACCGCGTTTAACACAAAAGCCTTTAAATTTTGCCAGAGGTAAATGATGTTCCCCTATCACTAATAATTCTCTTAGGCGCACCAAAATATTTTATCATGTCACTTAGAGCGTCGATAAGATAAATTGTGTTTGTATTTTTCACCGGATATATTAGAATAAATTTTGTGAAAGCGTCTATTATCACCAACAGCTGAGTATTTCCACATCGCGTTTTTGCAAAAGGACCTAAAAGATTGATATAAATGGTGTGGAAAGGCTTCGCAGTTTTAGGAATAGGGTTTAAATATCCAGGTTTTTTTTTTTTATTCCCTGTCGATTTATGGTAAAGGCAATTCAATCAGTTCCTAACATATTTTTTTTTCGAAACGTCGCATACGGGGAAACCAGTATAAGCGCGCCACTGAATCGTAAGTCTCATCATTAGCAAAATGTGCAATGTCGTCATGAGTTAAGCGTAAAATTTGCCACCCAACGTAACACGTAGGGAGTTAATTTGTAAACTTTACCTTCCTTTAACTTGTACTGACTAAAAATCCCTTTGTGATTTAACGCGTCGCCCGTCAACAATTTATCTTTTATTTCCTAATTTTATTGTTAGCCTCTTGGGCTGCCAAAAACCCGTCCCCTTCGGTTATATTTATGACGTGCATATGTTGACTGTTTTTGGTTGGATTAAAATTGCTCTTAAGTATCGGGTTACGACTGCCGCATAATATATTGGTGATTTCGGTGTTTTATTTCATAGTCGTACTCGTTTAACTCCATAACCCAGCGACCTATCCTCGCATATATTTCCGTTTTCTTAAAAGTACTTACTTCTGCGGAGCAGTCTGTATTGATAATGAATTATCTTACAGACATTACAACAGCCATCTGACTCGAAGGAATGATATTTCTGCTGTTCGGAAGTTGTTTGTTTGCTGAAATAAGCGACAGGGTGTTGTGTTCTTTACCATTCCGTACTTGAATTAAAACGCCGCTAATGCCTATTCGGCTGCCGTCGGTATAAAGTCGGGTTTCTAACTTATTGTCAAAAATTTGCAAAATTGGTTTTGCTTTTTTTTTTTAAATCATCAAATGCTTCCTGTTGTAGGTTTCCCCACAGCCAGTCAGTGTTGTTATGTAATAGTTAATGTTTTGATCTTTCGGCGGATCTTGGAATAAACTTACGAAAATAGCTAGTAAGCCCTAAATATTGTCTTATATTATGAACATCTTGCAGAACTTGAAATTTTTCAATCGCGATATTTTTTTTTTTGTTTGTGGGTTGAACCGTTGAATTTAAAATTTCGTAGCCTAAGATTTCAATATTTGTGTGCAAGAAGTAACGCTTAATTAACTTAAATGTTAGACCAAAGTTCTGAAATCGCACCAACACTTCGTCCAACGTATATAGCACGTCTTCAATATTTTTCTTATATATTAATATGGTCTAGATAAACTAACACCTTATTGAACCTTAGATTTCCTAGAACTTTATTAATAATTTTTTTTGGAAATACTGATGGAGCATTTGTCAGACCAAACGGCACTCTTAAAAATTCATAAAGTCCGTCTTGTGTAATAAAAGCTGTTTTTGAAATACAATTTTCTGCCATTCTTATTTGATAATAGCCCGATGCCAAATCAAAGCTACAAAAATACTTGTATCCCGGTAAGCGGTCTATTTGGTCTTCAATTAAGGGCAGGGGGTTCCTATTTGAGATGTTTTTTTTTTTTTTCAAAGCTTTACGCATAGTCTCATCTCACCATTTTTTTCGATACTAATAACACTTGTCTAGCATACGGCGATTCATAACACTTGTCTAGCATACGGCGATTCCGACTCCCTAATAATTCCCTGTGTTAGAAGTTCTACAATATTCCTAATTATTTTTTTCTCCTTATCAGGGTACCTACGCGGTCTTTGTCTGGGTAATTGAAGTATTGTTTGTTAAATCGATATGCATTTCCTCTGTACAAGCACCGACATGAAAAGTTTTTATAGCTAAAGACTGTTTAAATTTATTTAAAAGTTGTAAAAGAGAACACTCCGCCCCTGGGTTATTAATGCCAAAATTAACGTTCGTTGAATCTAAGATAAGACCTGTTGACAGTGCTGGTTTAGTACTAAATGTTAGCAAAGGCCCAACTTTCGAATAAGTAACATCATTAAGTTCAGTAAAATTTTGTCCAATAAATATATCAACATTCATAATTGATTTATTTTCAACGTATAACAATATGTGTTTTCCTATAGAGTCAATATTTTCATAAGCGATCACAAAATAAGACACCTCTACGTCTATTTTGGATAGAGTTTTAACAAAGATTTTTTTATTTAATTTTTGAAGTTTTAAATTTAGGAAAGGTAAAATATCATTGTTTATAAGAGAACATTCACTCCCAAAATCTATAAAACATTTTAAATTTTTTTATGTTCTATAAAAACCGTCTTTATATATTTTTGCATTGAATCTTGGTAACATTTAACCTTTGCATGTTAAGAGTTATAATACGGGGTTACATCGGTGCAGGTGTTTTTCTTATTGGAACACTGATTTTTAAAATGTCCTGTTTGTTGACAGCAATAGCATCTCTTTTTTTTATATTTTAAAGGGGTACTATTTTTTTGAGAGGCTCCTACTTGATTTTTATCCACGGTCATATACGAACTTAGGGGAAAATGAGACATAGCGTTAGATGTGCTAAGGTAACTTGGTTTTGTGTCAAATATCTTTACATTGCATGCTAATTTAGCTAGGTTCGTAATCTCAGCTGTTTTTACGGAAAAGCGAATTTGATCATTGTTTATACTGCCCATTATTAAATTAACTTTATCTACGTCGCATAATGGAATCTTCATTTGGCTTACCAATGACAATGACTTGGTTAGGTTTCGGCAAACATTGTAACATTCTTGACATATCAGAATGCAAATCGCGTTTAGGAATAAAATGCTCAAGGAGCAACCCTTTCCACTTACGCCAGGTAAATAATCGTCTCGACAATTCCCTGTACCACATCTCTGCAGGGCCACGCAATTTATTTAATGCCAAATGGCAAGTTACCTGGTCAGACCAATCGTTAATTAACGCATACTCACCGACGACATTTAGCCACTCTTTAATGTTATTATTAATTGGATTAAACTCATTTATTATTTTATTATCAATTACCCCTGGCTTTGTTTTTGGCTTATTCATGTTAATTATTTTATTAATTCCTTCAAAAAATGCTTGACTTACTGAATTAATAATTAATCGACTCACTGCTTTCCTGCGGGGTCGTCTGACAATTCCTCCCTGCGATATCTGGTCACTTCACTATTTTTATGAGACGAGCGACTACGGGCACTAAGGGTTTTCACCTGAGGTTTACCACCGAGTATCTGCGACGGTTTTACGAAGCTCTATGCTGACGATGCATTGTTTTTTTTTTTTTAATTTGGAGTAAGATAACGGCACCGGATTACTAATCCCACTTCTGATGTTAACAATAAAACTACTAATTAAAATCTATTTTTAATTATATTACTAAAGCTCAAAATAAAACATAAAATACACCAAAAATATAACGTGATCAAATAATGGCAATGGTTACGCAGAAGACGCTACGGATCGAGTGTCCCTGTCGCCTCGCTTTCGTCCCTCAGGCCTCTTGAGTGTAACCTTAGAACCCCTAACATTATTTTCTAATTTATTGCCTCTTAGTCATGGGTTCAGGCTAAACTGTCGATAACACTATGTATATAATAATTTTTCTCGTTCCGTCTGTCCGATGCGTCCGTCCGATGCGAATAAATGCGCGCTTACCTTAAATCCACCATTTTAAAAGTCGTGTTTTTTTCTGGCGACATCTGTCTTTATTTGAGCCCATATAAGTTCGATCGGGTTTAATTCGCAGTGGTAAGGAGGGAATCTGAGCACAGATATTCCTCGTAACTTTGCCATTTCATCGACTACATATTTTTTTAATACATTTTTATGTAAACTGGCTAGTACCAATAGTTCTTTTTTAAAGGAATCTAATGGAAATTCTATTTGTCTTAAACTTAGCCGGTAGTTTTTCCGCCAGCCTAGAGTCATAACTTGCATTATCCAATACAATTATTGCATCTTTTAGTATAAGATCCAACATTTGCTCGAACCATTCTTCAAATTTTCATAAAATTCATATCTTTGTGATAGTCTCCTGTATTTTTAAGTAATTTTTTCTCCAACAGACGATATCCCTTCTGTCTATTAAAATCGATTGCCTAATATGTTTTTTTCCACCGAAAACCCATTTTTTTTAATAATTTCTAAAGCGTATTTCTACACATAAATGGGTAGTCCTGGTCTTCTTGGATTGAAAACAAAATTTTGTCCAGCGTGGGAATTTCTTTTTTCAAAAAGAAACTATAAGCTTTTCGCCTCATTATCTGCGTTAAAACCACATCCAGCTCAAGTTTTGGTCGTCCTGGAGAAGTTTTTGGAGGTTTTACGTCAACACTTTTTTTTCTTTTAAAAGTTTATATATTGTTGTTTTCTCAATGTTAAGCATATCTAATGTAAATTTTACTGCATTGTCAACACTTAAATCGGCATTCTTACTTTTGATAGAATCGTAACAGTTAAGAATTAACTTTTTTTTATTTACTGTACATGGACCGACTCTAGGGCGTTTAGGTAATTGTTGAAAATTCTCCATATTTAATTAAAAAAAACCCTGACACTTTACACTTTAACTAGTTTTACTAAGAAACAAATACCCGAGGTAGGTATGTAAGTAGATATATAATTAACAAACAGGTAACCAGGATTAGGTACAAAAAAAAGTAAAAAAAATATTACAGCAGAAACGGAATAAGTACCTAGACTCTAATTAGTTTTGATAAAATTGCTTTCTAAAATTCTAGGTACATAATTTTGAGCTTACAAAATTTAATATTAATTTGAAGAGAGAACTTGAATTTCATGTCGATACTTGAACTAAATCTGCACAAATTTAAAAATTCAGTCCTATTTAAATCTTTACATGCCGAAAAATCTTGGACGCCCATGAAGAAGACGGTTTTGATTGATTTATTACTTCGCACAATTTAAAGATAGACTATAGTTTCCAAGATTTGTTAGAGAAAATTTATTTTGCACATAGACCAGTTGTTGTAATAGATAAGCCAACAGCAGACGTTTTGTTAAAAAAGAAAAAATGTTGGTTGATAAATCATTCCAATTCGGTTTAAGCTGACCTGAACTACTCATGTTTTTTGTTCCACTATGGCCCATCGTGGAGTGCCGTTCACTATTGTTGAGTAATTCTCTATTTTTACAGAAATATCTGAATTTTTTATTCCTAATTTTTTCAGATCTTTTAGTGCTTAATCTTAATCACCAACTAATCAATATTAATATTGCACGAAGTCTCTAAAAACTTCTATAAATTTACAAGACAAAGATAATTTAAACATTAAGACCCTCTCTTGGTTTAACCGTTTATTTTGCTTAGACCTCTGAAACTTCTTGTACTAAAACAGGATACAATGAAACGAACAAAACTTTTAGGTCCATTATCCCCTTTCACCCTTTAGCTTTTATTATCCGTTTGGGCCGTTTGTGTCGAATAAAATCTACCTTTTCTACTAAGGGCTGCAAAAAATCAATACGCGGTAATAGTTGTTGGATATATTGGGATATACGCGGCCAGCATAGACAAATTAAGTTGGATTTTCATTTTATTTTGTACTGCACAAACACTTTTTTAGAAAAAACATCGATCGAAAATATTGACATTTTTGATACAATTAATGAAAGAAAAAATCAGTATTTCCTTGCCCTTAGTCGTTGCTAGGCAACAGAAAATAATTGTTAGGAAATATTTATTTTTATTCGATTGTGTCAAAAAATGATGTTTTCCTACGAGTACAAAGTACTACTTTGCGCACGCATTTCCGTGTGCAAAGTTACACTTTTCCGCACTAGTGCGAATAAGATTTTTATCCGCACCGGGTGCGGAAAAGTAGCACTATTCAAAAATCTCCTTGGCAGGGAATATTTATATTTATTTTAGTAGCTGTAGACAATTTTATGCAATGTGCGAAGCCGTTGCAAGTGTATTCTCTTTTACCCTTTAATCGTAATTCACGATATTCGTGAAACGAAAAAAAAATATATTTTTTAAGTACCTCGTATAGTGATAAATGATTATAATATTGCCAAGCAACAATAAATGTACATTTTGATTTTGGCACATGATGTCAGATTTTTCCTCCGTTTCTATGTCAACAAGAATCTACAAACACCGACACTTTTCTTTCCATCAAATCCTCAAAAAGTATAAACGCTGTTAAAATGAGCAGCTCTGACGAGGAGCTACCAGATTCCATTCTAGAGGCCGCAAACTCTGCAAATTTAAATTTATTGCCCGCTAAATCCCAAGAAAAATACGAGAAGTAATATAAACAATTTGAATACTGGTGCCGCAACAAAGGGGCAAATAGTTTTAAGGAGGAGGTCTTCTTAGCGTATTTTGCAGATTTACGAAAATCAGTTCAGCCAATTACTTTATGGAGTAAGTACTCTATGTTAAAGAGTGTCCTTAAAATCAAAATAAACTTGGATTTAAGTCAATATTTGATTGCTTAAAACTTCTAAGAGATGGCGCCACTTGTCGTTCACTGCCTGAGCAGGACGATAAAACTGGTTATAAAGACTTGAGGCCTTTCTGTTGTTAGGTATGTCTGCGCTTACCCTATGCTGACGAGAACCAATAAGTTCAAAACCGGTCCATAGGTAGCAGCATCATACCAACAGAAAGGTCTTCCTTTCTTGGTAGTTTTAAGCAATCAATTTAGTATTGTAGCGCTAACTGTGTTAGCCAAATACGGCCTTATAGTATAAGGTTTATATCGGATGGCTAGGAAATATTTTCCTAATTAGTATATTATATTTCAATATTTCAAGCTAACATTGTTTCTAAAAAAGCAAAATGTGGGATATCGTCCGAAAAAGGCCAACATTTTTGACAAAATGAAGTTTCCAGATTTATGGAAGAATCACCTGATCAAATTTATCTTCTTATAAAAGTCGCCACCATTTTTGGGTTGGCGGGTGCTTGCAGGCGCGATGAGCTTTGCAAGATAATGGTTGATCACATAGAGGATAAAGGAAATTTGATAGTTGTGAAAATTCCTGACAGTAAAAACAATACTTCAAGAATCTTTGTAGTATCTAATGAAACAAATAAGGGATATTATTTACAACTCTATCATAAATATGCAAGTTTGCGAAAACCATCCACTCCGCACAAGCGCTTTTTTGTGCAGTATCGACAAGGAACATGCGGTACTCAATGTATTGGAATAAATTCATTCGGTAAGATGCCTTCGGAAATAGCTGCATATCTACAATTGAAAAATCCAAAGCCTTATACAGGACATAGTTTCCGTCGTTCATCGGCTACCATGTTGGCCGATTCTGGAGCAGGAATCACTAATGTCAAGCGACTCGGAGGCTGGAAATCGACGACTGTCGCCGAGAGCTACATTGAAGATTCGACAAATCAAAAAAAGGTCATGTCGAATAAAATATTGGCCACGAACAACTGCCCTTCTTCATCAAGTTACATAAATCCTTCTGAGTTAACACCTTCATCGACCCCTTTGAACAACTGTCCTTCCACGCCAAGTCAGTGCTCATCAAGCCATACCATAAACCACCCACTGAATGAACTTACTGCATCGGCTATCAATTTGCATAATGTCAGCAATTGGTCTTTTGTTATAAATGTTATAAACAAATAATTTAGTTTCCTATTATTATTTTTTATTGTTATGTGATTTTTGAATTTTCTAATATTATTTTTTTTGTTATGTAATTTTTAGTTGTACTATACCTAGTTCTTTTTTTAAAGTTAAATTAAAAATTATTGAGTAAATTATCATATTTTTATTTTTGTTGTTATCTGATATGAAGCTCGTAGGAAAAATGTTGTTCCTAACACGTGCGCAAAGTGCTTTTCCGCACGCAAGAATTTATCCGAACTCCGCTACGCGTCGTCGTCCAACTATACTTGCGTGCGGAAAAGTATCACTTTGCGCACTTGTTAGGAAAATAACTATTTATAGATTAGATATTTGGACGAAAAGGTAACCTTTTTATTAAGGTATTCAATATTGCGCTGATAGCTAGACAACACATTTCATCTTAGTCCAAAAAATATTTCTCGGGCGCTAACATTTTTTCAACAACTATTTATTTTGTTTTCAATTATTCACAATATTTATATTAAATGTACAATTAGAACAATTTTAAACAATAACAGGGTGATGTAAATTTGATTTTGCTGATGTGTTATTATTATTGTTTTCTGTTATGGTATTATTATTCTCCAACTCCAATGTTGAACTCGATTGGGACACAGATTGTGATACCCGACTCGATAGTGATTGCAGGTCAGATTATGGAGTGTTGAATATTTTCTTGGCCACCTCTAATTTATTATTTAGGGGGTCATCTATGTAGCCTTTGGCTACACTAGAAGACTTCCAACCTCCTTGCCGGTTTAGAGAAGTCATGTCTGCTCCCGCATCTACAAGCAATGAGGCCGTTGTTATTCGGAAACAATGTTCCGTGAATTCCTTGGCATTTGGCAATTTTAGGTAAAACGCTATTTCCTGAGGTACGGAGCCAAATTGATGTATACCGACAACTTGCTTACAGCATTTCCCACTGCGATAAGGCACAAAAAATCGCCGATCACTCATATTTATTGGACGTACAGCTATATAATTTCTATAATACTTTGGATATTCTCCCGTCCCCGTAAATGATCTCGATTTGTTTGATTTATTATAGGAGATTCTTATTAACAAAGCCAATCCCAAATCTTGTATGTGATCAATTTTCATATGAGCCAATTCTTGTCGACGACGTGCGCCCGCCATTCCGAAAATAAGACGTTTAAAATATAATTCTATAGTTATATTTACCTTCATCATTAAGTATTTGTCATCTGGAGCATGGCAAAGGAATTTTTGAAACTCTTCTTTAGTTAGGATCTTTGATTTCTTTGGACAATAAGCAGTACTTTTGAGTTTGAAAAATGCCCGTAATCTCATGCAATTTGATATATCAACGTTGTCTTTAACATTTATCACTGCATGTAGCATGGAATACTGCAACCACAAAGGAGATGACTTTCGTAGATTTTTGTCGCAACAAATGTAACATAACTTTATTGGCAGTTTCTCGAACATCAGGTGGCATACATATTACAAGATCTCCACTATCACTTTCTATTTCCATTTCGATGTTTTTCAAGTTTTAAGTTAGTTTTATAGACGGTGGCAGGTAAAGATAAACAGATTGCTCTGCCGTTTTCCGATTTATAGATTTCTTCTGGTGCTGTTTGTTGGCGACTTCACAGTCAAGATGGTCATCTTTTAACCTTTTCTGTTGATCACATGGCTCAACAGCTAAGCGTAAGTCAAAATAGGGTACTTTTTTGGACTAGTATTTGTGGTTTGAACCCGAGAACAGCCAACAAACGAGAAACGACAATATGACATTTGGCGAAATCAATGTAGTGGGAGGCAACCCGGGCAACTGTCATAAGTTTAAGCCGGCCAGTTATTCCGGTTGTCGATAAGTTATCATTATCGAGTTTAGTTGTCTTTTTTGTTGAAAGAAGTGTATTGTTTAACTGTTTATTTTTGTGAGTGCTGTGCTATTATAAAGCTATGACTGGTAATACCTGTGCGTTTCGAGGGTGTCACTCAAAAGAAGATCAATGACTAAGCATGTTTTCATTTCCAAAGGATCCTGAACAGTAAGTACATTTGCACCGCTATGATACATTTGTTTATATTTGTTTTGTTGTATTTATCTGCTGTATTTTATTACGAGAAAGGTATATGGAAAAGACTTACCATTATTTATTATGTTATTCAAGTGAAGTTGATATTAAATGTATAAAAACAAGTACCTTTTTAAGGAAAGGCAACGGGAAGGAAAAAATATCATACTAATCTAAAAGAACATGTTTTTATTTTCCTAACAGATCTTGTGTTTTTTTGAAAAATATTCCTGAAAGCAGAAGTAATTATTTTCATTTAGTAGTTTTTATCGAATAATATCATATTTCTACGCGTAGATCAGGTAAAATAAGTAAAGAGTAAGTAGTAATAGATACATTATAAAAAAATCATAGGGTTTTCCGAAATTTACAACCTATTTTGTTTAAACAAAATAAAATGTCATATTATCTACCTACCGTTTAAATTCTAAGTACCTATATTTATTGTCCTTGTACCTATCAAAGAATTGAAAAATAGCAGATTTACGTGTAAACAATATCCAACATACTCTTTACAAAAAGAAAATGGTGTGTAGCATTATAGGAGTGGGCTAAGAAACAATTTCTACCTGCATACATATCAAATTAAAGTCGCATAATGGATCAGAATACTAAAAAATAATTTAAAAGTCAAATTAAAATAGCATATTGTTATATATCATGTCTAATATAACCAAAACTCAAAGTTTGCCAAACATTTACTTAAATTTTACGCAGTACCTAATAGTAATCCAGAAATTTATAATTATAATAAAAATATCACAATAAACCTTTTAAGTTATGGCCCTTATTTGTTACGTAAATTTAAGAACCAATAGACTTAGATATAACATTGTTGATTTTAGTTTTAGGATTGTTAATTAAAAATGTAAGAAATGGTAACAAAACTGCTGTTCAATACTTAAAAAGAAATAAAGGGATACATAAGAAAATACTGTTTTTCTACTTTTGTATTAGTAAGAACGTACTTACGCACTGTCTACTTTAGCCGTAAAACTTTAATTACACACACTATATTGTAAGAAGCCAAGCTGTGCGTAAGACCAGTTACGTAATATTATAGTGTCTGCATTAACAAGGGCGATTTTCGCTAACGCTCGTACCGTAATTAAAAGTCTGTGCGTTTTAAGAAGTCCGCTAAGCCATAAAACCTCTTGAGCATTATGTCGGTGGCTTTCAAACAATAAATTATATTGAAGGTAATTTTGGATGTTGATGAATTACATTTTCTAAATAAAATAATTTAAAGTAAATAAAAAATTAGTTTAGGTAAAGAAAAATAATAATTTTTTAGCTTTTGTAGTATTCAGACAAATTAGTTTTACGAATTCTTTTTTATAAAGTTTTGGTTCTAAAAAGAACCGATTTTGTAGTCTTGCGACAGAACGTACCTACTTGTAGATAGGTACTACTAAAAGTAGTCTTCCTCTGCATTTCAAATTTCACCCATGCTTTCAGCCTCATCAGAATCAACATCATCGTCATCAGCATCATCATTCGTAATAATTAACGGTCTTACTTCGTCTATAACCTGTTCTGTCTCATAAGATTCGAAAATAATTTTTTCTGTGTGTTCAATGCATTTCCGCCATTCTTCTTTGCCCGCTTGGCTAAGCGCCTCCTCCCATAACTTTATAACGCTAGGCTTACCGATTATTTTACAGGCATGTTTGTCATAATAGTTCTTGCTAATACCCCATACCAATTCAATTGCGTTGTAATGACAATGGTAGGGCGGCAATCTCAAAACTTGATGTCCATATTTGAGGGCTAATTCGTCAACAACATACTTTTTTTTAAATGACTGCTCTTTACACTTGCTTAAAAGTTTACTTTTTAAATATAAATTTTCATGGTTTATGTTTTTCTTTGACAACCACTCTTTTATTTCTTCCTTTTTCCAGCTGCTTGTAGGGAATTTCTCTTCGAGTCTCGTATGGTAAGAGGCATTGTCTAAAACAATTAAGGAAGGTTTTTCTAAACTTTCTAAAAGTTTTTCCTCGAACCAATGCTCAAAAATTTCAGCATCCATATTGCCGTGATAATCATCAGTTTTTTTTGTTGATGAAAATATCAAACTGGCATTTAAAACAAAACCTTCTTCATTACCAGCATGTAATATAATATACCTTTTTCCATTACTTGCACGGGTACTTGAATAACAATGCTTTGAGTCATCCTGCCAAGACGTTTTTGTTGAAGTTCCGTTTGCAAATACCCATGTTTCGTCAAGAAAAACAACTTGTCTTGACAATTCCGATTTTTTGTTGTTTAAATAATCCCTTAAAAATTGCCATCTTTTCGAAACAACATTGGACAGCTCGCAAAGCAGTTTTCTGTTGTTCGTCGGAAAAGTATATACCTGACAAAATCTTTAACATATTTAACCATCCCGCACTTGAGCAAATTTTAATTGGTTCTTGGAAAATAGCGATTATTATATAGATTTAACTATAATAATAGCAAAATAATTTAATTATCTATTTAATTATTATTTATGCTCAACGCGTAATTCTAAGATAATTTTGTTTTGAAACCTCTGATTTCGCCCAGTAATAGAATACAGTAAACCAGTGGGATGTTCGGTGTGATCAAGTATAGCGAAGGTGCGAAGATATTGTAACTTAACCGACTTACTGTTTTAAAAGCGATAACATCCCTTGGTGATTTAATCCGATATCGGACTTCTTAAAACGCACAGACTTTATCGAAATCGTGCGTAATAGGCTTCTTACCACTCTTGGTATGCAATCTACTATTTCATTTCCTTTCTAAAATATACTATCAGTAAGTAACGCACAAGTAAGTAACGCACAACTAATAAAACATTTCAAAAATATATTTATTTTATTTAATTTTTTTTTGATTTTACGAAATATGCTGGAAAGCCAATTACATGAAACAAAGAAGATAATCATGAAAAAATTACTTCTTACTAGGTACCCACATTTTTTATTTCAGTGTAAAGCATTTTCTTCATAGTTTTAGTGCTTCTTTCAGTGTAATAACCCGGACAACTGTCAAAATTTCAAGGTGAAGGGCATATAATTTGGTCCCCATTTAATCAATGCTAAACTCGGGATTTTGTCGCTTCTCGTTTGTTGGCTCTTCTCGGGTTTGAACAGTCAGCGACTTCTTATCCATAGTCCATGTTAATATAACTTGTAAAATCTTTTAACAAATTTCCAATTGGAATAATAAAAACACATTAAAATTATTAAGCTTAAAATAACTCCTATACACCCCGGTGATGCGACCGTCAAATTATAAATCCTATTTTTCATCGGCCACCGACCGTCAAACGTCGACCAGTACCAGCCACCGTCAAACTATAAATCCAGTTCTAAATTATCGCCTGATTGACAAAACGTTAATTGATATTATTAATTTAATTATTTTTCATATCCACGGATACGCGTATTACAGGTGTCATTGTTAACTGACGAACATTAAGAGCGATAAATTACCGTGCAAAATGAAATGTATTGGTTTAATTTATTTTTAGATTATTTTGTAACTGGCAATCGGATCAAAAAAACGATCGGATAAAAAATAAGGTATATCATAATATACTATTTTGTACTGTAAGGAAATATTATTTCTTTACAGTTATTTGTAAAGTAAAAAAAATATTAAGATTAAGTTTTTTCGAAATTTAAAAATTTCAACACATTATAAAATACATTTTAAAATCATTTGTTAAATTCACAGTTCTTTGACAATTAGTATAAGTATTGAACACTGGAAGAACATGATACTTTGGAAACATGAAATTTTATTTGTTTGACAATAATTAATATTGGGCACTGAGAAACTGTGGGGAACATCAAATGTAGTAAAGTTATTATGTTGTTTATTTTCTGCTGCGAAAAGTTTATTTGCCACCTGTATCTTATTAGTAAGAGACTCTTCTATACAGGGTGTCTCTAAAAGGTCTGTACAAAATCTGAGCACATATTCCTGAGGCCAAAATAAGGCGATTTAAAGCAAGTTACCTTAGTCCGAAATTGCTCCGTTTCCCAGATACAGGGTGGTATAGTTAAAAAATAAAAATCGAACTTTTTAAAATTAATGAATATTTTTTAACGTATTACTTTAAAACTTGGTACCCGGGGGTTTTTTGGGATGCGAAACCCGAATACGGACACCTTTTCACTGTGGCCATTAGAGGGCGCTTCACAATGCACTTTTTATGGTTTAGAATTGCCATAACTTTTTTATCAGTGTAGTTTTTTCCTTTTTTTGTTAAGGAGCTAATTTTTTGAATGTTTTGAAACAGAAAAGGTAATCTTGTGAAAATTCGCTGAAGTAAACCGTTTTTGAGATATTTCGGTTTTTACTGTTCGATGCCGCACCGGAATATTTAAATTATTCTGAATAAAAAATGTTTGCTGTTATCTTTAAGGATGAAATGTGGTCAGTGAATTAGCAGTGGGAAATGTATTTTTTTTAGATACTTTTTTGGAGTGTCACATCCAAAAAATTTTTTACCCGTTTGATGAACACCTTTAAAATCTTTTTTGCAATGGACTATTTAAATGTAAACATTTTTCGTATTTTAAGAGTTTTCGCTATCAGTCTATGTTGTTTACAGTAAGTGTTTCAGTTAAAATTTACCAATGCGAGAAATAAGGTGTTTGAAGCGTGTTAGTTAAATTTTAAATTGACTGTAGAGATGGCTGAAGGATACAGTTCTGCAGAAATGACGGATATGCTATTGGTTTTTGGGTATGGTGAAGGAAATGGCCGCGAGAGTTAGGGTATACAGGGAAAGATATCCAAATCGGCGCATACCAAACCATCAAACATTTGCTATTGAGAGGCGCCTTCGCGAAACCGATAGCTTCACTCCTTTAACTGCCAATTATGGACGGCAACGTGCAATAAGGACTCCTGAGGTTGAGGAACAAATTTTCGAAAGAATTGCTGAAGTTCCAAAATTAAGCACCAGACGCTTAGGTTTAAAGGCAGGAGTATCCAAGGATGTAGTTCATAGAACATTAAAAGAATAGCAGCTTTATCCATACCATATCTACAAGGTGCAAGACCTTTTGGCTCTGGATTTCGATCAACGATTGGACTTCTGTCGATTCATTAAGACAACAGGATGTGAATTTTGCTAAGCACATTTTATTTACTGACGAAGCATGTTTTACAAGAAGTGGTGTAACCAACTTACATAACGAACATGTTTATGCTAATGAAACCCCGCATGCCACGAAAGTAACTCATTATCAATATGAGTTTAGAATTAATGTGTGGGCAGGAATCATTGGCAATTTCATTATTGGTCCTGTCATTTTACCGCCACAAATAAATAGTGTGGATTATTTAGAACACTTACAAAATACGTGCCACATTTATTAAAAGATTTGCCATTACAACTTCGACGAGATATGTGGTTTATGCATGACGGTGCTCCACCACATTTTAGTTTAAATGTCCGCAATTATTGGCATCGACAGTATTCAAACAGATGGATTGGTAGAGGAAATGACGCTCTTGTAAAGTGGCCACCACGCTCACCAGATATGACTCCGTTGGATTATTTTTTATGGGGGTCTTTAAAATCGATGGTATACTCCAGACCGATTAATAATGAAGAGAAATTGTGGGGAAGAATTCAAAATGCAGTCAACATATTAAAGAACGATGCGGAATTGATACATAGAGTAAACTTAAACTTTCTACGTCGTATTAATCTTTGTACTTATGTTAACGGAGCTCATTTTGAACAATTACTAAAAGTTTATGCTAATTAAATTTACTTTTAAAATGAAATTGTTCCTCATTTAATTAAAAAAAAATCCATACTTCCTGCAAAACTTGCTGTAACTAACCCAAGTGAAACATTTTTTCCTGCCGAAAATTTACTAATAAAGTCAAATCTGGTCTTATCTGGCGGGTCCAAAGGTCACCGATTATATGAATCAATTCGAAAATTCCAGAGCTCATCAAAATGTTGTAAATAAAAACCAATATGGCCGTATATGGACAGCTGATATTCCATAAAATTGAATGTTAATAGGTTAACCGTTAACTTGAAACTATCAGTCATAATAAAAATGACGGGTCTCGTTCCAAAATTAATTTCTCAGGGGTGCGTTCGTATTATTGCAGACGGTTAACACAATAGTTTTACATTTAACAAATTTAATAACCAAAATGATGGTGGAAAATTAGATAAACAATATACAGTAAAACTCCCTGACTAGCGACCACCAAAAATGTCGATGAAATGTTAAATAAATTAAACAAATTTTAGTTTATTTCAGCAGATAATAATAAATTAAATATAAAAAAAAATCAAATTACACATTGGCTACATTTTTGTTGTGTAACATCAGGCTAAAAAAATATTTCCAATTTAATAGGTTACCTACTTCAAAAGTCAACGAGAAAAAGCTACTAGAGCCGGTAAGGTATCAAATCCCAAATTTATTTTACACGTATTTTGCCCCTGTTAAGCCAATAAGCGCCCCGCTAAAAATAAGTGGGAGAAAGAAACGTATAAAGTCTAAACCAGTCTCAAAATGCGGGTCCAAAGGTCACGGATCATATAAATCAATTCGAAAATTCCACAGCTTATATCAAAATGCTGTGAGACTATGTAGGTATCAATATACCCGGAGAAAAGATACATAGTTTTATTATTTTAACTGTCGTGAAGTCGTGAAGATAGCCAGATATAATATTATTATCTTTGCAAAAATTATGTACATAATAGTACAGGGGTGGTGAATCTTTATATATTAACGTGCATTTTTTCTAAAGAAATGTTTAATGAGGCCATAGACGTGCCGTCGCAATTCGTAATATAATAATTCATAGTAAACTTTGTGATCGGTGGCGAGCCAAAATTTTATGTCGCGTGCCATTGGTTCGCCATCCCTGTACCTTAAATGTATTTATTAAAAACGACAATAACAGTGTAATTTATTTTAACAATTTTACTACTAAAACCTAAAAATTCAATGGCATTTAGTCTGATAAACTATTTCGAAAATGAAGGAAAAAGTGGAAATTGGCCAAACAATATGCAGGAAACCGTAGCGAAAGCACTGGGAATTAGTTTAAGGACTGTGCAGAATAATGTGCATGAAAGAAAGCATAATATAATACCGAAGAATACTAAAAAATGTAAACAAAGAAAACCGTTTATAAACTAATTATAGACTAAAAACTGTCATCGTCACTTATAAAATCTGAAAAGTCCTCGTCGTCTGAGTCGTCTTCGAATGGAGCAATTATCATTGGCGCTATCCCACCAATCCCTTATTAATATTTCTGTATGTTCCACTGATTTCTTCCAGTACTCTTGTGTAATATGATCCAAAGAATATTGCCAAACTATTTGTACTTGGTCGGATTTAAGACCACCACCTACATGTTTTTCATAATAAGACTTAGCCCCGGCCTATATTAATTCTATTGCGTTAAACTGGCAATGATATGGCAGCAGCCGTAGAACCTCATGGCCATATTCACGCAATATTTCATCTACCGCGTATATTCTTGGTTTTTTAAGACACCTTGCCATTGATAGGAGTTCCGATTTAAGCATATTTGGTGAAGGATTTTGGTTGTGTTTTTCAAGCCACTCATAAATATCATTTTTCCTCCAAGATGAAGTAGGCTGTTTATTTAAAATTCTTGAATGATATGATGCATTATCTAATACAATTAAAGACGGAGAATCCAAATTTGGTATCAATTGAACTTTTAACCATACCAAACATTTCGCAATTCATATTATCATGATAGTCAGCACTTTTTGATGTTGAAGAAAAAATTAAGCTTGCATGCACCTGGGACATATCCTGTTACAGAACCAGCATGTAAAATAATGAACCGCTTTCCCGTGCCACATCCCTTTTTCCTTTTCACGCTTTTCACAGAATCATCTTGCCAAGATTTTGAACCACTTTTATTTGAAAATATCCACGTTTCGTCTAAAAATACCACTTTTCTAAATTTCGATTTGTAATTCTCCGTATAATTTTTTAAAAACTGAACACGCTGACTCACTATCTGTGGCTGCTCACATAAAAATCTTCGATTACAGTCTTTTTTATAGCGAAAACCTAACTTTTTTATTAATTTTGATAGCGCTTCAAGTCCAATTTCCAAAACACCCCGAATTTTTAATGTTTCTTGTAAAACTGGAAGAGTTACATTGGTTTTTGATCTGTATAAATCGTAAATCACATTTCGAACTCCCATTTTAATATTTTCGCTTAAATCCTCAGTCTTTGGCTTTCTTCGTTTACATTTTTTAGTATTCTTGGGTATTATGTTATGTTTTTTTTCATGCGCAATTCTCTGCACAGCCCTTAAACTAATTCCCAGTGCGTTAACTGCTGTTTCCTGAATATTGGTTGGCGAATTTCCACTTTTTCTTGCATTTTCGAAATAGCTTATCAGATTAAGTACCATTTTTTTTGCTTGGGGATGCAAAAACCCAGAAATTTTTTTCATTTTGTCACAAACTGTCAAAGTCACAAAACTGACATCTTTAAATCAAGACGAAGGTGGCAGGTACTTGGGCAGATACAAACTTTTGTGAATCGCTGAAAATTAAATAAAATACCTATCCTTTTCTTTCATGCCAAAATTGCATAAGTCTGTCATATTTGTCTGACGGATTTTATTTGGTTAGTATGATTAAACCCAATAAAAGAAAAGAAAAATTGAAAGTATGTCTTTGTTAAATCGTAAACCCGGCAGATAAGACCAGATTTGACTCTAGCGGAGTTTTTTATTCAAAATAATTTAAATATTTCGGTGCGGCATCGAACACTAAAAACGGAAATATCTCAAAAACGGCTTACTTTAGCGGGTTTTCACAAGAGTGGATATATTTTTGTTTCAAAATGTGCAAAAAATTAGTTTCTTATCAAAAAAAGGAAATAATTACACTGATAAAAAAGTTATGGCCATTCTAAACCATAAGAAGTGCATTGTGAAGCGCCCTCTAATGGCCACAGTGAAAAGGTGTCCGTATTCGGATTTCGCATCCCAAAAAACCCCCCGAGTACTAAGTTTTAAAGTATTACGTTAAAAAATGTTCATTAATTTTAAAAAAATCGATTTTTATTTTTTAACTTTACCACCCTATACTTCGGAAATGGAGCAATTTCGGACCAAGGTAAGTTGATTTAAATCGCCTTATTTTGGCCTCAGGAATATGTGCTCAGATTTTGTACAGACTTTTTAGAGACACCCTGTATATCCCTCAGCGACGCTTGATGGTTTCTATCCGCCCAGCCTCTTTAATCTAGTAATTCAAACAACATCGTGGCAGAAAATAGTGACCGATTTATTCAGTCGGATTTGACAAATTCAAATAAATTGGTGTATTCCTACTACCTATCAACATCCTTTTCTGTGTTGGTGCTTAAAGAAAAATCGGATGTTATTCAAGTCTCTTGGTCTTAAAGCCACATTCTTGTGGTAAACATTTAAGTCCATTTCATTTTCTTTATTTTTTTTTATGATAAGGCACAGCCAGTGGCGTGTTTACCATGGAAGCTAGGGAAGCAATCCAATACAATCCTACTAGAACTTATAATTAATTTTTAAAATTGTCCTAAATTTTATTTGTAAATCGGGCGAATCCGACCGCATTTTCATAAGAACTCCATAATATGCTATCTAGTTCTACTTCATGGTGATGCCCGATTGATTTCGAGACATGCCGACGCGGCATTCGCGCCGCGCCGCCGGTTTGCTGTGCCGCACAGCACTGCAGGATTAATCCTTTATGGAGCTTTGCGAGCGATGCGTGTGCGCTGAAATCGATGCACGTTGGTCTTGAATCTTTGGAGATTATACTCGTTGGGGAACACAGCCTCAGGAAGGTCGTTCCAGAGTGATGACGTTCTCCAGATGAAAATTTTTTTAAACAATGTCGTTCGAGGGACACTAAGTTTAACCACGTACGGGTGGGCTGCAGTGGCTCGTCGTGCATATCTATCATGCACCGCTCTGGGTGAGATCAAGCGGGCAACCTCAGTTAAGTACTTGCTATGAAAATATTTGTAAAATAGACTCAAGTCGCCAACCTGCCTTCGATGTTTAAGGCTTTCCAGGTTGTTTGTCAGATCATGATCACCGATTAAGTGAATGGCTTCTCTTCGAATGAAATACAGCAATCTTAGGTTATGTTTAGGAGTAAAGCTCCAAATATTCCAGCAGTACTCTAGCAATGGTCTAATTTGGGCTTTATAGAGCATCAAAAGTTGTTGGGGTGTATAGAGGAAAAGTATTCTAAGCTTCTGCGAGACTACCTTAGCAATGGCCGCAACGTGACTATGCCAAGACATATGACTATCCAAATTGACGCCCAATAAATTAATTGATGAAGCCAAGGGAATGGAGTATCTTGCCATGATAATTCACCTCACTTTTATTGAACCAATCAAAACGCTCATTTTCATAGCAACCACCTTGGTAACGGTCGTCTTACCCGATAAGACTACCGCTAGCTCGAAAAGACGCTTTCGAAAAGACGCTTGTAGCTTTTTTACTTAAATAAAAAATTAGTAACACCTCTAACTTGTATATTTACCTTTATCAGACGGCCATCATTTTTATGTTCAGTAAATTATCCAATAAAATACACCTCTAGAGGCGGTTTCTTATCTTCATACCTTCGTTTTTCACTCGAAACTCGATTTTCCAAGAAAATTTTCACTCAATGTAATTTTTACTTATAATCAAAGATAAGACCCTCGAGCTAAAGCTCTCGGGATCATATCAGATTATAGGTAAAAATTACATTTCGTAAAAATTTGTCAGAAAATCGATTTCTTGTTAAAAACGTCGGTATTACCGATAAGACGCCTCCTCTATCGGTATATTACCGTTGACTATATCCGGTTCTTCAACATTAACTTTTTTAGAAAAAACTGCACATGGGTTTTTTTAGCATTAAATTCTAGTTGGTTACTGTCACCACAAGACAGAAATTCTTCCAGGTCTTTGTTGATATGTGAGACCTCTTGCTGCCTATAGAAATGTGTATTGGCAGTCGATGTTCTAGCATCCAAAGTAAAAGATGAAACACGTGTGCTGTCATCAGCGAAGCTATATATAGGATATTTAGTCCAAATGATCTAGATATATTCATTTGAGAGATTGGCATGCTAACTAAAGGCTTAGATTGTAGGTCATTTTAACTAACTCGTCCATTCTACAAGCTCCAAAAATACCAAATATTAGAGCAACCTACAACAATAAATAAATATGTAAATAATCCGAATAAAAATTGAAGTTTTGTGACTTACCTTAGTCATTAAATATTCTTTATCTGAAGCTTCCTGGATACGACCTCGGTGGTCGGGTAAGAGTGATTTCGCCAGGAAATCTAGAGGTTCCGGTTCTTTAGTTAAAATCTTGTCAGTCTAGCCTGCCGTTTCAATAATGAAAGTTTTGGATATTTAGATATATCCACATCATGCCTAATTGCAAGGGTTGCCTTCTAGTTCGAGAACAAAGTTAAAAATTTAATCTTGAAACCAAGCTCCAAAACGTATGCCATTACAACATTTTCCGAAAAAGAACTTGGATTTTTATTCTTATGATATTCCATGAGACGATTGTTTGCATAGTTATATTTTCTCTGGATTTTGTTGGCAACAAATCCAATGAGGCAGTATTTACTCCCTCCGTAAGTTCTGGGGGGGTTCCAGAAAAGGAACAGTCATTATCACTCATCATTTGACACTTTACTTTTACTTTTTAGAATGTTCGAAAATACAAAAAACACTATGGGAAAACGCTAAAAATAAACTTTGCTTGCGTCAAGTATGATAATTCAATATTACTTCATTTCCATAGTTACAAAATAAATATTTCATGGGATCTTTTATTTGTGAATAAAGTTAATAATGCCTATTTCAAAATTTAATTGATTGTAACAATTTATGTTCTTTGAATAATTTTAAATTTTTGGAAAAATAGTATAAATACCTCGTACAATACTCCGTATTGCCAGTCTCGGCTTGCGCCTAGACAGGCGATCTTTACAGTCGTCTGTAAATGTTCAGCTTTTCCTACTAGGTAACCTGAACTAACCTGTACTATGTTTTGCGTTCCTTTATAAATCAGCTCGCCTTAAAAGAAACCTTCCCGTCCAACGATTTCTCGATTTCTTTGCTTCCTACGATGTTGAAGATAGTTGAGCAAAAATTCACTGTGTTTTCTGATGATGCTACCATCCTCTGGCATAATAGAAGCATCAACAGACAATCTGGTGGTGCATAAAACAATGGTGTGTTGCAAATTTCTTGTGTTTCAATATTTCAAAAACCAATCTTTATTTCCATAATTAAGCAGATTCCTCGACTTATTAATAGATAACGCTTTTAGATTTGACAGTGAGATTGTGTGAAAAAATATCTTCAGGCTACTAAGGTTATCTAACTTCGTAACAGCAAAAATTCACATATTGCGCTAGTAGAACAGCATCTTTGTTATGGGATCTGTTTTCGGGGATCTTGTTATCAAGATTTGTTTGAAGCTGCATCTTTGTGACAAAGGGGAGCATAGAAGCTTCGATTCTGGTAATGGATATCAGTTTGGAACTATTAAATTTCATTATATTCGCTGTTTTTGATTGACACTATATCTGTTCATTTACTATAACTATTCGCGGTACAGTGCTGATTGTTTCTCTAGTAATTTGGAGGACCGAGAATAGGTGGTTAGGAGAGACAGCGAGGGTGTGAGAACCATAATTGGGGTTTCACAACAAACTGATTTGGCGCCACTACTGTTCTTGGTCTATATAAACAGTCTCTGTGATCTTAACATTGCATGTCAGATGATGTCATAGACCGATGATACAGCAATAACCTATGAGGGTGATACATTAAACAAAGCTAAGAAATATGCACCAGGAAACACTAAAATTGCTGAAGGCTGGCTACACTACAATGTTTAATCGATCATTAAATAAATCCATAACTAAATTCATGACTTTCTCAATATATAAAACTAACTTGCCTAACTTTAACGAAATTACCTTACAGAATAGCAATCATGTTATTGACTTAACGAATCAAATTAAATACTTGGTTCTAGACATTGATGCAAACCTAAAAGGACATAATCATATTAATTATATTAATGATAAAATTATAAACTTACTTAACAAATTTTATGTCTTAAGAGATATTCTGTCTACTCAGTCAACAAGTTTGATATAAAATATGTGACGCTAGTGGAATCATTAATGGGATAATAATATGCAATTATAGTCTGGAGAGGGGCGTACGATAATGCACTTAAACCACTAATTAATAACGGCACAAAACCTCACACCCTATCACACTTTATCCTTAGTATAAATCTACTTAAGGAATCGAACCTGTTAAAAATGTAAAGAATATTTTTATACTAGAAGCTGTAATTCTTGTAAAGAATAATTTAAGCAATTTCAAAAACCCTTTCTATAAATACAGTATCCACTTTAAATAGAAATTAACCTACCACGCAATGTAACACAACTAAAGCACAAAATTTTACTGACTAATTAGGTCCATACTATTACAATACAATTCCGGTATATTTAAAAATATTATATAATAAGAAAACACTCAGAAAAAAAATAAAACTATTTCTTAAGTAATTTCTAAGAATCTAGAATATCTATTTAATACTCACTGGTAAATCTCTTTAACCCACTTTAACTTTTTATCCATTTAGCCTTAAACTATATTTTGTGGTCTAGTTTTATTCAAATCAAATCAAATCAAATTAAATGTGTTTATTGTCATTTTTTGCCAATAGGCTTTAGACACTACAGCGATACAAAATAAATAAAATAACATTAATACATTAATTCCAATATACACTAAGAGAAAGGACAGAGAGAAGAACAAATATAAATAAAAATAAATTGGTAAATAGACAATGTATTCGAACGAAAAAACAATACTCATAAAATTGCAGGTACCATCAACAAATCCGATTATGGTTGAAAAAGTCTTTAAACTCTTGCACGCTATAAAATATATTATCCTTCAAGATTCTCTTTAGTTTTTTCTTGAACAGATTTATGCTTTAATTTTTTGATTCTGCAGGTAATAGGTTATATATAAATTAGGCCTTAGCAGATCTTTTCGGACCCTATATGTATGAATATCGGAAGTAGATGTAAATTTTCGTTTGTTCTTGTGTATATACATCAAAGTTTGATAAAACATAACATGATGGAAGTGTCATTATCCCAGTCCTCTTAAGAACATCACGACAAGATGCCTGTGGATGCATTCTATTCATTATCCTTAGGCTCTTTTTCTGAGTTGTAAAAATCCCAGCACTACGACTCTGATTCCCCCAAAATTCAATTGCTTACACCATCTTACAGTGAAAATAACCGTTATAGGCACATTTCAGGACTTTGTCTGATACCACGTCATGCAATATTCTTAGAGAAAAACAAATTGAATTCAAATTCAAACTAAGATCCGACAGGTGTGTTTCAAATTTAAGATTAGTATCAATTGCTAGCCCCTAAATTTTAATTTCATTAATTTTGTTAATCACTTGGTCCCCTACTTCCATACCAGGCATAATCGCATTAGGCATGTTTCTGTTTCCAAACAGTAATATATTTGTCTTTCCTATATTAGGTTTCAACCTGTTTACATCAAACCAATCTACAAGCTCTGTAATTGCCACTTACAATACATGTGGTATCATCAGCATACAGAACTATTTTATTTGATATGTGATTTGGGAGGTCGTTAATAAAAAGGTTAAATAGCAGAGGACCCAGAACAGAGCCCTGGTAAACAAGATGTGGTAGCAGTTCTTTATTATTTTGTTTATTTCCATTATTTCAAGTAGGTCTAATTTATTACTTTTATTACAAAAGTAAAGAAATTTAGTGTTTGTATCTGGATTAAAGTGATGTTTATTTAATCCAGATACAAACACTAAATTTCTTCACTTTTGTAATAAAAGTAATAAATTAGACCTACTTTAAATAATGGAAATAAACAAAATAATAAAGAACTCAAACATAGACTGTGTAAATGACCAAATCATTCATAGCAGTACTTATTTTTTCAATGCTTTGAACCTTGACAGATTATAAGCACAATATAGTCCCTCTTACATAATACATACCTCTTACTATCTCCATAAAATACTTTTTAGCTCCCCTTTGCAAATTTGATTGTATCCACCTATTATTTTTAAGTTTAAAAGTTCTTCATCATTCTCCAATGTTCTTTTATATTAATTTAAAAATCTTTATTTCCCATAGTTACCGTGCCAGTTTGGTTAAGTGTTATCACCAGCCCTGAAAAGTGTGTTTTTGGTTTAGTGCAGTGCTTCATCACCCTCCGACAGACATTTACAACCCCCTTTTACCATAACATAACCAAATAATTTGATCATTTTTTGACATATGTCTATTTTCTGCCAATTCTTAAGTACTGTATACGTCCAATGATGACAAATACCATTGATTAATCTATCCGGTATAGATTTTTAAACTTAATATCGAGTTGGTTAAAATCCTATACTTTTATTTCAATAATTATTTTTGTATTTTAATATTTCTAATATTTAAACTTGGTTATATTGTGTCGTTTAAGTCATTTCTCTTCTCGAAGTAACCTCACTTCAGCCTCCACGTTGCGACAGTTTCGCGGTAGTGGCTGAGAACAAGTTGTATTTTTTTAATAACATAATTTTTTAACACTATTAAATAATGATTACTTTCTATAAATTTTCAAAGGTATGGGGCATAGCCCCATATTACCACATCAGCTAACTGGGCATGGTTTTGCTGAAATAAAACAATGATTTTATTTTATTTAATTTTTTTACATCAAATTAAATTTAAAACTAACAATTAAAAATGTTCTGCTTCATATGGTTTAAACTATTCCATTGTCTTACTTAAAATGTTTCTTCTTTGATCAGAAAATCCGAATTTAACCAGAACTTCACTCATATCTAATGATGATTAAACATCTCACATACCAAGTCTTCAACCTTTAAAGTTACTATGAGTTGTACTCATTAATTTGAGACAACGTTTTTTCTACTAAACTTGATGTTAGGTAAGTCCTTAAACTTTATTTTATATTTATTGGTCGTTCTAACTTTGTACTTTCCTTATAGTATCCCCTGATGATGAGTGCTTAAGCGCTCGACCCATGTAGGGAACCTTTTTATTCACCATCATCATTAATAAACTGTGGAGAAATACTGCATTGTTTTATTTACTTTACATTAACTCCTCTGAAAGCATGGACTATTTCTTCAATTCCAAACACATGTAGTTGTGTAAATACAAATAAAAAATATTAAGCAAAATTGTATATCGGAGCATTAAAATTGGCAATGTTAATTTTTCGGAATGATGTAGGGTACAAAAAAAAATGCGAGAGATAGATAAGAAAAAAAAACAACAGCAACAAAAAAAAAATACATAAAAAAAAGGAAGAAAAGAAAAAAGGAAAGAAGAAAAAAAAGTAGTATCGTAAGTAGTAAGTAAGACGAATCTGTAAAATATAGAATATATTATAATAGACCACAGCTGGTGAACTTCATGTAGTTGAAAAGTGTAAGCAGTGATAATAATTATTAAAGAAAGAAAAATAATAATAATTTATAATGTTTAACAAGAGGATGCTGGCCATTTGGTTTTAACCAGTGCCATACACCAAAACACACACACGAAGTAGGGTACATAGCTTTTCTAAGAATTACGTTAGGAATGTCATTCATATGCGGTGTCATGCGATATATTTCAAGAGAATATTTTGGCATAAACAGGGTAGCCCATAAAAGTGTGATATTCAAAGAAATAGTCCGCCATTCTCAAAGAGACCTGATTTAAATATAATAAATAAAGACACACTAAGTCTCGGTCTCAGTCACAATATAATTTAGTTAGGTGGTGGTGGTTACATGTTTCGCCCAAACAATGGGCATCATCAGACCTAAAACCATAATCGTACGATAACATCCAATCTACACATATAAAGTTTAAAAGCCTAACCTACCTTAGGAATAATAACTTAAAAATCCATGGAAACACAATCACAAATGACACATAACAGATTAAAAAATTTTAAAAAACGTTACTGGACCATTACAAAATATGAAACGATACGAAAAAATAAATAAACAATCTAAAAAATGATTCGACAACTATGGCGGGTTCGGGAACAAACCAGACGCTTGCGGAATAATAATTTACCTCTCAGGCGCGGAACCCTAAAAATATAAGTGGCAGGTCGTAGTGCAACAGTACAACACGCCACTGTGTTCTATCACCTTAAACTGAAGTAAGAAGAAGACACTCACCTGAACGTTACCTCATGATCGATAATATAATCAATAATGTCAATATCCACACCAAAATAGTAGGAAAACAGAAAAAGGTTATAGGGACCCAAGTTAATTATTCAAGTTATTAAAGATAAAATATGGCTCAAAATTAAACACTTCGTTTACGCAGTTAAGTATTGGACTCCTCTTTGCTTTAGTTATTTCTAGTTTTTCTAATAAATCCAACCGTCTACCCTTTTGGCACTCGTGAAGAATGTTTACATTCGTAGGTGTTGAGAATTGATGTCCAGATTCCAATAAATGGTTTGCGAAAGCTGAGTTGGTATTAGTTATATAACTAATACCAACTCAGCTTTCGCAAACCATTTATTGGAATCTGGACATCAATTCTCAACACCTACGAATGTAAACATTCTTCACGAGTGCCAAAAGGGTAGACGGTTGGATTTATTAGAAAAACTAGAAATAACTAAAGCAAAGAGGAGTCCAATACTTAACTGCGTAAACGAAGTGTTTAATTTTGAGCCATATTTTATCTTTAATAACTTGAATAATTAACTTGGGTCCCTATAACCTTTTTCTGTTTTCCTACTATTTTGGTGTGGATATTGACATTATTGATTATATTATCGATCATGAGGTAACGTTCAGGTGAGTGTCTTCTTCTTACTTCAGTTTAAGGTGATAGAACACAGTGGCGTGTTGTACTGTTGCACTACGACCTGCCACTTATATTTTTAGGGTTCCGCGCCTGAGAGGTAAATTATTATTCCGCAAGCGTCTGGTTTGTTCCCGAACCCGCCATAGTTGTCGAATCATTTTTTAGATTGTTTATTTATTTTTTCGTATCGTTTCATATTTTGTAATGGTCCAGTAACGTTTTTTAAAAATTTTTAATCTGTTATGTGTCATTTGTGATTGTGTTTCCATGGATTTTTAAGTTATTATTCCTAAGGTAGGTTAGGCTTTTAAACTTTATATGTGTAGATTGGATGTTATCGTACGATTATGGTTTTAGGTCTGATGATGCCCATTGTTTGGGCGAAACATGTAACCACCACCACCTAACTAAATTATATTGTGACTGAGACCGAGACTTAGTGTGTCTTTATTTATTAAAGTGTGATATCATCAAGTTGTATTTTTTTAAATGAGACATCCCATACTTTTTTTGCATATTATTTAGATTTGTATTAGTGCTCTTTATAACTGCTCAAATTTTTATTTGATTTACTTGGGTAGTTAAAGAACTATAAATTAAAAAAAAAAAAGACATTTTGCAGCCCTGCAGAAAATAATTAAAAAAGCAATGTAAAGCAATTTTTTCTTAACCAAGCCATATTTGTGATTTAATGGTTTAGAGATGCAATAAATATAATTATATGTATCAATTTTATACAGGCTTATCCACGTAAGGTTTAAAAAATGACACATCTGGACCAAGAAGTTGGTCTAAGTGAGAAGAGAGGTCAGTCCATGAAATTTTCAAAAACACATCATTTTCATGCGCACCGCGTACGGGCGTACCACATTTAATTGCACCAGGGTTTGAGTAAAATTGTCTCTCTGCGAAGGGCAGAGTACGAGTACGAAAATCGGATTATTGAAAGAGGAGGACCATGTTACCCGACCTAACAATTTCTATGTTTACTAATATCAATTTTTATTTATTTGTGGATAACAACATACAGCAGTATAACTACTTGTGGATGCTTAAGTACAAAGCCATTAGGGCATAATTATTATTTGTATAGACATTTGCAACAATATATAAAATATAACAATAAAATATATAAAATACAAAAGTATAAGCACAATGCGCAGTGTTATAAATTTGAGCAAATTTTCAGACGATTCTTAAAATTTTGCCGAGTATTCATCGTTCTGTCAAAAATTTTCAAATGATTTCATGGGTCAACACCCAATTCCAATATTAAGAAGAGGCTGACATCGGTCCGCCCGAAAGGTTTTCTAATTTTAAGTTTATGGTCCCCTCTAGAGTGGTAGTTGGGTTTAGCGAGTGTATCAGAAAGTTCTGTCCAAGATGGTAACCTGTTATTAATTTTATACAGGGTATTATTTAGGTACTTCAAAGGGTGATTCTCTCAGTGATTTTAATATGAAAAGTTTATATAAACATAGGTTCGGTAACGCTTCGTTTTCAAGATACAGGATGTTAAACTTTAAAAAAAAATCGTTTTTCCGTAAATATCTTTTTGAGAAAAAAAATGTGCGTCTCTGTTTTTTTTTGCAATTTCTGTATTTTTTTTCGTTTTAGGTCACTATACAACTTATCTTTAGCATTTTTTTCGTATATTACTTCGTTTTTGAGAAAAAACATTAAAATCACTTTATTGCATGTCCCTGGAACAACATATTAAAAAATTGGTTTTTACGGGGTGTTGAAATATTTAAAAGAAAATCCTAAGTAACAAGAAGACGCAAACTAATATGACGTTGAAACTTGGTAATAGTTTTAAATGAATACAAATGAATCTTTTGAGCTAAAGATTGTTTGTCTCATTTTGCCAATGGCGTGCACAGTAGTAACGCCGAAAATTAAAAAAAAAAAAAGAAAAAAAAAAACTAAAAAAACGCTGTGTTAAAACTGCACTGAAGCAAATCGTACGATATTTTTTTTAGTAAGGAAACATTTAACAATAAGTAACACAAAACTTCGAAACTTATAATAATTGCAGAAAATGTCCTCCTTCAACTTCAATGCAAGAATTACCTCGTCTTAACATCGATTGCCGAACACGTTGAAATATTCCCGGTGTCTGTCTTATCTGATCACATTAAACCCGTATCCGTTGGATTAATTCTTAATGTATATACTATATGGCGCCTTGCCCATTTAACCAATGTAAACGTAGTGAAGCGGAGGTTCCTTGGTCCGTCAGGGTCATTTCGCGCAGTGCGCATGCGCGATAACGTATAAATAGCCGTTTGTTTTAACGGGAAAAAAATGAGGTTATCACATTTGACTTTGACAACTGGACAGAAATTTGTAAACAAACATTAAAGTTCATGATTTGTTTAAGATTTTGTATATTATTTCGATTGAGAAAAGAAAAAGAACGCAGGTAAATATATTAATGAAACTTTTATTAGATATTTTACAATTATTTTTAGAGTTCAACAGGTAAAATAATAGGTTTTTGTAGGATTCTTTGAAGTACATGCAATTGTCGCCGACAATTGCATGTACTTCAAAGACAATTTGTCGGTAAAAATAGGTAGGTAGGTACCTAATTATATCAACAGCAACAAAGTAAATTATAATCTTTAGGAAATGGACTACCTAGTTATTGTTCCCTCACGAAATTAACGTAAGTAAGTTGAAAGAAAGAAACATCCGGTCTGGGTACATACCTGTGAACGATAAATCTTTGTTCAAGTTTTTACGCCTGTTTAAAATAATGTAAAATATTCTGTTTTGCCTCGGCATCGTCACAAAATGATCACACTTCACACACACAATTAAAATTTGCAGAAAGTAAAGATAAGCAGTACACAAAAGCCGTTAATAATAACAGATCAACTCAATGAAACGGGCTGTCAACCAAATTAACTTTTGCTAAAAACTTCGAGGTTATGTCGAGCAAAAATGAGATGTTGTCACGTTGTCCCCTCCAGTTATATGAAATTGTTATTTGGCGCGTTTTAGTTTAGAAATGGAAACAAATAATTTGAAAACACTTGGAAGTCCGGACTTAATGCTTATTTTTCCATTTTTTAGCAAGATTTTTGGTAATTTTATCATTGCTCTAATTTTCTAAGGCTCACTCTTCTGCCCTGTTCTAAAGGAATAAAAGTATATTTGGCAATACCCTTAGGGCGCATGCGCACAAGTCGAAATGACCCTGGATCTTCTATCTCTGTTGTTGCTTCAAGATATTCAGGGTAATAGCCATATAGTACTAATACATATATGGATTAATTCTTCTTCAGTGTTGACTGGAGTTTTATAAACAAGTAAAAAAAAAGTAAAAAAGTGAAGTATACTTATGTCTTTCGTAAGGGTAATGTCAAAATCTATTTATAAAATAAACATTCTTGTTTTTCCATGGCTGCCTAGATCCTTTTTGTAATACTTTACTAATGAAATGAAGGAAATGGACATATTTATGGTTTTTGGTATCTAAATATCTTGAAAACAGTCCAGAAATTTGATAAACTCGTAAGACAAAAAAATATTTGAGTTTAAATTCTGCATTAGATAATAAAATAATATACAGGGTGCTTCATTTGAAAATTTTAAGGAAAACTAGTTTGAAAGTTGTCATTTTTGGAACCAAATTTTGGATATCCTGTATAGAATAAGATAAAACTATTTAATATCGGAATATCTTTAGACCTCTTGTATTCAATTTTACACTATGTTGCTCGGACGAAACAGATCTAAGTTCGTTTTTTAATAATTTTTCCAAGGCGTGCAAAACGATTTTTTATTGTTTTTACTTTATTGTTCGTAAGCGACTAAAGCATATCAAATATAATTTTGGGAAATAAGAAAGAACACTAAAAATACCCAAAATACGCAAAAAAATACAGGGTGTACCATTTAAGAAAAAAAATTGTCGTCATATTTTTTTGGACCATTCTGTATATACATGCGAAAATATTTTCCCGAAATATACTCATATATACAGTATAGGTCTGCGTTCGAACGAAATTTCTAACTTAATTGGTATAGAAGCTATGGATGCCTGACGTACTATTGCAGGACCCTGTATAGGGTGTTCCATTTAAAAAAAGAAATTTTTTTAGTGTCTCGCTTTTGTGAACCCTATATAATTGAAGATATTTTTTAATTTTAGACCTCTTTTACAACCTTCAAGCAACCTTGTTTTTAAATTTTAAAATGTCTGGCTGGATGCCTGCATAGAACCATTGTAACCTAGTAGAACTAGAACTAATTTTATATTTTCTGCTATAAAATTATTATTCGTGTTATGAGTTGTGATTTTTTCTATGATCTTCTTTTTTTAATTAAACAATATAATAGCTTAAATCCACTTATCGTGATATTCATTTTGCGTACACAATGTATCAATTATTTTACCCATCGGCCGTGTGCCCATACCCTAATCCGGTCCTATATAAACATTGCAAATTATACGACGCGACGATATCTATGGGTAAAAACGCACGTGTTAGGGATACCCACCCCACGTGTACAGCCATTAACCCCATTCTATTACGTGAGTCGGATTGATCGCCATTCAATTGGTCGGTTGACAGGCGGAGTTATTGATGGGACTAATTAGTTACTCGGTAGTTGTTACGCAGGACTTATGTTGTACCAAGCAGTGAGAAATAAATAAAATGCAGCATGCATACATAAAATACTGTATTTTAATTTTTTTTTTCATGATTACCCACAAGTAGTGCAGCAAAAATCCTTCATGGGACTGTTCCATGCGAGTGTTCCACGTGAGTGCCGTTGTACAGGGACATTTTTTTAGGTGTCTCACCCGATTGGCGATTTTGTTGTTGACTATAATGAAAACCAAATCACATATTCCGCAATGATTTTCGACAACGAGGCCAAATTTAATGTCAAAGAATATACAGGGCTGCCCAGAAGTTCGGAATAAAATTAATATAGCCTTAACCTGTAACTTTTGGGGAAAATGCTGAAACACATCAATTTAGTTTTATATATGCTCACATTTCGACGTTATTCGTTTGTTTTTTTATAGACATTTGTCAAAGATATGACGACATCGATCTTTTTTTTTTAAATGGAAACATACAGCTTGTGATACATCATTTGAAAGCTAATATCTCGTACAGTATGCTCATAAATTTTGACGCGATTCTGTCAAGCTATTTCAAAATGGCGACTGTTAAAAGTTTTAAAAAAATCTCTATATAAATAAGCGGGAATGATAAATCATTGATGTTTCTTGTACCTTTCAAGGTAAGAAATCTTCATTGTTTCACGTTCTGACATTTTGTGACATTGTGACTTAACAATAGTTTTGGTTTATTTCTTATTTATTTTGTAAAAAAAAATAAAAATGTAACGAAGCAAAACAAAACACAACAGAAAGGTGGTTTAACGTGACAAATGCTGGAAATGTCCTCCACCCTCTACTTGGCATGCTCCCAGACGATGGTAAAATCCGTCGACGGAATTTCGAAAGGCTTCAGCCGGTATGTTATGTGTCTCCAATCTAATTTTGTTTTTCAAATCTTTAATATTATTTGGCCTATTTTGGTAAACTTTTTCTTCTAAATATCCCCAAAGAAAATAGTCTAGAGGCGTTAAGTCTGGGGACCTCGGTAGCCATTCAATTGTACCACGTCGTCCAATCCAGCGACCTGGAAATATATTCGGCTAAAACACGTGGCCGTCCATTCCTAGGCAATTCCTTTACTGTGCCATGTTCATCAAATTTGTGGAATATTTTACTAACAGTGCCCTGTGAAATTTGATTTTCCGGATATTTGGCATTAAATAAAGTGCAGACTTCACTTTGACTTCTTATTTTATCTCCACATCCTAACAATATCAAGACTTTGATACGCTGCCTTTCCGACAAACCCATTTTTGTTTAGAAAATTGTAAAATATAACTTTGGAAATACCTAGATTAATTTTACAAGTTCACAATGTCACAAAATGTCAGAACGTGAAACAGTGAAGATTTCTTACCTTGAAAGGTAAAAAAAATCAATGATTTATCATTTCCGCTTATTTAAATAATTTTTTTTTAAACTTTTAACAGTCGCCATTTTGAAATAGCTTGACAGAATCGCGCCAAATACTGTACGAGATATTAGCTTTCAAATGATGTATCACAAGCTGTATGTTTCCATTTAAAAAAAAGATCGATGTCATCATATCTTTGACAAATGTCTATAAAAAAACAAACGAATAACGTCAAAATGTGAGCATATATAAAACTAAATTGACGCATACGAGCTTTTTGCTTAAAAGTAACAGGTTAAGGCTATATTAATTTTATTCCGGACTTCTGGGCAGCCCTGTATAAGTTCACAAATTTGACAGATACGACGCCATTTTGAATTTTTTTAAATGGCAACCCTCATAAATATAATAAATAACCACAGGAGTGAATTGCATTTGACGATCCGATTTCAAAAACATATAGTTGTTGGTATTTATTTTTAGCCATTTCGGAAATACGGAGGTTCTTAAATTGCCTTCATCGATTTTCTCTTTTAAGTGTCTCACCCCTTTAATAAATAGACCTTTTAAGCTGATAATTCACCTCACTTTTATTAAACCAATCAAAACGCTCATTTTCATAGCAACCACCTTGGTAACGGTCGTCTTACCCGATAAGACTACCGCTAGCTAGAAAAGACGCTTTCGAAAAGACGCTTGTAGCTTTTTTACTTAAATAAAAAATTAGTAACACCTCTAACTTGTATATTTACCTTTATCAGACGGCCTTCATTTTTATGTTCAGTAAATTATCTAATAAAATACACCTCTAGAGGCGGTTTCTTATCTTCATACCTTCGTTTTTCACTCGAAACTCGATTTTCCAAGAAAATTTTCACTCAATGTAATTTTTACTTATAATCAAAGATAAGACCCTCGAGCTAAAGCTCTCGGGATCATATCAGATTATAAGTAAAAATTACATTTCGTAAAAATTTGTCAGAAAATCGATTTCTTGTTAAAAACATCGGTATTACCGATAAGACGCCTCCTCTATCGGTATATTACTGTTGAAAATCCCAATTTTTTTACAGTAACATAATTTTCCGTGACTAAGCTATCAATGCTATAATCAAATCCGATAGATGTCAAAAGTGACATATACGACGCCGTCTATTAAAGAAGTAAGACACTTAGAAGACAAAAACGATTAAGGCAATCCCGTATTTCCGAAACGGCTAAAAATAAATATCAACAACTATAGGTTTTTGAAATCCGACCGCGAAGTGCAATTCACTCATGTGGTTATTTATGAGGGTTGCCATTTAAAAAAAATCAATATTGCGTCGTATCTGTCAAATTTGTGAACCTATATATTTTTTGACATAAAATTTGGTTTCCTTGTCAAAAATCATTGAGAAATATGTAATTTGTTTTTTTATTATAGTCAGCAGGAAAATCGGGTGAGGCACTTAAAAAAATGTCCCTGTACATTTACGCTGTTTTCGTTCAAACTAGTGTTTGACCTGTCACACATCAAAGATCGACAAATGCCTGTGTCTGTTAAATGGTTCCGTTTGGACGGAAACTGTGTAAGCTCAGGTGAAGCTACATACAGGGTTGAGTAACGACCCGTAGAAAATTAATTTTTTACATACATGAAGAAAATAGTGTCGAAAATGTATAACATAGAATTCGGTTCTAACTTATTCTTTTCCATTAAAATAAACTATTTCTTATTTAATTATATGTAATTCAGCAAGACAAGATTTAAAATAGTACATTATATACCTAGGTTGAGAAGTGAGCTATTATATAGCGAGCGGTTTTATATCATGAGGCGTGAAGGACTGGAATGGTTAGAAGAACTCATCGAGTAACACAAAAAACGTTGTTTGCCTTATTAACAATATTTACGGTAAGATAGCTTTTCTAGAGTCACTTAACTTAACAGGTGGAAAAGAAACTGGTAATAAACTGCAAGAGATCGTGGAAACTTGTGTAGTTATAGCTAAGAAAGTTTACAATACAGCAATTTACGCTGTTTGCTCAGACAATGCAAGCAACATGAGAAATATGGGTGTACAGATAAATATGTGGTATACAAATTGCAACAGACATACAGCAAATCTACTTTCAAAAGAACTGGTTTTTGAAAATATCACGGGAAAAGTTCAATCAGTATTAAAAGAGTTTCGTCACCTGACCCTGATAATAGCCGATTAAAATTGATCCTATCCAGTGAAACACGTTGGTGTGCTTTTCCCGACTTTGTCAATTATTTGAAGAATTTGAAGCCAATACGAACAGTAATTGCTAAAGCCACCCTATTTGAACCCAATATAACAAAACTGGTATTTGACGAGAAACTAAGAAAGCAAATTGAAAACACTATTTAATTGTTTGACCCAGTTTGCAAAATTATTAGCGTATTACAAAGTACTCAGGCTTTTATCGCAGATGCAGCTAAAGAATGGATGAACTTGCAACTGCCAGAAGTTTTTGATAAATACATTTCATATGTAGAAAAACGCCAAAAGAACGCTAACTTCTTGCATCCTGTTTATCGAAAATGATAAGCGAAGATTAAATAAGAGATGCCAATGATTTCTTAATAGATAATTTAGATGCCGAAGGGTTGGACAGTATTCAAGATTTTAAGTAGAATCGCAATATATTCAACTCAGCGACCAAAAAATTACAAAAGTTCGAACTTTTAGGTAATTAGCTGAAGAGCTTCATCACATATTATCCCGTCTAGTGATTAGGCTAAACACAATTCCTGCATCATCTTCACAACTAGAAAGGCTATTTTCAAATTGGTCATTCCCCTATTCGTAACAAGCTTACTTCTGAAGATTCAAAGATGCTACTTTTATCTGTTCTCAGTTGAAGCTAGAGATCATAACAAATCCGAAGAATACTAACTTTCTTTGTGTGTTCTCATGCTTTTCAATTCACTTAACAGTTATTTAAGGAGTGTTTTCTTAATCGTTATGTAAGCAATGTTTTTATTGTTTTAGTACAGGTTACTTTATCTGTTCGATTATTTTAAACACTGTATGGTGTACCTAAAAACAATTAGTAGTTTATAATGATATATTTTCATTATTTCAATAAATATGCACACAAAAATAACGACCGATAATATCAATAAATCATTTTCTACATCTCAAGATGTAGAAAGTGTAGAAAATTGGTTAGTGTATAGAAATGATTTTCCACGCGTAGAATTTACATTAGAATATGTATAATTTTGTAACTACTCATCCCTGCTTAGCTTAATTAAAAAGTTTGGATATAGTTTTAGAAGAATTCGAGGAAAAATCTGCAGCAACAAATTTGATTGAATAAGGTGTCTGGTATTTATATTATTGTTCCTCCCGAGGTTCCTCCATTCACATATTAGAAAATGTGAAAACTCTATTACGTCCGGATAAGGCCTGTCTCCATAAGGATGATGCTAATTTTATTTATCCATGAGGCCGCGTTAATCTTGGAGGTGTGATAAACGATAAGAATGGCGATACTAGCGCCAATGCATGTAATGAAAAAAGTAAATTCCGCAACTTCTTGTAAACTCGCAAAAATTTACCATCATAGCCTCTGTCCAAGTTATACTCATGAACGCATCTTCTCTTAGTTCCCAGTTTTAAATACTTCAGATAAGAGCCATCACAGAGGAGAAGTCTTCTGACAAATTTTGAAAGCGACATGTTGAACATAAAGTTTTAAAATGAAGTAGATTCTATATTTGGGATGGTCCGATGATTTTACCATCGAGAAGTGCGGCCAGAGGCTATCAACCCTCTACCCACTAACCTTTACACTCCACCCACCAAGCTTTCCACTACCCACCTGGACTGCGTCCGCCGCTTTAAAAAGGCTCAAGTGGCCAACCTGTCATTGATGTTTTAAGCTTTATAGGTTGTTTGTCAGGTCGTGGTCGCCGATCAAACGGATGGCTCTTTATGTTTGTTTTTTAACATAATAATTGGCTGAAAGAAAAATCATAGATGTGCGTATTAATTGTGCCTACTTTAGCTAGTAAGTCGATCAGTCTTATGTTATCTCTGTTAAAAATTTTCTTAATCTTTGCATCTTGCCGTAAGTAAAGCTGCTTGATGAGCCATATATCATACGGAATTATCCTGTACAACTTAAGCTATAATAATAACCAATTGAACTACCACAAAAAATATCTATGTAATATAACATAAAGAAATCTGAATAAAAGAAAAATCCCTGTAGAAATTATTTAAATGCCCAACAGTACAAGCAGGAAATAATAAATATTAGGAAGAAACCACTACTTCTCATTCGGTATTTCCGTTGCATTGTACATAACTAATTGAAGAAACACTTAATAATAATACCCGAAGGGGTATGCTTAAATATACTATGAAATAAAAATTTTTACTATTCAACCATTGTATTGTATTCGTATAATTCAATAAGATCATTAATTACAGAAAATTCGGAAATACAGTTGCTTTACTTTACTTATCTTTTTTTTTAAATCTTCTGACAAAACTATTTTTTGAAATTTTAACAACGTAAGTACTCAAAAGTGTGTTTCTTTGCTATAATCAACCCAAACAGTAATTTAAAATATCATTATTGCATTTCCAGGGGTGCTGTTGATTACGTCGACCCTTTAATAGCTTTTCACCCTTATATGTTTTGGTGCAAAAGATCGTACAACATGGCTAAACTGGTAATTTAAACAACCACTGTGACGAAGCATTGAGCGAAAATAGAAGGTTACGTTTATTTTAAAGGTTAATTAACGTTTATTCTCCTAAGACTTTTGTAGAGGCGGGGCAACAAAATGGCGTAAAATACTAGTTACTAGTTTAACAAGTAAGTAATCTAGTTCTATTTTATTTCAACTGTAATTTAATGACACCTTACATACAGTGTGTCCCCGGATGGGGTTACTTTCTTATTTTTAATTCCTAATAAAAATTTTAGCTAATCTTTGTAAGTTATAATCAGTAGCCATAATCACGATAAAGTACACAAGGTATTCAAAACTTTGAAAAAAAACCGAGTTTAAACATAAATAAAGAACTCTTGCTTTTAGGTCTTTTGGAAAGAACTTACTTATCAAAGTTGTTTTAAATTAAATGCGAATCATTATTTAGAAAAACCGAGCACTAGCGACAAGCATGAAATAATAAAGGAACAACTTATTCAACATGTAGACCTCTAACCAGACCATAGTTTTCTAAACTTTTTCGAAATTCTTTGTAGACGTCCTAATACCTTCACTTATAGCGTCAACAGCTTTTACAATTTTTTCGTTTAGTAAGTCACTATTATTGAAATGATTGAGCTTTAAATGAGTTACTCTTACTTGGCCCCTTCTTAGTTTGGAACTTTCCTTTTGTCAGGTAAAAAAAATGATAAGCTTACTTAACATTAGAAATGAAAATAGGAAAAAATAATTTCAAATTGTATTTATTTACAAGGTGATATCATTTACAAATAGTGACACAAGAATTATTGCATTTTTTCAATATACGATAAATTTCTTAAACATCTACCGATACTAATTTTATTATTAATATAATCACTAACTGTATTTTTTATTATTTCATCTAATAATACATATTTTGTCTTCCTCTTTTTAGGTGTCATATGTTATTCGACCTGCAATTGACAATTACTCTAATATAAACTTTCTTCTTTCAATGCACTTATTAGTTGAATGGGATTAGAATTTCTTCTAGAAATTCTGCTGTTGAGGCGATTGTGCCAACCCTCCAAACAATTTGTTGTTCTGTGTCTCTCATCGTTGCATACCCACATGTCTTTTATAACGTCATTTTCCATCCACTGGTCAATAAAGTAATCATTAAAAATTCGGATTTTGTCGCAGCTCGGTGCATTTTCCATGATATGTAACCAACCATCATCTAATTTTTCGTGCGGTATATGTGACAAAGCAGCACACATTCTTATATGTAAGCGAATTTCTTCATTTTCCCTGTACTCATTGGTAAGCCCTATTTCTTGCACTTTTCGCCATAAACACTGGTTGAAGTGAAAGTTACAACCTGTAATCTTCGCATTGGGAAAGCATGATCGGAGTGCCTGAATTGTTGCTAATTCAAAGTCGATTTTGAAACTTTTTGGCACTCACTTTGGAATTTTTTGTTGGATTAATTGAAACAACCGTTGGTAGGTTTCTGACTTTTATCTGGAAGCAATGCAAAAGCAGTAGGAATGATATTGCTTTCCAGGAATGGTGCTGCCGATATCTGCATGAATTGTGTAAACTTGGTGGAATTGTGGGCTGCAGCTTTTAAAAGTACCATCTCCAAAGAAATCTGAACAGTCCATCATACTTTGTTGGGCAGTGGGGGAGGCGAATACCAAGATTTTGTTCATGCGGCCGTCGTCTATCAGCAAAAATGATTTCGATGGCTGTTCAGGGACAGAAACATCCTCCCGTTTTTTAATGTCATAGCACCCAGTGCCTTATTTCTTGCAGTATATAGCAAAGATTTAACACTGGAAAATGCAGGAAGTCTACTAACAAACTCCAATCCAGCATGCCTAAGGGGGGCCATTTCTTGCTCGAAAATTTGTGTAACTGGCGCTACTTCTTCTCTTGATCTCTTTTTAGCTTTATCTAAACAGACACTTATATCATTTTCGGCACCATTAGGGACACACGGATGAATAGTTCGTCGCCCAATTTCGTTTTTTGATGAAGTACTTACATTACCAGAACAGGTTTTTTTATTCTTGCAGATCCAAAAAACCGTCGAATTTTTGTTCTCCCTGTTATAGTAGTATTGGTAGTCAGATTTCAATAAAATATCACCACCTTTTGTACTTTCAAGGATTTGATACTCCATGGCAAAAGCGAGAATAGTAAAACCAATCACCAGTAAAATGAACTGGAACCAATGTTACCACAAAATTTCGGCCTGTATTTTATACTAAGTTTGGTCCCTTAATTAACCGTTTTCCTGAAATGTATAGTAATTAAAGTCTTTTTGCATGCATAATGAGGTTTTAATACACCCTCTACACTCCAAGGAAACGGATTAAAATGATTCTATTCATTATAGGTAATATAGGTAAAAAGGGGTCAAGTAAGAAATCGAAGGGTTCATAGAAAGGTATGAAAATAATTGCGGGGCGAAATAAGAATAGTTTTAAGTTTAGCATGTAGATGTAGAGTCTCTAAGTAAGAAGTCCCCAACTGAGAAGACACCCTTCAAATAACCCCATAGGAAATAATCTAATGGTGTTGAATCGGGAAATGTTACTAGCCATCGCTGAGGTCATCCGCGACCTATGCAACGATCAGGAAAACTGCATATAAATGGTCGCGAACAATTACACTGTAATGAGCAGAAAATGCATCAAGCATGTACCATATTTAATTCCTTAAGGCATATGGTACCATTGCGCCCAAAAAAAACTTGGACACGCAACTCTACTTCTTTCTTTCAGGCTATTACAAAATTTTCAGCTTTAATATTAAAATCAGTCAGTTTGACGATATGTCAAAAAATTTTATTTATTGTGGTAACAATTAATATAAAGTGGTAAACATGTCTGCGTTAAGTGTAGAACAAAAAGCTATTACATATACGCGAGTGCGAAAATATTGCTGAAGAATTAAATATAAGTGAAGATGCCGTGCTTTTGTGTAAAAGTAAAATAACTGAAAGTAATACTATTGGGAGAAAGTAAGGTTCCGGCCGTCCAAAAATCTCAACAGAAATGCAAGATAGGGAAGTTCTTAACTAATTGCGCGACAATCCCTTTGAAACGGCATTAAAAGCTGCTCACGAAACCAATTTTCCTGGTTCAGCTAACACTGCTCGTCGAAGGATTCGGGGCTCAGATATCAGAAGTCGTTGCTCTGCCAATAAAATTTCCTCAGCAGAGGTAAATAAATACAGAAGATTACATTTTGCACGTAACTATGTCAATCAAAATAATATATGGAAAACAGTAATTTGTTTCGATGGAAAGACCTTTCAGTCTTGTAACAATGAAAGAATCTCTGTATACAGACCCACAAGAGAGAGGCATGCTGAGCAGTATACTCATAAAACCAATATGGGTGACCGCTTCTCGGTAAACATTTAGACATGGATCAGTAGCAGAGGTCCAGGGTCCGCGAAGTAGTGCAAGAAAGGCTCACTATCCCTGTATACTGCAATATATTAAGCCGAACTATGTTATTAACAGTTACGGAAGTATAAGGAGAAAATTTCATATTCCAGCATGACAATTCCCCAATTCATACATCTCGACTAGTTCAAGAATATTTTCAAGATAATGAAATAAATGTTTTACCTTGGTCATCTAAGAGTCCCGATCTGAACCCCATAGAAAACGTTTGAGGTAAAATGAACAAAAACTAACCTGCAAGAATTCCAATTATCTTGCCCCATTGAGATTTTCTTCAAAGAAAATTGGTCACCAGCAATACCTCCTCAAACATTGACATTTTTCTGGCTGTTGAGTGTGGGCTTCCCTCATCCATTGTGGATTGTCTTGCCAATAATGACAATTTTGTTGGTTTACGTTACCATTTAACGTGAATATTGAATCATCATGCAGGTATAATAATGTTTTCTGTGTTTAGATAATTCCTTTCTAGTAGGTCAAACGTTTGCTTGCCGAAGTGAGGTCTTCTATCAGGATCATATTTTGTCAATTCTTGGAGAATTGTCATTTTGTAAGGATGAAATTTATGCGCAAGAAGAATTTTTACTACTGCAGATTGACTTATTTCGTGTTCGGTAGTTAGCTGCCTGGTGGAAATATGTTTTCTTGAATACCTAACAGTATTTGGAATGTCCGTGTGCTTATTCTTGACTGATAAAAGTTGCCAAAATTTTGTAAAGTTGTGCGGAATATCGTTTTCTATCGATCATAAGTTATAAGACTGTTGGTGCATAGTAAAAAATAGTGTAAGCCTACCATGATAACCATAAGTAAAAAGGGTCATAGTACAAACAAGGCACCAAAATAAAACCTTTTTAATATTAAACTTCGTAAATTGTGTAGATGGCGTCTTTTTATATCCATAGCATAAAAAGCTATTTCCGCGCTCCACATTTTCTTTTGATCTAGAAACTTTCATTTTCGGTTTTTCCTCGATTCAACTAATTTATTTATCTTCGCGCCACGCCGGTTCCCTTCGTAGCGGAGCGATTTAATTTCGGCCTCGTCGTCGCATTTTCATAAACATTTACGACTTATTTTCAGAAGCCTGCTGGATTAAAAATATTATTAAAAGCTTTACGTCGGGACAGTAGCGTGGCTGATGGTGGATGGCGGCGCGACTTTCAATCAATTAAAAATTTTACGATATTACTTTTTTTAAATGGTCGAGCATTACGCGTAAGCTCAGAGATTTTTCAACTAATAAACAAAATGAGTTTTGACGTTGAACGAAATGGAACTGCGAAAATGCGTACAAAATAAACTAGAAGAGTATCCATTAAGCGGGTGTCTTTTGAATAATTTGAATATTTATTTTGTTTTTGAAGCTTGTTGTACAGGGACATTTTTTAGGGGTGTCAACCGATGACGAAATAAAAAATTTAAAAAAAAATATATTTTTGCTCCTACCTTAAGTTTGAACAACGATATCGACCACCGGTTTGGGACGCATGTAATACAGAGCGTTTGTTTAATCGTATGTAAGTCATGGAAACTACGTGCGAGCCCAATGTCTCTTAGGCGAAAACACTTTTCTGTGGAAACTAAGGAAGTTATAAACAATGTTTATTCAACTCTCATTGAACGTGCGGTCAGGAAGCAAGCAGCGTTAGAAGAAACGGTTGCATTAACAAAAATTCCATTATCAACTGTATGGAAAGTTGTGAATAATCCCATTTTAGCGAGGAAAAAAAGAACCGATACTGACATTTTCTTGAAGGTAGATGGAAGTGATTAAGATATAATATGGCGTAAAATTTACAAATCATACGAGGAACAAAGCGTGCCTACATTAGATAGTTCAATTAAGAGGCCTGAAAAAGATAAAAGCGGCGTTAAATATGGCAGAACAACGTTATAGAAGTGTATCCAACGCATGGGTCATAAATTTAAAAAAATTAACAAAAGACAAGTTTTAATGGAATACAGTAGAATTCGGTAATGGCGATCCAAATATTTACAAAAAATTAGGATTTACAGAGATCAGCAAAAGCCGATTATTCGAGAGATGAAACCCGGCTCGACACATATGATACCCCGGAAAAGGGTTGGGTTGACTCAAGCGGCAAGTGTAAAACAAGCGTGCTATCAAAAAGAGGTAAACGAGTTACGATTTTGCATGCTGGATCTAAAGACGGATGGATTCCAAATGGGCTTTCTGTGTCTGCAAAAAACATTAAAGATTCTTCTCTGGATTACCATGAGGATACCACTGCTTTATTTGAAGATTGGTTTAAAAACAAGCTAATTCCAAATATGCCTCCGAATAGCGTAATTGTAATGAACAATGCAAGCTGCCATAGTAGGCAGTTGACCAAGACTCCCTCCTCAAATGACACAAAAGCAACAATCCAAAACTACATATATGAAAATTGCATTTATTTTCAGGAAGATTACACCAAAAGGCAATTAATTGATGTTTTACAAAGTTTAAAAGTACAAAAGGAATAGTTCTGTTATAATTATGCAAAGAATCTAGGGTATACAGTTTTAAGGCTTCCACCATACCATTGTATATTTAATCCCATCGAACATGTTTGGCACTAACTGAAATCTGTTATTCGTCGTAACAATATTTGCCCTACTATTAACTCCAATGTACTTAAGCTTATAGAAACTGAAGTTTTTAACATCCCTTCACAAAGTTGGGCAAATTCTGTTACATATGTTGAAAAAGTGGAAAAATCATATATCCATATAAACAATATAGCACAAATGATAATTAGAACAACGTAAAGTAAAACACACAATCTGCTCCACTAGTATAATTAGAACAGATGATGATAGCGATAGTGATATTGATATATTAAGTAAATAATTATTATAAGTACCGAATAATTTGTATATTTTTGCAATCATAAATATAATTTTTAATAATAAAATAACATGTAATTTCACATTTAAACATAAATAAAATATTATTTAATGTCTTACTTATTTTTATTACAAACCATGATTAAATTGTAAGCAAAATACGGATCTGTTCGGCCATATTTCAATTTTACAGCTGGCCCGGGACTTTCCTAATAGGGATCAGTTAGTCACTTTCCTATATTTCTGAACAGACTTTACCCTTCCATTTAACTTTTAACGAAAAAACTGAAGAGACTAATGTAGCGATCAAGAAACGCCATCTGGCGGTTCAGGTTTCCACTAGAACTTAAGTGTTATTATAGACTTTATTTCACCTCTTTGAATAGCTTTAAAACAAGACCAAGTTCGATAAAATCGGTTAAGGTATTTGGGAGTTATCGAACTTCTTCACACGAGTCAAGCCTCTCTCCACTCCCTATTTAAGGAGATAGGCCAACATGTGAAATAAATAATTTTTAGAACTAAGAACTAAAAAGCCAAAAAATATATTATTTTTTACATTTCAATATTTTGTCATGTAGACATTATTATCCAGGAATTCTTGTAAACATCGAGACAGTAATCCTCAGATATCAGACCCATGATGCCTTTATTTTTTGTAGTAGTTCCTGTCGATTTGTGGGTCTAAAGTCATGTTTATATACAAACTACGTGTTTGTAACTTGGAATAAGTCCTGTATGCTTTTTTTTTTGAAAAATGCTAGGACACGGGTATTGATATAGCGTGTCCTAAATTAGGGATACGACGTCATCGAGAATTTTTTAAATGGCACCCCAGTGTTTTATGTACTACACGTAATGTACTTCAGAGACAAGCAAGCTCAGGAAAATGAAGTGGCCAGTCTGTTTTCGAAATTATTTCAGGGTGTCTATCAACCATACGAGCAAAAAATGTGCACTCTAGCAAAGTACAGTGATAACTGTCCCCTATTTGACATTCGTATCAAACATGGGGGTTCTAGATGCACTGGCTACTTTAGATGAAAATGTGGTGGCCCGGTGGTATTCCTTCTTGTTTTATTACAATATGTGTTTCTGCGCTATCTATTCCCCTCATCTATTTATTTTTTTTATCTATCTAAAGTATTATTAGTTGGTAAATCCGAAGAAAAATATTAAAATTAGAAAAAGTTAGTGGCGTACATTCTTTTGTCAATAATATTAAGGTGCTCCCCGGAACGCCACTGGACTTAATAATTAATCTAGTTAGTGCCAATTAAGCCCCTTCAATAAAATCGGAAAAAGGAAATTTAAAGAAATTATAAAAAACGATTTTTTTTTAAATTTAACACCCTGTATATCAAAAACGGGCAACTCCGGACATATGTTCATATGAACTGTTTCTCTTAGAATATCATAAGAAATCACCCCCTTAAGTTACGTACAGTACTTCTGAAACACCCTGTTACGTTTTTATTTTGCCCAATCGAATTATCTAAAAGGTTTCCCATTAAGCTAATTTCCTTACATTCATTTTGCAAACCTAAATATGTCATTTAATTTAAAACACATACAATCTTCATTTTTATAACACTTTATTAAATATTTAATAACATATTTTAAATAAAAAGCGTTCAAAGAAGACTTGGAGATTCTTGAGGCCAATTACGGTCCTGAAGCGGTCAATCTGAATGAATCTGAAATTAAGAAAAGGGTTCTATTAAAAGAATTAGTTTGTAGAATATGTTTCAAACTCATTAAACAGGCAAGCCTGTATAATCAACATAAACTTTATTAAGAATAAGTAAAACATTACCTTATAATTAATTTAAGGGACACTCCGGCTACTTCATGTGGTTGTGGTCCCCTCGACTGCGGCCTTATGTAGCATTACCAGCGAGTACCTCTGAAATAAATAAGATACGAATTAGATTCTTATAGAACGTCAACCAACACTAATTATATTTAACACTATTAAAAATTAGAACTAAATTATTATAGGGGAGAATGCTCTACCGTGTTGCAATTTCATGGATATTCCTTCTTATGAGACAATTGAGATTCTTATTAAGTATATCTTAATTAACTATTATTGTTAATTTATTGACAGTGAGTGACATTATTTATTACTACCAACCTAACTTAATGAACTAAAGTTTCTAAATAGGTTCTACCGAAAGTTGCCAACTCAAAAATATACACCAGTTCACGCTAATATAAATATCACCATAAATGTGTTTGGCGCTTCTTTTTTTTGGTTCTCGATTCTCCTTGAGAAAATTACTGTTACTAGGCTCACTTCTTGGCTGCGAAGGCTGAAGTGAACAATATTTCACTTGTTTGGATTTTTTTTGTGAGACTGGAATCTTTAAATTTTTGGTTATAGATGACCTACTATTAGGCAATCAACAAATGTGTTGGATCATCTAAGAATTTTGAAAGCAATTCCAGGATTCCATTTTATCGCCATAGAGGCACATTTTTTAAGTGATTTCTTTTGTTAACGGCCAACCCAACACCTCGTGGTAAGTTACTTAACCTTTTGCTAACTTGGTCATTTAATGTTTTACGGTTTACCTATATTTGCTTAAAATATCAATTACCTAATAGTTTTGAAAATAATCTAGAACGAAGCTATATTTTCTTATAAAGTAATTTAAAAAACTTACCTCACTGTTAAATCCATGAAAGAGCACTAGTGTTTAGACGCATTCTTCTCCTAGGCCGTTTTTGCTTCACCCACCGAAGTGCTGTTTTTGCTTCACCCACCGAAGCGCCGTTTTTACGTCACCCACCGAACTGCTGGTTCTGCCTCACCCTCCGAATTGCCGTTTGCTGTTTTTGTGTTGCTCCCTTAATTGCGACTGCTGCTCCTAAACCTGCTAATTGGACTCAGGTGCTTGAAGTATTACCGCCGTTGGTTTGGTTTCCGAGGAATTTCGTATTTCGGCTTCAACCCCCTCGTAGAAGCTAGGGTCTGCGAATGCTCATATCATCGCAGAAGCCCCCTCATTGCAGCTGATGGCAAGTACGATAGACTCGTCTTAAGGTAGCCTTTATATTACTTTATTTTGGACACTTTGGTTATTTTAATTTCATAATTGTATTTTGCTGGCCGAAACAATATTATTATAGTTCACATAAATTCACTTTTTACACTGTGCGCCGAGCGTATACGTATACCCGAGGTTTTATTAAGCAAGGGCTCATTATTTTCATTAAATTAATACTATTTTTATATAGATAACCGACCATTTGCCCTAAGTACTGTGTTTGCGGCCCCAAAATGTTCACAAATTTAGGTACTAACGTTACAGTTCTTATTTTGCCCACCATGGCGACCGTTTTTAAGGCCTACTAAGCAGCAGGCTTTACCAATTAAATAAAGTGGCATATCGCTAAAGGATCACTGTTTATGTTTTGTAGATATTTAAATTATTTTGGTGAATTATTTTGTGCATATGTAAATATGCAATATACAGTATAAGAGTATAGGTTTATCCTAGGTTCAGGTTAATTAATTTAGTACATACAACATATATTTAAATGTTCTATATATTTATCTTGTAAATTTTCCGTTTATTTTAATATTAAATATTGACTCATAAAGCACTTTTTGCGTTTCTGTTGGTTTTTACCTCTTATAATATAGTTTCCTGTTTTTAAGCACCCAGCGCTCGTTTTTCCGACCTACAGGGCCCCAAAACAGGTGGCGCTTTTGTTTAGTTGATTTTACCCCCCCTACTCTACCGTGTCAGAGCTAGTCAGGACACTTTTGCCCTACCGGAAAAGCGAGCTAGGGACCATTAGAGTTGCAAAAAGGCATAGCTTATCACCAGGATATAACCTAAAAAAAATATAAAGCTCTACCGAGCGAGAAAATTTAGTAAAAACCCTGTATAAACCAGATAAATTCTTCTCAACATCAATTTTATTATGAAATTGGGATTTAATCAACCACCTATAGCAGCATATTAGCAGCTACGCAAAGACCAAAATCGATCCCAAAGAGATACTCTAAATAGAGAAAAAGAACATACGACACGGCAAGTGGTAATTCAATTCTTAACAGAACCGCAGGAAACCCTACTATAATGTACAGGGTGTTTCTTTAGTACGTGTAAAAAGCTGAGCAGCGAGTTTCAGACGTCGAAACAAAAAGAAAAGTTGAAAAAGTAGTCCATACTTACAGTGGAGTCAATGTAATGTAAATGAAACAATGCAGTCTTCCTCCACAGTTTAATTTTAAAGTAAATTTAAGTTCCCAACATGTTTCGAATGCTTAAGCATTCATCATTAGGGGATACTAAAAGGATATTACATGATTGAGAATGAACAGTGAATACAAAATAAAAATTAGGACTTACTTAACATCCAGTTTGAGACAACATACATCGCTTTTAAACTGGATGTTAGGTAAGTCCTAAATTTTATTTTGTATTCACTGTTCATTATCAATTATGTAATATCCTTTTAGTATCCCCTGATGATGAATGCTTAAGTATTCGAAACATGTTGGGAACTTAAATTTACTTTAAAATTAAACTGTGGAGGATTGTTGCATTTACAAAAAGAAAAGTTCCTATAAACGTATGTCCGTAAGTTCGTCGGTTTCGAGATACAAGGTGATGAAGTTGATCTAATAAAACTATAAGCTTAGCAATATTATACTTACAAATGGGCCGACGCACACTGCGTAATGGCTAGACTTTTTTAGCAAAAGAAATATTATATTTTGAGCTACATTTCTATTACGAATTATAAAAAAAGTAGAAGAAGATTAAAAGAACTACGAAATTTTGGATGAATACTGGAAGACGTAGGCTATCAAAATATTGTCGACCTTGATAATATTGGTAGAGGAAGAACCGAAAATTACGGCTAGATGACAGAAAATGTGTAGCTTTCTATGGTTAGAAAAACGCCGTGTATACACAGTTTTCAAAGTGCACTGCAGGTGTCTAAGGTTAAAAGGGTATCTGATCAACAAATTCTGAGCATGAAAAGTTGTGTACAGTTTCTTATGAAGATAATACAGGGCAAAATGAAATACAAGTGCTCTTTTAAAATAAAAATAATAACTTATTTTTCGTAATGTCAGAGATACGACAAAACCATTGAATTAGGTTTTTGCAATTTGTCTAGTATTTATTTGTGTATGATGAACCAATCCCTAAACGAATGCTTGCAAGATTTCGGAAGCAATGAAGTTTTGCAAAATTGTAATGGGTTTAAGAAAGGAAAAACTTTGCAACAGTTCCTATTTTATTTAGATCTCAGGATCGACACAAACTCTTGTCGATGAAATTTTACTTGATTACTCCAAGGCTTTCGGCAGATTGAATCATCAGATACTTCTAGCAATTCTAAAATTCCTTGGTTTCAAACCTAGTGCATGCCAGCTCATTGGTATTATCTTACTTGATGGCGCAGTGGGTTAATCCCCGAGTGGTTACATTCATTTTTACTGCGTGGCCAACAGGAATGTCTACTGGTTCGTTAATTTTCTGCTACCTTTGATTAAAACAATTGGTTTACTTAAAAACTTGTTTTTATTCCTTAATGCAGGTTATGGTAGCATGTTACAAAGATTCACGACAAATACACTGGTCGATACTTAACTTCACATTGGTTCCCTAACCATCACTTGAAAGTACATCAAAAAACGCCCCGGTATCGTAGGGAGTTCAATTTCGTACGTCGGATAACGCAGGGCCGCTAGCTGCTTAGTTTTGCTTAAAATGAAACCATTCATTGCCCAAAAAGGCGTTAAAATAATGGAGCGCAAGTAAATACTTGCTTCACCGAGCCATCTTGGAAGGCTGCTCTCTTCCTCTTTGCGCCGTGCTTCTTGTCTCTCTATCGACCGGCGCGCGATGCGACCCAACCTACTTTTCGACCGATAGGGAGCTCGCGTCTCAAATGACGTGTTACAAGTACCATCGCGACGCGCTTTTGTCTAGCTACGTGGCTAAATGCCAATCACTGCGTTTATAACCCTTATGTAATTTAGAGACAAAAATAGCAGAGATTGAAATCGCATGCACGCAGCATTTACCAACCTATTCTCTTTGACGTGTTGATACATAGGTTGCCCGCACGAGCCACTGCAACCCACCCGTACGTGGTTCAGCTTGGTGTCCCACGAACGACACTGTTTAAAAATTCTTTCATCGGGAGAACCTCATTACTCTGGAACGACCCCCTGAAGCCGTGTTCCCCAGCAAGTATAATCTTCAAAGATTTGAGATCAACGTGAATCGTTTTTTGCGTACACGCACCGCTCGTAGAGCGCCATAAAAGATTAATCCTGCAGTGATGTGCCTTATGTTAAAAAAAAAAAGTCACTGAGACTTAACTTTATGCAGTCTGTGCCTATAGGTATTGCCTGCGGCGTTCCACAGGGATCCATCGTTAGTCCTCTATTTTTTACTTGATACACCTCTCAACTAACTATGCACCTGAGATGTGCTTTTGTGCACCTTTATGCGGTCGACACTTAACTGTATATATCATTTCACCCAGAAAATATCCTTGAGGCATGATAGACTGTCAAGTGACCTAGAATTATTGTTGAAGTCCTCTACAAATCACTGCCTCGAATTAAATCCAAAAAAGTGTGAACTCATTCCATCTGGACGTGCCCAATGTCAGAACGAGTATCAAAACCTGCTTCGCGTCTGCCTAAATAACGAGATGTTGAACTGCTCAGCTAGCGCCAGGACTCTTGCTTGACAATAACCTCAGGTTCTTACAACATATAAATATCTGTATCAAGAAAGCTTTTGTCAATTTAAACCTAATATTTAGTCAGAGAGTACAAGCCCTAAAAAATTATTATGGGATGGCCTGGTCCTGTCACAACTAACCTTCTCTGATACGCTATACTGTCTTTGAGAACGAAATGCCAGACGCATCCAACTTATTCAGAATAGCTGTGTACGAATGTTGGGTGGTATAAGAAGATATGAAAGAGGAGTGAGTACTAAAATGAGGGAAATTGGTTGGTTCAATATAAGGGAAAGAAGATTGCCTCAAAATCTAGTCTTATTCAATAAAATAATCTGTAAAAAGTATCTCGCTTATCTATACCAAAAAATCAAATTTAGATATGATGCACATGCCTTGGATCTAAGACATAAACTTAAAATGTCTCCTCCATTATACAAACTACCTTATTTGAAAGGTCTTTCTTATCATTTACCTCTACTTTATAATAAAATCCCGGTAAATTTAAAATGTGCTCCACCCCAAATATTTAAATCTGCTCTGCCAGATTCGAATATAGCTCTCAGTCTACACCTCGATAAATACCACCCTGTACTTATGGATATGGATAGTTTATATTTAAATAGTTTAGAAATTATTAAAATTACTGCAAGAAACTACCGAACTACCGACATATTATTATCATACAATTATCAGTACATCATCGTATAGCTACTAATTAAATTTAGGTTAGGGATAAATAATACTAAATAAAAGTTTTTGGGTTAAGTGAGGAAGCCTGGCTTCAACTCCGCCTTTTATCTATTTGTATATTATACAATAAAGACATATTTTTATTTTTATTATTATTATTATAAATTTGAAAGAGCTTCTTAAAAACCGTAGTATAGTAGTAGTAGTAAAATTTGTAGTATCCCTGTCGTCTGTCTAGCAGTTTATTAAAAATTTGAAAAGCTTTGCATACAAATTTGTGAATCTGCTTAATGGTGCTTTACAATATACAAAAATAAGAAAATTCAACCTATACGATACCAGGTCTCCATATATGGTCATTCACAACCAACCACGGCCCAAAAACTGGTTACAATAATAATATGTTTTTATAGCATAAAACTGTAGTTTTACAACTTAGAACAAGTTTAACTTATCTACACATTGTCTTAAATTAACTTTTGTCGAAACAAGGGATATCGGATTTCTAGCCTAACGTCCGATTATCGTAATAATGTTGGGTATAGATATATAACTAAATTTATAACCCTATAACTTTAATAGTGACAATTTCTTATGTAACTATTATGACCGCCCGTATAGGGGTCAAAATATAGTTAGTTTAAGACTTTGTTGTTAGATATAATTGTAAGCTACTATTTGTCGTTACAAATTTATCTTAAGACCCAGTTCTACTATCTTTTTGGACCGTAATACTGTCCATAGATGTAGAAACCTTTATTCTCATTTTAAGCAAATCTTTTAATGCATTTTTTAACTTATACACCGGCTGTGGGAGTGTGAAGCCTCCTTTTAAATTTATTGGCATGGGCTGATCCGCCATTCCGCCAGTCACCTAAAGACTAAGGTAAAAGTTGCTTAAATATACAGAGTGGCAAAAAAGTCGCGCATAATGCCTGTGACGTTTGAATTATACTCCATTCCACAATAATTCGTTGATAATAGTAAGTATCTTTATTTTAATCATGTAATTAAATAGCTATTAATAAATTTATACAAATACACTAATCTACAATATTATAATATCATCTATGCCTAAACTAATTATTACGGGCCTTACGTTACTATTAATTATGTTATTATATTGGTATATTAGGTAGGGTAATGGCAAATTGCAGGTGTTCAATATAAAACAGAGTATTTTCATCTTAGTTCATCAGTCGTTTGGTGTTTGTCAAGCTGTGCGTTAAAGGTATTTTCGTATGTGTTATTGAGCATCCAAAATATATGAGATCTGTGTGAAACTTCAGATAATATTGCTTCCGGAAGTTATGGTGTAACGAAGAAAAAACATTTATCACTTAATGCCAAAAACATCATAAAGAACGTTTACTGTACCCTTTTAGAAAAAGGGTATGACCGGAGTGCAAGTTTTAGTGAAACGAGTATTTTGACCAAAGTTGCATTAACGACAGTAAAAGATATAGTGACCAAACCCATCCAGCCAAGGAAAAAACGGTGTGACAGCGGAAACTTGAGAAGCATCGAAGAAGCTGATAAAGACTTAATTCGGAGGAAAATTTATGACATGTACAGTAAACAAAAAGTCCCAAAATGGATACGCTAAAAAAGGTACTTACAGCAGACGAAACCAAACATTTCATGTGGCAGGACAATCCTTTGGAGAATAGTAAAAGCAATGGGTTTTAAATATCGTACCATTGACAAACGACAAGTACTAATGGAATCGCAGCGTTTACAAGTATGGCGTAGAGATTATTTTAATCTTATCAGACAATATAGGGAAGAAAATCGTTCAATTATATACTTGGACGAAACTTGGTTTGATACCCACGACACTCCTAAAAAAGCTTGGAGCGATTCAACAATCAAATGTCAAACTAAAGCTCCCTCAAACAAAGGACAAAGAATTACGATATTACATGCAGGTTCAGAAAATGGATTTATTCCGAACGCTCTATTAGTATCTGCGAAGAAAATTGCCAATTCATCTTTGGATTACCATCAAGACACGGATGCTATATTGTTTGAAGATTGGTTTCAGAATCGTCTGCTTTCGAATGTGCCCAAAAGTAGTGTTATTGTGATGGACAACGCTAGTTACCACAGTCGCCAACTAAATAAAGTACCGAATTCAAATAATACAAAAGTGGAAATTCAAAACTATATGATGGAAAATAATATATATTTTGAGGAAACCTATACAAAAAAGGACCTTTTAAATGTTTTAAAAACATTCAATATTGAAAAAGAATATATCTGTGACCATCTCGCAAGTGCTAATGGTCACACAGTTTTACGCCTCCCACCGTATTACCGTATTTTTAACCCAATAGAACATATATGGAGCCAGTTAAAGACGATGATTAGAAGAGAAAACACATCCCCTACACTAAGTAGTTCTGTTATAGAATTAATTAAAAAATGTGTAAATAATATCCCAGTAGAAAGTTGGAAAAATTCTGTGAGACACGTGATTCAAGTCAAAGATTCCTATAACATAATTATTAGTAAGGTAAGGCCCTTAATAATTAGTTTAGGCATAGATGAAGACGATAGTGATAGCGAAACAGAGCTACATATAGAGTAGGTTAAGTTAAATATTGTATTATTATAATATTGTAGACTAGTATTTTTGTATATCTAAATATTAATAGCGATTTAATTACATGATTAAAATAAAGATACTTACCTATTATTTTATATTTGTTTTTTTGTTGAAAATAGCTAACCTAAACTATGGAAATTAGTAGGTAATCAGGACCTGTGCCCTTTCAAAAGGTCCGGTGCCTACACAATAGATATTTGTCAGGTAACTTATTTATGGCTGGGATTACGACTGAGGGTTGTCATTTAAATTTTATTGCGGTCGAGAAATAAACGAATTATTGTGGAATGGAGTTTATCTTTTATACGAAAAAGTGACCTTTATGAAAGTTGTTTAGTAAATTATTCCTCACATTTCTACCTGCAACAATTTTTTCTGTCAATTCTGGTTTGGTTGCCATAGAGACTAACTTACACCCTACATATGATTACCTATTTAGATTCTACTGGAAAAACTCTGAATTTTTGTATTTCAAATTTTTATTTATTTAAAATTGTAACAAACTTTATAATAACAAAATAAATAGCCTAGAAAACTGACCAACTTAACATCGGAATAATAAACAAGTAAACCTTTTCAGTTGATCAGGTGTTCAACATGACCATCATTTTCTACTAAGCAGAGCGCCGGTCGATCCCTGAACCCGTCTACAACGTTTAAAAGGAAGTCCTCTGGAAAGGTCCGAATTTCAGCACTAAATCTGACTTTTAAAGATTCTAAATCATTTGCACGGTTAACGTAGGCTTTGTTCTCTAAGTTTCCCCACAAAAAGAAGTCGAGCGGGGTTAAGTCCGGGGATCGCGCAGGCCAGTCAATAGCACCTCTTCTGCCTTTCCAACGTCCTGGAAATTGTTCGCTTATGTATTATCTAACATTTGCCGCATAATGCGCAGGTGCTTCATCTTGCTGGAACCATACCTGTTCGTTTATGCCATTATTTACACCCGGTAAAACCATTCTGCAAGAAGGAATTATGGGATTCTTTACCGCTCGACACACCGTCGACTGATTTATTGGAGGCCTATTTGGATATAATTCATTGAAAAGTTGACAAACCTGATCTTGCGACCTCTTCATATTTCCGTAACCGCTCATTCCTAAAATTTCAACTCGTTGTTTTTCATTCAGATGAACCATAGTGTAAACAAATTAGAGAACAGACAACAGAAAATTACACAGGAACTCAAAATTGACACCTCTTAGGTCGCTGTCATTAAAACACCTTGACTCTACTGGTGGGTATTAGGTAGGAATAATTATAATTATGAAGTTGTTCATTTTTGAACTGTCATTATCTTGGAAACGCTTTCAGATAGGTGAAAATTTGAAATACAAGAAATTCAGAGTTTTCCCAACAGTATCCAAATATGCAATCATATGCAGAGTGTTCCATTTAAAAAAGGTAAGTTAGTCTCTATGGCAACCAAACCAGAAATGACAGAAAAAATTCAGGTAGAAATATGGGGAGTAATTTACTGAACAACTTTCATAAAGGTCACTTTTTCGTATACCAGGTAATTCAAAAGTTAGATGCATTATGCGCGACTTTTTTGCCATTCTGTATATATACATATATGTGTAGTACATGTGTGTGCTTTTAAAGTTTGGGTACACGGATCCATGCTATTAATTTTATCACTTCCATTAATAGTTTCATATTTGACTAGATAGCCCATACGAATACTACATTTGCGCTTTATACCTTAGTCTGTAGATAAACTTTCTAATACCCATAAGATTAATATTATAATTCCAACTATGAATTCCAGCGAGTGCTGATAGAACAGATTTGGAGTCAGACACAATGACAAGGTTGGAATTAACATTATTTTGAGATGCAAACTCTAGTGCTTTCAGAATTGCTATGATCTCAGTTGCGTAAATTGAGAAGTATTTGTTAATTTTAAAAGTCGAGGCTATATTGTCACACTGAACAAAAAAACAGCAACATTTCCTTCACAAGATTCTTAGAGCCGTCGATATATTGCTGAAGAGATACAGATGATTCTGCATTTAATATACGTTTGTTAGCTGTTGTATGATAGTGGCAACATTTTCTCATAGACAACAGGTTGCCACTCTCTGCATACGGTAGCTCTTATTGTGGAGGCACTGGGTCGTGCTCCGTTACATACTTACACTTTCCCTTCGTTATTGGCTTGCTTTGGGTGCCACCTGGTTTGATAGAAGTCCAAACCAGGAAAAATATACCGAATGTCAGTGCTATTGGAAATCTATACAATAAAAAACACTAGAATTTTCCCACACAAACAGTAAGGTCTTTTACTAATTAAAAAAAGGAATATGAAAGAAAAGGGGATTTATGAAAGTTTGTTATCTTAAAATATGTGTAAGCTCCTAAGTCCCGACTTCTGCTGCGACAACAGAACTATAGTGGCATGGTCCCAAGTGGTTCCTGAGGGCTACTCGTGATTACCTAGGTGGAATTTAGCTCGTATAGATTAGCGTATACCTTTCCATTTACTCAAAATGGGTCACAACCTTCGTGAGAATGCATTAACGAAATAGAGGTAATAGTTTGTGTTCTCCAATCTATTTAGAGTCTTTTAGACGAGCTTCACACGTTTGTGCCAATTAAATTATTTAGACCAGTTATCGGCCAAATTAATACAGAACTGAAAAGATATTTTATAAAAATGGACACATATTAGATAGTTTTGGTTGTTTCAACTAAGTTTCTACAAATGTTTTAAATTATGAAAGGGTTGTTTATTCCCTAGCAGAACACAAAATCTCAGGCACAGAATTACTATAATCTGAGGTAAAAACTTATTATTTACTACAATTACCAAATTGGAACAGGAACAAATTAATTAAACTAACCTAAAAACAACTAATATTCTTCAATTATCTGATAAGTATGTTAAATAAATTCAGACTGGCATTTAGTGAATTTTATAAATTATCTCTAATATGAATAACTCGAAAATTTGCATGATCAAAAAGGCTGAGAACATTTAAGAAACCGTTTGAATTAATGTAGAAAAGAGAGTTACTAGAGGATTAAATCTAGATAGTATAATTGACATATTTGCTGAGAAACAAACGTCCCAGAAAATCGCTTTTAAAATAAGTAAAAGTAATAGGAATATTTATCTTTTAGTTTGATTTATTTCCTGATTTACCCCTAAAAAACATTTATGTTTCAAAAGTATTTAAGTTCTTGCCTATGATATACAGGGTGTCCAAGATAAGAATGGGATAGCATTATAACATAATGGTAACATCTTGTAACTGTGGAACCCAAAACATTGTACATCTGGTGTAATCGTTTGAAATTCTTCCAAAATGATTGACGTAATTCTTCCTCCGTTTAAAAATTACTTTGTTGCACATAGTTTTTGAGGGATAAAAGTCTAAAGGGGTGAGATCAGGCGATCGCGCAGGCCAACAAACAGCTGAATGCGTACCTAACCATCTATCAGGAATTCTATTTGATTAATATTCTTGGACATTTCTCGAATTATGAGCGGGGTCCCCATCTTGTTGAAATCATAAGTTATTGATTTGTGCTAGTGGTAAATTATTATCCAACCAGTCTTCCAAATTATGATGTAGTAAGTTTTGATACCGCGCCGAATTTAGTGTTAAAACCAAAACGATGTTGGTGCCTATAGTATGTTGCTTAATGCGAGTAATAAATCATTATTGAACTATAAAGCCCAGTGGCCTTCGCCGTATTCCATAGGTGTAGTCCAATTATTATTATTGTACCTACGATTATTGTCAGGGGTCCCTAGATCGAGTAGTAGTTTACCTACCTGTGCCTCACTGTTTTAAAAATTTGAAATGTTTAGTTACTTTCCGGCAGTTGTCGGAAAGCTTCGTTTTTGAAGATGGCTAGTGTTTCTGAATTTGTTGCTGAGAAACGGATTAGTAAAACTGCTCTCTCTAAAAATGAGAAAATTATTATTCTCAATGTGTTCAATGCTCTTCGCCACCAGAATTCATCATTCGGAGTTGCAGAAATAGTTGAAATGTGTTCAAATATGACTGGAGTCGGACAGTCAATAATATACCGACTTGTGCACGAGGATAAACGCGGCCCATCAGGTCACCAAAGAGGAGTACAGGAAGAAAAGAAACTGTAATAAATGAGAATGAAAAGACTGCCATCAGAAGAATCATACACTCGTTTTACTTAAAAAAAAATACCTACCTTGAACAAAATAATGTCTGAAATGAAAAGGATGATTTCATTCATGGGTAAGAAGAAACTATGGAAAATTTTGAAGAAAATGAATTTTTGTTATGAAAAAATTCAAAACAGAAAATCACTTTGAATAGAGAAAGACAAAATCAGCTGCTGGCGACGACGATATTTGAGGACAGTTAGACAGTTTCGAAGGGAAAATAGGAATATATATTATATGGACGAAACTTGGTTAAATGAAGGATACACCATTGGTAAAATATGGCAGGACAAACATATAAATAGCGCGAGACAAGCTTTCGTGGAAGGATGGTCCACTGGAATAAAAGCACCCTCGGGAAAAGGTAAAAGATAACTTATTACTTACATTGGCACCAAAACTGGATTTGTCGATGGCGGCTCACTAAATGAAATCAAAACGGACTGAAGAGTATCATAAAGACATGAACGCTGATGTCTTTAAAGAATACTACGAGCAAATGCTAGATTTTATTCCTCGTGGGTCTGTTATAGTCATGGATAATGCCAGCTACCACTCAAGAAAATCCGAAAAATTACGTCTTTTTGGAAAAAAAAAATGATATCATTCATTGGCTTACTGTAAGTAAGAAGCCATTTTAAAAAGATATGCTGAAAAAGGAGCAACTGGAGATTGTAAAGTTGGATAGACCTCTTTCTACGAGACTTGTTGTCGACAGAATCGCTTCAAAACGAAATATAACGGAACTTCGCCTTCTGCCATATCACTGTGAATTAAACCCCATAGAATTGGTGTGGGCGCAAGTAAAGGGTTTTTAGCAAGGCATAACATCACTTTTAAAATAAGAGACGTTGGAAACCCCTTGCAAATGGAGTAAGTGCATCGAACATGTGATTGAATTAGAAGAAAGAATGTGGGAAGCTGATAACATGCTAGAAAACACTGTAGAGTCTCTTGTTATTTCTCTGGACCCCAGCGACGATAGTTCATCAGACTACTCGGAACGTGATGACTAAAACTTAAAAATCAAGTTGTTGTATTGTACATAGTACATTTTTTTAATAAGTATTAATATTAATTCTAAGTTATCTATTTTAATATTATTCTTACTTACATATAATTTTTTATCTACTTAATATAAGAATAATTAATATCTCAATTATCTGTCTCTATAATTATATTAAAGTATAATTATTATTATACTTATTATTCGAATAAACTAGCTGTAATAACGCCGCTCTCACATTACTTTTATTCCCCAAACTCTTTTTTCTATTGTGTGCAAATTAGGGTGACCTAATTTAGGACCGTTTCGGGATGTGTAGGTCTTAAATATCTGAAATACGAAATTTTTAAAAACTGTCATTGCAATTTACCTGAAATTTACAATGCAACCTTTAAGTTGTTCACCCTGCTTAATGGGTCCTGACATTGCAAATTTACATTTTAATACTCTCTCGCATTAAGCAACGGAATATAGACATTTTGTATAATCGTGGATTTTCTATGAACCAATAATGCGTATTGCTTCTGTTACACATTCCGTTATTGGTTATCATACTTTTATCAGAAAATAAAATTGTATTGACAAAATTTTCATCGTTTTGACATTGCCTAGTGTACCATTCACAAAATACCCTTCGCGTTATGTCGTCTCCCGGTCTTAGTCCTTGACAAATTCGCAATTTGTACGGGTGATATCGGTTCTTACGCAAAATAAATTTGTGCTGTAGATATTGGCGACCCACTTACTTTTTCAATGTTTCTAACTGCCTAATTAAATGACCCATACTGCAATAAATTAGCAACCATTCTTTTCATTCGGCTGTAATCTTTCCGGGTAATTATTAAATACATTTCCTCAGCTTCTCCAGTATTTCTATACCATAAAATGTAGCACTGTAACATATCAAACTTTTCTTCAAAAAAGAAATGTACAATCATTTTTAAACGAATTGAAATACCGCGTACCTAATTAGATTTTTATTCTGATAGTAAATTGTCAATAAAGACGAATGTTTTTTTTAAAAGCCCACTATGTTTATTGTATGGTTTTATGATAGTACGATTTTATTTGTTATATTTTAATAACAATGACAAAGGTACCTATGTAAATTGTTAGTTTAACCAATATTGTAACTCCTACCGTTTCCAAGATTACAATGCTATCCCGTTCTTATCTTCGATGCCCTGTATATTTTCATATGTAACCAGTGTATTTATTACACTTTTCTAAATAAAGTATGAATATTTGAACGAGTATTGCGGCAAGAATGTTTATTTTTTGCGCACACTCCCCAAGTTCCATTAGTAACTCACGAGCCGTGTGGAGATCTATATCCTATATAATTTTACCTAACTTTTCCCTAGCTCCCGAACATTTAATAGGATCACTTTGTTGTCACGAGAACTTTTTATCAGCATCACATACACTACAATTTCTCAAAGTTTCAGCCAAATTCACCGAAAGTCAGTTTTCATAATATGATTTGTGCGGGGTCCTTTGGTACTGAAATTTTTTTAAGGTGGAAAATTTATATTTTTAAAAAATTTTGATGTATACTATTCAATGAAGTGTCGACAAAGAGTCAAAGCATTCTGTATATAGTCAGATTTTAATAAGAAATTTTGTACAATAAACAACGTTGCACTTAAAGAATGACCACAGAAAATCAGTCACAAAAGCAGTATAACAGGTTCGTGGTAAAACGATTCAAGTACATTTGAATATACATATGTATTTAATTCCAAATGAAATATGTTTTCTTGGCATAATATCTTGTTTTACTGTCTAATAGAAAATAGTAAAGAGGCGAAATGAATTAAAATCTGCTTGCTACTAAATAATATAGCTATTAACTGGGAGGTATGTACTTATCTACTTAATTTATTTCTTCCTCTAATACCGAATAGCCCAAAAGAGTTCTAACTTTATTTTTGGTAAGCGTAATCAGGGTGTTATAAGTTTATATTTATTCAGGGGAAGATAGAGTGTACCTAAACTTTTTCACTTTTGACCGCCTCAATTGGTAGTGCGTTATTTAACCTGAGGACGAGTTGGCTGAAAGTTTCGTTTATTTTATAATATAATATAATTCGTGCAATACAAATTACACACAATTTCCGACATATACTCTTGTTATTTGCGCAAGTACACTAACGCACTCGTAACTTGCATTGTGCACCACTTATTATATTACTTTTTACTTTGGTCCAATCATACAAAAAAAAAACTAAAATGCAATTGGTATTTACAGTTGACATAAATGCCACATGATCCATTTCGTTTTAAAAAAACTGAAATGCTAAAAAAAAACAATTAAAAAGGCCCACGTCTATGAAAATATTAGAAAGGCGTCGATAATGCGGTAGCCAGCTGGCGCCACGTACGTTTTTCACGCTTATAAAACGTCTGAAAGAGGCCTTACCTAAAATATCGTTAGGATGATTGACATACAACATGCCAAATGATGCATGTTATCTCGGTCGAAATAGGATTTTTATAAATGAGTTTATGTTTCTCTTTCTCTATTGGAGCATGCTACAGCTGTTAATTATTATTTATTGCAAATAGATGTTTATGTTCTCTTTTGATCTATATACCAATATACAATTATTTTAGGGAACTACATATTTTTTATGCGTTGTTATGGCGAGTGTTGTCAAGCAAGTTAACCGCTACTGTGTTTACGTGGTTGTCGAGTCGTGAGAGGTAGTTTTCACTGGCGCACCTTGCCTCTTGTAGTACTGTAGTAATGTTTAAACCATTATGTAAAGTTTGATTACATGATCACTATCATCCATAATAAAATTGTCTTAATGCTTAAGACCGTTTCAAGATGTAAATATTTGAGCGAGATGTGGAACCATACAGTTGAATTCCATAGTTCCAGGCTTCCAGGCTTTATAATCACTTTGTATATTATTGGCTTATTCTCCAAGGACAATTTTCGGCAGATCAACCAATAAAGCTTAGAGTGCTTGATATTTAGCTGCTTTTCCTCTTGTTAAAATTTGGGGTTTCCAATTAAGCTGTTTATCGAGATGCATTCCCTGGTACTTTATGGGGTCGGATTCTGGAAGTACCTGCCCGTTTAGGATCATACTAGGGCATGTCTCTTGTCGTAAGGTGAACGATATATGTGTACATTTTTTAGCTCGCTGGCCTTTATTCTGCAGCTATAACGGCTACCACTGCAGTGTATAATTTTTGGGAGAGTGTCTAGCGCAACATTTTTATCATACCTTAGGGGTACAAGTTCATCGCCGTCGAGTTTCCAACCCCAATCTACAGGATTCATCTCGCTAGCCGTACTCATTCATGTCATGATCTGGTAGCATACTCTTAGACAATGGAATTTTTTGGAAGACTCAGTTGGAGAAGACGTTCTGAATAAACAAACGATTTGGCTGTGACCACTTTCTTGGTAAGTGTCTGGTACCGCAAGGCTGCCAAAAACTTACTGTTGCAACCGAATATAACAAGCATCGCTTAATTGCTAATTCACACAGGAATAAAGGACACCTATCAAAAATATGATCGAATACTGACTTTACCAATACTATAAATACGAGAGGTGGAATTACATCCTGTGAATGGATGAATCAATTAGAACTATGTAACACATAACACACTACCGAGAATAGACAAGAAAATTGATGTGGTACACTTGGGGTGGTGTTTGTTGACTGATTATCCGATCGAAGATACGGTGGTTTGCTATTAGCTTCAGCATAATATAGGAGATGAATTAGCAGGTCAGTATTATTTCCAATAAACGTGGTGGAACATTCCTGTATACTGTTAACCGCAACCTTTGCAATATTTACGTTAGAAATAAGATTGTTATAGCGATTTGCCGATTTTGAAGGTTATCGGCGGCCATTTTGCCAGATTTTGGTAGACTTTTCTTCTGATGGTCGGTACCCCTAGTAGACAAAAAAACCGCTCAGGTTTTGTTGTAATTTGTTTTAGGTTATGGATTTTTTTACATACATTGTCTGGTATATTGATTATAATTTTAAATTTGAAGATTTAATTCGGTCGGGATGATTCTATTGAGTCTGGGGATTTTAGTGAGATTTTAGAAATTTAATCTGATTTGAAATTTACTGCTTTAATCTAGTTTTGCACAGATTTTAGGGTGAGAGCCAGTCATTGCGGCCTCTGCCTGCAAAGCCAACGTTATCATGATTTGAACGTGCTCTTGTATTTTGCTTTGCCATGCCTCTATGTTTGTTGCTGTTTAAAAATTTGTTTTGGTTTTGATTATTTCTCAAAGCATTATTGTTTTGTTAGCTCCATATAAAAGTTGGTTGCGGAATATTATTGACAATACCTAGATTCGTGTTTTCGCTTCTAATACGACGGATCACTTCCGGATGTTTTGGAGAATCTTTAGAATTGGTTGCATGACCACCGTTACAGTTTGCGCATTTCAATGGGTCAGTGTGTGGGCACGCTGCAGAGAAATGATCTTTAGAGCACTTTAGACTTTGATTTAGATGTACACTTAAAGTGCGTGTGTCCAAATAGTTGACAATGATGGCATTGCGTTGTTAGTGGTTTCCCCCTTTGTGTTTTCAGACAGACACGAATATGATCAAGGTGTCTTAATTGGCATATTTTTCCCTTCTGTTTTTGGCAGAAGAACCAGAACTAGAGGCGCATCAGAACCATCTGCACACTTCCATCTTATTACTCTTGAAGGGGTGAAACCCAGTTCCACCAAATCCTCCGTTACCTTTTCTCAGACCATGTCTCGAGGACCTATCTGATGACGACATGAAGCTCCTCTTTAGCGAATTTATAAGAGAAATGTTTAATGTTTTAACTTTTTAGGAATGTCAGAATTTTGTGGTAGTCTGATGAAGTTGTCGGGTGGATTTTTATCCCCTCAGCAGTCCCTATATTGCACTACCAAAATGGTTACTTTTGGCAGCCAAACAACGCGAAACTTTGGTATATATGCTCTTTTCTCTAATTGAATGGACGGAACTTCAATGCCTTATTGCGTCTCGTTATTATCGTTTGTTTGTACACTTTTCTGGCAGTTACCAATGCTTTTTATGTAGTTACCCCTGCTTGTACTGGACACGGAGTTTTTGACAAAATCATTCAATATACTAGCGTCAACTTTATCTAATGCCGGAAAACTATCTTTATTCTGTAGATTTCTGTGCCGCGTGTCCATTTCGTTAGTCTGTAATTAGTTCAATTAGTTTTGGTCATCGTCTGAGTCTTCGGTGCTTGTACGTTTTTTGTCGTTTACTTATATCATGTATATGCCGTTAGATTCAATGCCTGCGTTTATCTGGCTAAATACCGTATCATTGGTGTATGTTTGTATCTTGTTAGTATTTGTAATAGTGTCAGAATTGTGAGGAATGCTAGTGTTAGTGCTATCTTTAGATTGGCTCTCTAACCTTGCTATGAGGTCCTATAGTTTGTCGTTCTGAATCTTCAGTTGTATAATTTGTGCGTCCCGACCAGCTTTCTCGGCTATGAATTTAGCTAGTGTGCCGACGAACTTCCGACCTCATCTTTCATTTGTGTCGCGCAAAACATGTGCCCACTTCTCCTGTATTCTATGCTCTCTGAGATTCTTCTCCTTTTGAAATTTAGCTGCACCTCTACGTGATCTTCATCTTTTTTTTTTTTTTTTTTTTTTTTTTTTATGATAAGGCACAGCACTACAGGATAAATCCTTTATGGCGCTCTAGGAGCGGTGCGTGTGCGCAGGAAACGATTCACGTTGGTCTTGAATCTTTGGAGACTATACTCGTTGGGGAAGACGATCTCAGGGAGGTCGTTCCAGAGTGATGACGTTCTCCAGATGAAAGAGTTTTGAAACAGTGTCGTTCGAGGGACACTAAGCTGAACCACGTACTGGTGGGCTGCAGTGGCTCGTCGTGTATTTCTACCATGCACCGCTCTGGGTGGTATTAAGCGGGCAACCTCAGTTGAACACTTGCCATGAAAATATTTGTAAAATAGACTCAAGTCGCCAACCTGCCTTCGATGTTCAAGGCTTTCCAGGTTATTTGTCAGACTATGGTCACCGATCAAGCGAATGGCTCTTCTTTGAATGGAATCTAGCAATCTCAGGGTATGTTTAGGAGCAGAGCCCCAAATATGCGAACAGTACTCTAGTGATGGTCGAATTTGGGCTTTATAGAGCATCAAAAGTTGTTGGGGTGTATAGAGGTTCTTTGTTCGGAAAAGTACTCCAAGCTTTTGCGAGGCTGCCTTAGCAATGGCCGCAACGTGGCCATGCCAAGACATATGACTATCCAGATTTACGCCCAATAAATGAATTGATGAAGCCAAGGGAATTGAGTGTCCCGCCATAACTATATCCGGTTCTTCAACATTAACTTTTTTAGAAAAAACTGCCGCCTGGGTCTTTTTAGCGTTAAATTCTACTTGGTTACTGTCACCCCAAGACAAAATTTCTTCCAGGTCTTTGTTGAGATGTGAGACCTCTTGCTGCCTATAGAGATGTGCATTAGCAGCCGATGTCCGAGCATCCAAAGTAAAAGTTGAAACAAGTGTGCTGTCATCAGCGAAGCTATATATAGGATTTTTAGTTTTTTCCAAAAGATCGTTAATGTATAGTAAGAAAAGGGTGGGCGACAATATAGAACCTTGAGGGACTCCGGCGTTGATGTTAAATGTGTCTGAAAGAAATCCGTCCATCGCCACTCGCAGAGAACGGTCTTTAAGAAAGCTCGACAGCCATGAACAAAATTGAACCGGCATTCCGTATGCTCTCACTTTAGTTAGGAGCCCCTCATGCCATACTCGGTCAAAAGCCTTGGAAATGTCCAGTGCTACCGCCCGGGACTCCCCATGGTGTTCTATTGCGTTGTTCCAAACATGAGTAACATAAGCGAGAAGGTCTCCTGTTGATCTAGACTTACGGAATCCATACTGGCGGTCACTAATAATGTTGAAGCCTTCCAGGTATTTTAGTAATTTTTCGTTGAATCTTGAACAGAAGAATCGCTAATTGCTGGTGGTATAAGGGGCTTATTCGGCTTCTTTGGGGGCTCTATCTCTTGAACTGCTATAAATTACTGATAATTTCTTCCTGTTCGAAGGCTGCAACGTGACTGTACCTTCCGTGTTCGGTTCGTACCAAGTAGAGGTAATATCCGGTTAGGCCAAAACTGTTGTTGTATTATATTCGAAAATTGCACACTAGTATTTTTTACCTATTAACATCTGTGCATTTTCTCTAGCATTGCTGTGCTATTGCAAACGCATTTTTTGGCCTTTGTTTTCTACAATAACATTTTTTGTCGGAATCATAATCAAAGTAGTATTATTAATTATGACTTTTTGGAGAAAAAAAAGTTCCCATATCTTGTTAAACGATAATGAGGGAGCGTTTATGCACATAAAAAACAAAAACATTAATTATGGAAGGTACCACTTACGAGAGCATTATAAATTAATTAAACCAAAACGTGATCGGTTATTGTGTTCGCTGAAGGTGGATATAAATTATGGAATTTTTAATTGGCGAGCGCGCGGCCTCCAACTATAAAACGACAACGCGCCGTTAGTTTGAACCGTCGCCAAAAGCATTACACTTTATATTTATTATCAAAGTGAAAACGTGCTTTAGATATTACAAACTTTTCATTTTAATTGATTTTCTATACTAATTGCAAAAACTTAACACAGGATAGTCTTCTTAAAATGCCAAAACCGTACAGTATAGGGTGTCCCATTTTCGACACCACTTTCTAGTTATTGTCACAGTAAAAACGTGTTCTATATTCCAAAATTTGCGATGTGGTAAAAAAGGAAATTTGAGGCGGGCGAACTGCCACTGTCAGTCCGTATCTTCATCAATAATGGTCAGAATACAAACTATTGCTATCTTTAAATGGGGCGAAGTAATAATTGCTCATTAAATATGCAAGATGCATACCGGGGTATCAAGAACAATTTAAACACCATTCCTTAAAATCTATTGTGTTTACATTAAAGGATCCAAATTATGAGCATTCTTTAGGTAGGTTTACCCTGAATTTATCGCAAGCTATTGTTATATTTGAGGATTTACCATTGTTATTGGCCAAATTTCTTAACCAGGAACGCGTATTGCCTATTCTCCTAAAATTGTATCTATTATAATATATTCGTAGGTATTTATAGCGTATTAAAACATTTAAAAAATCGTATTAACTAATAAATAACAATGGGAAGTACTATTTTACATAATTTAATTACAAAAACAAGATATAATATAGAATCTTTCAACCAAACCATTTTCAAAAATCGAATAATACTTTGACGTTATGGCTTAATCATAGTCCGATTCGGAAGATGAACTTTTATTGACATCGTTTATGATAAGCGGTTTAACCATTTCTTAAATTTATACATCTACCTGCCACATTTTGGCTTCTTCTTCTACCACATGATCGATACACTTCTTCCACTTTTCCGCACTTTTACCTATAGCTTCATGAAAGAGTCTTTTTTTTAATCCACCATTTTAAAAGTCGTATTTTTTTCTTGCGACATCTGTCTTTATTTGAGCCCATATGAGTTCGATTGGGTTTAATTCGCAGTGGTAAGGAGGGAGTCTCAGCACAGATATTCCTCGTTACTTTGCGATTTCATCGACTACATATTTTTTGAACTTAGCCATTGTGTTATTTCGCTTTTACGCCACGCACTTGTCGGTAATTTTTCCGTCAGCCTAGAGTAATAACTTGCATTATCCAATACAATTATTGCATATTTTGGTATAAGATCCAACATTTGCTCGAACCATTCTTTAAAGACATCGGCATTCATATCTTCGTGATAGTCTCCCGTATTCTTAGATTGGAACATCAGTAGGCCACCTTTAACGAAGCCTTCAGAACTTCCATTATGGGTTATGATAAGTCGATGTCCTTTTTCAGATAGCGATCTTAATCCTGTGGACAATCCTTCCAAAAAAGCTTGCCTTGAACTTTTAATATTTTCATCCTGCCAAAATTTAGTCATAGTGTGGTCTTCATTTAGCCATGTTCCGTCTAGGTAAAATATTTTTTTGTTTTCTTCTCTGGCTTTTCGGATGCTTCTTAAGTAATTTCTTCTTTAACAGACGATATCGTTTCTGTCCATTAAAATTGATTGCCCATTATGTTTTTTCCACCCATTTTTTTTTTAATAATTTCCAAAGCGTATTTCTTTACATAAATGTGTAGTCCTAGTCTTTTCGGATTGAGGACAAAATTTTGTCCAGCGTGAGAACTTCTTTTTTTAAAAAGAAACTATGAACTTTTCTCCTTATTCTCTGCATTAAAATGTAATCCAGCTCAAGTTTTGGTCGTCCTGGAGAAGCTTTTGGAAGTTTGACGCCAATACTTTTTTCTTCCTTTCAATATTGTTATTTTCCCAACGTTAAGCATATTTGCTGTAAATTGCACTGCATTATCAACACTCAAATCCGTATTCTTACTTTTAATATAATGTAACAGTTAAAAGTTCATTTCTTTTCATTTACTGTACATGGATTGCCTCTAGGGCGTTTAGGCAATTGTTGAAAATTCTCTATATTTAGTTTAAAAAAACACTGACACTTCACAGTTTGACTAGTTTCACTGAGAAACAAACACCCAAGGTAGGTATGTATAGATATAATAAGGTGTATTATTTTAATAGAGGCGCTCATAAAGGCATAATAACCACATAATTAGCGAACAGGTAACCAGGATTAGGTACAAAAAAGGGAATAAAATGATTAAAGCAGAAACGGAATAAGTACCTAGACTCTAATTAGTTTTGATAAAATTACTTTTTCTACTCTAGAATTCCAGGTAAATGGTACGGTAATAATAATCAATACATTCTTTTAAGCTTAAAAATTTAATATTAAAATATATATTTGAAGACAAAACTTAAATTTAATGTCGATACTTGTACTAATTCTGCATAAATTTGAAAATTCAGGCCTATTTAAATCTATGCATGCCGAAAAATCTTGCCCCCCTTTATCTGTGTTTGAGATTGAAATACGATGTCGTCTATGGTAGCTTTAAGCTAGTTTTAATGACAATAAGCTAATTTTTTAGTGAAAATAGAAAAAATAATACGTTTAATAAACAGTACCAATTGTTGTGTTGTCGAAGTAACAAGTAGTAATATATCATTTTGGAAATAAGCTACCTAGTAGTGTAAAACCATTCGATGGAAGCAATTTTTTGAATTGGAAATTTAAAGTAAAACTACATTTGGGGCAGGCTGGTGTATTGGATAATAAAAAAATTCTTACCAATGAGACGGAACTTGCAGTTTTTAATGAAAATAATATTAAAGCAAGAAATATAATAGTGGAATGCCTGGCAGATAATATGTTAGGTATATGTTATTAACAGTTAAAGTAAAGAGAACAGAAAAGATGCAGAGTTTAAAAGGTACTTTTAATAAAAACGGAATTGCTACAAAACAGTTGGCTTAGACTGTGTAAAGAAATTTAAGAATAGTAGAGTAGAAAATGGGGATGTGGCATTTTCTGGTTTTTAAGATAAGAGTTGACACAATAGAACTGGAAATTGAGGAAATGTAACTAACTAACAAATTATCCTTTTGCAAAGAAGTAGGACACATACGAAAATATTGTCCGAAGAATAAATACCGATCAGATGGTAGTAGAAGACAGAATAAGGGTTCAGACATGGATTCGGGAATCTCCAGGCAGGTGATACTGAACACTGTGCTACGAAAGCTTGAAAAAATGGGGCTCGGAATATGAGTTAAATGAGCTAAAGTTCGTAGTGGAGCTACAAATCATTTGTTAAAAGTTGACAATCGAGAAGAAATTGCAAACCCGAAACAAATAAATTAATAAGTTAATATCGCAAGGAAAGGAGCCAACTAGGTTGTAATTAAGGAAGGTGATATAAACTGACAAGTGACAATGGAAAGAAGATAAATGTCAAAGATGTATGGGTATTAAAAGATTTATCTAATAACCTTTTATCAGTAAGTAAGTTAGCAGACGCTGCGTATGAGGTTACTTTTAAAAATAAGGAAGTATTGATTTTAAAAGGAAGAAATTTCTACTAAACAAAATTTAAAATTCTACCTGAAGAAAGCATACATCTTACGAATGGAGAAAAGGCATGCTTTTACATAGAAAAATGGGGCATTCTAGTAAGAACCCTGCTCCAGAAATATGTGAGATTTTTTGAAAAGGTAAACAAGCAATATTGCTATTCAAGTTGTCGGAAAAATAAAGAATAGCAAGAATAATGTTAGAGGTAATCTTTGCAGATGTATGTGGCAGTGGCGGCTCCTGGTCAATTCGGCAGGGGGGTCAAAACGCAGTTAAGAAAATAAAGAAAAAAATTTTGGATGCACCACCTTTTTTTTGGTTCATATTCCTTGCTTTTAAAAAGGAAAAAAAAGCAAAGAATCCGAAACTCACTGATTAAAAAAAACATGAAACATACGAAAAAAACTTACCCTATCCTATAACTTTTTATATGTTTTATTTGTTTAAACTCACCATGCACTTGAGTTCTGTGTTTTAAAATTTTACCTTCATATGTTTTAAATCATTAACCCCCCTTTTACTGCAAAAATCGAATGCAGGAAAAGAAAAACACGGAAAGCAGAAAACCATCTCCAAACCACTTTTATTTTTGTCCTGAGCACCTAAATGTTCAAATTCCAGGCGTTTTTCGAAAGATAAACCATTGCTTTCTTTTAAATACAGTTTCGCGAACTACTAACAGGACAATTTTAGTGTTTAATACCTAATTAATTTTAAAAACAAACTAACAAAAATATTCGATTGCGCGCCTAAAATAAATATTTAATTAAATGTAAACAAACCAAAGTAAGGTTAGGTGTGGATGTTGAAAACATATTATCGATAATATCACATGGATGATACTTTTTCGATATATACTTATTAGTCTTTTATTCCGATATATCAGAGTATGCAATATATAAAAAAGTAACTATCGAATATGGATATATTTTTAATAATGAATGTAGGTATGATTTCGTTCGCCAACAACAACGCTCATGCAGCGGCAGCGCAGTCACTAGGCGAGGATGCGACATTTTTTTTCGATATGAAATCAACATTCCTATTATTGTGCAAATTAGCAGTCTGCAGTAACAGCCCGTCTTCCGTCTTTTTCCACCACATTCTAAAAATTAAAACGTGCGTTCGAGCTCAATCGAAAAAAGAAAACCGGCTGACAGCCCAGAAAAGCTCTATTTCTTGGCGTTTCATGCAAGCGCGAGAGTGATAGCATGCTATTTATTCCTCTTCTTACCCTCATAGGATTTGTTGCGTGACGCCAATTTTCGTGGTCAAGCTCAATATTGACCTGAAGATTTCGCGGGGACGCACAAAAAGTAGCGTTACGGCTAGTTTCTCTCGCTCATTGCGTGCGTTACATTAAATACGAGGGATATTTTAGAGGTAATAGTACCAGAGCAGAACTAAAGTTTGATTGATTAAATGGATTTTGATTTTAAAGTTAAATATTAACAAGATTAGTGTTAGGTGGTGCTGTGGCGTGGGAGGTCATTGCCCGAATGACCTTATGGTAGAGCCGCCACTGGTATGTGGTCCAATTAACTACGCTACATAATATGAAAAAAGATATTTGTTGATTTTATGGATCTTTATTCATATTCTAGTGTTTGCTACGTGATTGCTAATAAGAGCGAAGTTCATGAAAAGTCTATAGACTATACAGGGTGTTACAAATTCGACATACGAGCATTGGAATCTCGGAAACCATGGGAGTTAGAGAAACGGTTAAATGGGGGCAAAGTTGTGCAATTCGGTGCTGATTAAAATGACACTTTATAAGTTTTAAAATTCCGAATACTTCTTTACTTTACTCGAAAAAAACCGAAATTTTGCAAAATCGTTTTTATTTTTTCCTGAGCTCATTTAAATAGCTAAACTAAAGATCCGACGTTTCGTCTCCGAGCGGCCAACATCAACTTTATTTTTTTAAATACGGACCTGGAATTTTTTTTACCGATTTTTTAACCCCCCTACCCTCAAAATGTAATGGCGGTATAACTTTCTAATAATGAATTGTTTTTGCTTATTTCCTTTTAAATTCGTATTTTACATTTGTCAGTCCGGTCCTGGCAACGAATCACAATATTAAATAAACACTCTATTTTATTTAAAACACCCCACCATTTCCGATCCACCTATCAGTAAGATCAACTTTAAACAAACTTTGAAGAATTGGAAGAATAATACAACATACAGTTCGTAGGGTATAAAGGTCAATTGAAAGGGGGTAGTATAGCAAGGATCATAAGAAACATCGATCTGAGCATAGGTAGGTACCTATGGGTTAAAAGAAATATTTTTGAACATTTTGGAAATTAGAGCTTTCCTAATAAACTCAAATTTTCATGAAACCTATTTGTAAAGATTTTTATAAAAATAACGTTTTTAATTATAATTTAAAGAAATAGCCTGGATTGGGAAGATGACGAAATGGAAACCCAAGATTACCCAACGACGGAAAGGCAGAAAGTCCTGGAAAACCGCTATATGAAACTGATGTACGATCTCAAAAAGGATTTTGAAAGAACACTCGACGATAACTATGATAAGATTAGAGAGTTAGAAGGCGTGATTGATACGCAATGCAAAGAACTGGACGGGTATGTGGCCCAACATTCTATTAACAACGAATCGAAGAATTCTAGCACGACCACCAGCACTACCATATTAATCCAGAATTATTCTCCAATCACCACATTACTTACAGACGCGGTTATGCACTCCAACGAGGAGGATTCGGTTGACGCTTCATTTCAGACAGTTACGCCTAACAAAAAACGATCAAATAAATCCACCGACACATTAAATGCCAAAAAACTTCAGGTAGACTCCGCATCATGGCCAAATTTGCTGGCAATTAGCAATAAAGCTCTTAAGGAGCATTTCAAAGCTAGAAGTTCTAATTTTACAGGCCCTGGCCGTACTGTTGCACCTACCACATCAACACAATGTTGCCAATACCACCGAAGATACCTCAAAAAAAAAAAAATGCGTGTACCCCCAGGGGTGTTGCGCATTAAATCTAAATATAAAGAGGTTACTACTTACTTTTGTACTAACAAAATAGACTTCGGTAAGGCGATTACCATTGAGGTAGGCGTGAAGCTCCACCCCTCGACTCCCAAATACAATTTTAAGATCATCAAGTTCTTCGGCACTCAAAGAATACCGTACCACTCGTTCCGCTTCCCGGACGAGAAGAATCTTTATGTAGTACTATGAGGCGTACTTGAATTTTGGACATAGTCCAAGGTCAAGGAAGATCTTGAAGGGTTGGGCTTTCACCCCTCCAGGATCATCAGGTAGAATAACAAAAATGGCCTTCCATCACCTCTAATGCTGGCAATTTTGCCAAAAACCGATAAGGGAATATATGATCTGACCTCGTTGAACTCGTTAAAATTCAAGGTGGAAACTTAGCGCTCTAAATCAAATATCTCGCAGTGTCACCGCTGCCAACTTTACGAACACTCGCAGTTTAAATGCACTGCTTCGGTAAAGTGCTTAAACTGTACAATTTAAACAATAAAACTTCGGTTGAGAGATCAATGATCCTCCACCCAATTTTGTTTAAGGTTTCCAAAACAATTCAAATTTAAACAATAAGAACTCAAACATTGTAACAACATCAGAGGTAATTTAGGCTGTGTTGAAGGCTCCTAGCCTCCTTCATTTTCTACATGCATTTAAGAAACACCTTGTATGTCGCGAAGAAAATAATAATAAAAACAGAGAAATTGTCAAAGAAAATTAGTAGCATAATTGAGTTTATTACGTTAATAATAGAATGTGCATTGACGGTATCCAGTTCGTAGCCATTAATTATATGAAAAGCGCCGAGCGAAAATAACGAACCTAATTTTCCGCTTAAAACAAAATTAATCACGATTGTCATTAATAATTTACATCGCCGTCATTGCGTCCATTTGGTAAATAAATCAGGCGTGCTCTGGTCGCTATTAAGTTATAAACCACGGAATGCTAAGCATAACAATTTTTTCCATTATTATTTCTAGCTGTAGCGCTTTATCACAACTGTCGTTGCAAAGTTTTTATTTAAATCTGAATAATTTACGTTTTAAATTCCGGAGCCATTATCTCTTTTTAACATAATTATTACTTAATCTGCATACTTAATGTGAATTATTTATGTTCAGATAAAGTATATAATTTGCATAATTTATTTACGATGATAAAAGGGCTTTTTTTCGTCAAACAGATCAATTAATTGTGACTGTGATCTTATGATTCGGGCATGCGTTTCATATGAATTTAAAATGTTGATAAAAAAATTTCATGTATTTTGGTGTTTTAATCGAAGATCAAGACAAGCAGTGGGCTCCCCATGTGTGCTGTATCAGCGGTAGCGTGTCATTGGTGCAGTGAATAAAAGGGAAGAGAAAAAATATGCCCCTTACAATTCCAGCGAGAACCCACCAATCATTTTGACGATTGCATGGAGAACCCACCAATCATTTTGACGATTGCATGATACAGACTGAAGATTATTCCAAAAAAGAATCAAGATCAAATATCCGAATTTGCCTTTTCCCATAAGACCTGTTCCTCAATGCAAACTTACCAATATCGACTGCGCCTTTAGATTGGCAAGATATTGTTTTGAGAGATCATAACGCATCAACAGGCAGCTCCGAAGAACAGTGCACTGACCCCACTTTTGCTCCAGGTCCCAGTTCCGGAGAGCCGCATTTGATTGTTCAAAGTGAGTTAAATGATTTGGGGTTGTCAAAGCAACATTCAGAACTTCTTGGTTCTCGTCTTAAAGAGTGGAACTTACTAGCCAAAGACACAAAAATTACGACTTTAAGGAAAATAAATGCTTTCTGCATTTTACAATATGGAAAATTCGTTATGTACATGTACTAACATCGATGGTTGAAATTTTCTTAGATGTTAACTTAATATAAATTAATATAAATTATAAATAGTATTAAACATGCGGTTTCTAAAATGCATAAGCATTTTACCGTTAAAGTAGCAAACTTCCCAAATGACAATGGTCTCGATGTTTTCCCCCACTTATATACCTAGGCGCCCTCTTCTGAAAAACGAAAACAGAATTTAAAAGGTTTTGATTATAGAATGCCCAAAATGTAATGCCATATCATATATGAGATTCGAACAACGAGTGATATACCATTTTCGCCGCTGAACAACCAAGCTCCTGCGACATCACTCTAATAGCAAGACAACCCGATACTAATTTCTTATTTAGTTCAGTGATATGTTTTTCAAACTTAAGTCTATAAATAGTCCAAGGAAATTAATTTTTTTTTAATTTTACCGTTATCCGAGACAAAATTATTATAATTTAAAGAAATAGTCCATTCTCGAAGTGGAGTTGAAATATAGGGAAAGGGGAAAGAAAGTCAAAAAGTCTTTCTCCACTAATTTAATAGTGAGCTATCAAAGGCTCAATTTTAAAATTAAATTGTCTCTACATGTTTCGAAGGTAGTAACCTTCATCTTCAGGAGACCAAAGTAGTGCTGCAGTTATTATTAGCAGTAAAGAGAAAACACTGTTGGTGGAAAATGACGTTGATGGAGCTTTTTTTAAAAAATATTTTGGCAAGATATTAAAAAATTGAATGTAATCAGCATAGTAAAATTGTAAATGAAAGTGAAATGTTATATTTAATTCAAAGTTTCTGAAAAGACACTGTCAATTTGTGGTCGAATTTAAAAAGAGAAGATATTCGTCATTTGAAAATCATAAGTCAGGATATATAAAAAGAATCTTTTGGACATTCTAGGTCTTGTTAGAGAAAGATTTTTGTTTGTGATTTGTTTTATGAGAAATTCTGTAATAAGAAAGAAATTTGTAATTAGTAATGAAATAAAATTATTAATAATGTCTGTACTTACATAATGTTAAAATTTCATGTAAGTACAGACATTATTAATAATTTTATTTCATTACTAATTACAAATTTCTTTCTTATTACAGAATTTCTCATAAAACAAATCACAAACAAAAATCTTTCTCTAACAAGACCTAGAATGTCCAAAAGATTCTTTTTATATAGCCTGACTTATGATTTTCAAATGACGAATATCTTCCCTTTTTAAATTCGACCACAAATTGACAGTGTCTTTTCAGAAACTTTGAATTAAATATAACATTTCACTTTCATTTACAATTTTAGTATGCTGATTACATTCAATTTTTTAATATCTTGCCAAAATATTTTTTAAAAAAAGCTCCATCAACGTCATTTTCCACCAACAGTGTTTTCTCTTTACTGCTAATAATAACTGTAGCACTACTTTGGTCTCCTGAAGATGAAGGTTACTACCTTCGAAACATGTAGAGACAATTTAATTTTAAAATTGAGCCTTTGATAGCTCACTATTAAATTAGTGGAGAAAGACTTTTTGACTTTCTTTCCCCTTTTCCCTAAAATTATTATAATTAGAGCCAAAAGTTCAAGTAATGTTTTTTTTTACATTTAAATAAAGAGAGTTAGAGTCGCACCAAGTTTTGATTTCTTGAAGACCTTGATTTCATTCTTGAAAAGTTCACCATTGCTTGAATGCCACAAAATAGTGGTGTCAACCGCGAAATGTGTACTGGCCACTACTATCTATATTTGTAAGGTCTTTTATATACAATAAAGACAAGATAGGGCACAACATAAAACCCTGAGGTACCCCAAACTAGATACCGGACAAACCAGAGCATCTTCCATCAATGGAGACAACCTGCGATCTCCCGTAGAGATACGATTAACACCATCCATGTGTTGTGTTACGAACGTTATAGTGCTGTAGCTTCTGCAGCAGTACTCGGTGATTGACACAGTCGAATGTCTTGGAAAAATACTGCCGCAAAAACATCGCCACACTGATAAAACTGTGCTCCCTTAATCAAATAATCTGATTTATTTGGTGAATAATTATTGGTAATAAATAAATGTGATTTTAATTAACTAAATTTTATTTAACTGAAATAAATGAGAGTACTTCGTTTTATTTGCGAAATTATTTGACTGTTGGTGGATTTGTGTCAAATAATAGAACCCTTCAAACAAATATCTTACTAAAAAAAACACTAAAATAACAAAATCTAAATAACTAATTATTTAATCGAACTAATTTTTATTTAGGAACTAAATCCCGTTAATCGCTATTTAAATCACCCAATAGAAAAATATTTAAATGTCTAGGTCATTTCAACTAAATAATTATGTATTTACATTAAATCCTTAATATAAAACAACCAAATATTTACAAATAACTAATTATTTAATCGAAGTACATTTCAAGTTAATAACTAAATACCTTTAACTTTAATTTAAATCATCCATTGCCGAACTTTTCAAATAATTTGGTCATCCAAACTAATAATTAAGTATTTAAATGAACTCCTGTCGCCTACTTTGGGCTTTGAGTAATTTGATTGGTTATACAAAAGTGGCCTGATCATCGCGTTTTTGGTTATTGGTGTTCGATTTTGTCTTGTAGAAATATATGAGTGAGAGTGAAATCTTCTTTGTTAGTGGCACAGAAGTTAGTGGTTCCATCAAAAATTAAAACGAAGATATGGGGAATAAACGTAATATGAATTATTATTTAGAAGATTGGGTATATCGAGGGGTATATCCCATATGTGAGATACTTTTCAAGGTAGGAAACTATATTTGAATATTTTAGTTACGCATGAAACGAGTTAAAAATTAAGATAAGAGGCAAAGAAAAGATACTTGTAATACCTAATTTGAAATTTCGAGCACAAAATCTTTTCAGAAAAATGTAGCCAGGTATTTATAAATCATGGCTACCTAGGTTACAAATAAGACGGTTTTTCTCAATTTTCACCATAATTCAATACCTATCAAACCTCCTAACGTAAAAATATAATATAATTAATATAATATTAATAATTATTGTACCTAATATTTGCAAATTTGCCTTTGTTTAATTTTTTATCAAAGTTATTAACTTCTCTATAATGTTTTATTGACATATATTTTAAGGGGAACAATAACTAATGGTCGGTTTATACAGCAAGATAACATAACATAAAAATAAAATAAGAGTTGAATCTACAGATCTGCCATAAGACGTTTATAGAAACATCAGAATAAAGAGCATATAGAGGTTCTTGGCAGCGCTTGCAGGTTGCTTGCAGATATACACCACTCCCAATCTCAATCCCGTCGAGACCTTTTGCTAATCAACCTAAGCAAAGATTTTCAAGATACTCTTAAAGATGCCATAACATAGCAATAAAATAAGAGATGGTTATCTTTTAAATTTTATGTTATCTTTATGTAAAAATCGTTGTGCGCGTGCGCGTAATTTGTCATAACCTTTATTTTCGGCAAAAATGTGTTTTTTTCTGTTGGTTTGCCTTAATATTTGAACACTATAAACAATTTGATAAGGTTTGTGATTAATATGGTATAGGTACTGATTAAACCATATTCAATAGCAACATTTCAATAACTTGGATAAAATAAGAACTGATTTGAATGAACATTCTGATCTATTGAAAATTAAAAAAAGGTATTTAAACCAAATAAATTTATATTTGGTCTAAATAAATATAAAAGACAAGTTAAACAATTATGTACTTAAATTACCGGTTTATTTAAATCAAATCACTTAAATTGTTTAATTAAATAACGTTGTTGTTACGGCAAATACAGGTAAAAGAAAAGTAAAATAAATATATACTTGATAAAATATATATAAATATCAATCAAATAAACATTTTGTTAACTTAACTGTAAGCCTATTTACCTTAAGTCATTGAAACGGCTTATTTAAGTTAGGTTAGTGTTAAGGAAATAAATATTTGCTTGAATTTTGTATTTAGTGATTAATTCCAAATAAAAAGTAATGTGTATCAAATCAGATGATACTAATTGAGGTAAATAATCCCTTGGTATTTTTCCAATACATATTTGTTTGGCTAATAGGAAACAAATATTTATTTGAGTCAATGGTAAATTTTTTTAACTCAAATAATTAATTTTATCAGTGCATCGTTTAGATAAAGGATAATGTTCTGTAGAAGTGAGAAAATAGCATTACCAGTATTCTTGGATGATTGAAAGCCAAACTGATAGACAGTTATAAGATTATTAGTGGTTAAAAAGTCTTGATTTTACTATTTTTTCGATTACTTTGGAAATAGTGGAAAGGTCGATAGATCGAGGGATCCTCGTGACTTCCCCTTATGTAAAGGAATAACAATCGCCCTTTTTAAACATGAAAGAAATTCGTCCGCAGAAAAGAATCATTCATGGAATTGACAAGAGCAATAATACCCTGACGGAAATACCTTGCAACTCCTCCATATCTCTAAAAGTCAAACAAAAATCTTGTGAAAACCACATATTCGTAAGATATTCGAGAGGATTCGTCTCGCAAGGCAAGTGAGAAGTTAATTTTGGCGCCACAGGGCATTGGTTTAACGCATTGGGTTCCAAATCAACCAAGGGTTGTAACGAATTATGTTGCCTCTTAAGTCATTGATTATAGCCCACTAGTCTTTAGATTTGTTACCCGCTTCATAAATACATTGACCATAATACCGTTCCTTAGCTGGTTTAATGACCTGTTTATACATTCGACCACAGTTGTTAAAATAGATAGTAAGGAAAGCATTATCCAAATAAAATATTATAATAAAATGAAGAGATCTTAAGTTTGTGGCAGTGGTTTTTAAACCCTGGCTTATCCACGGGTTTCTTTTTTTTGCTCTGATGTTTCTTAAAGGGATACATTTATTAAAAACATGCGATAATTTTATGTCGAAAGTAGTCAAGGGTTCTGTGGATTGAATAACTGTATCCCAATGCATTATTCCTGAAAATTTCTCTGAAATTTATTGCACTGAATATTCTACCCTGTCGATCTTGATAAGGAAAACGAACTCGTATTCCCTAGTGGTCAGTAAGTCCTAAAGATAGTGTATTACAGCTTAAATTAAGGTCAAAGTTTGTACAAATATAGTCAATGAGTGGGGGAATGCTGGGTTATACGTATTAGATCAGTTATGTGCATTGGCATACATTTGTTATGTGTAATTGCTGAAACAAAATAAAATATTCAAACTGTTTCAAAAAATCACCCCATTAAAGTATTGTTTTTATTTTTAAAACTAGGTATTGTATTTTTCACACCTTCTACCCAATATTATTAAACATTAGCTTGTTTTGAGGTGTGGCTGATTCGTAATAAAAAGCAACATGCTTGTATGAACTCAGTCTTGTATATTCTCTCTCATAATAATTCTTCAATATTTATATAAACCAAAAATATATATAAATAAATATAACCGATAACATTTACCATTATAGTTTACCTAATATCCTAAAAATCTAATAGAAAATATAACAATATCATAATTAGTTCCTACGTGACATTATAACTTAACTTATACCTTCTTGAACCTATATTTCTATAATCTATAATAATGGATGGATATTTCTCTTCACCTAACAATGTACTACAAAAGGGCTAATCGTCCATACCACATCCTCCGGGAGGGGATGGAGTGGGACTAAAATCAAATGTTCTTTAATGAAGGATATTTTGCTCCCTACAATACTAACTAAAATTCTTATTATGTACTCCTATCACTTTATTTATGTCCTTATCCTAGGTCACTTTCCTTTCCTTTCTTTCAATAAAGGGTCTAATTTTTTTATCTACAAAAACTGTTCTTTAATAATATCTGATCGCCTACAGTTAGTCCAATACACGGAACGCTTGAAAAGGAATTTTAGTTAGAAAGCTGCTTTTTCGATTAAAGGTACATTTTAATGTTTGAAAAGACACTTCAGTGTTATTTTGTGTCCAGTCCTTGCACGAGAGCTAAAAACCCTTCAATTGGGGTTGAAAATATATTTTTGGGTTATAACTTTTAAATGAAAAATAATATGAAAAAAAGTTTTTCCCAAATGTTGTAGAGCATTAAAATTTACACAAAAAAGGTTATTACTACTTTTCTCTAATCTATAAATCTAAAAGCCATAAGAGGTTCGCAAATTTCAAAAACAATTTTTGGTCAGGTCTTTAATAAATGGGACCTAAATATCGATATGGCATCACTGTCGTCTTTGGAAAAGAGTTGCAGCGTCTAGTGCAGTATGTATCGGGTTTATAGATGCCGAATGATTTTTTGCGGAAACAGGGTGCGCAAATAACATTTTTATATCTATATTTTAGGTGTATGTGAAATTTGGTTAGTAGATAGCCAATACCTCGGAACAGCACATAGGGTAGTTTTCATTTCGAAAATTTTAAAAACAAAAAATATTACTTTACTTTAGAAAGACAATGTAAGAGAAGAGATCAAAATCTGAGTAAGTGATAAATTTCACTGCACAGTTATTAAGTACTTCATACTATTTTTCATATAGGTGATACCTATTATAGGAGTGTATATTAAATTGACACACCATCAATTATTGGCACCCAAAAAGTTGCTCTAAAAAAACTGTTTAAAACTGATTTTTTGCTTTACTCTTTTAACCTACAAAAATGGTTTAACCTTAATATCTTCACAGTTGACTGGCAATGGGCAATATTATTTTTCAACATACACCCTCAATAAAAATGTCATATTAGGTATATCAAATAATTATAAACCATTCGAAATTTTTGGCTTAGTTTCATACATACCTTTCACAGGGTTATTCAAACAATATTTCACAAAAATGTTTCACTCATAAAAACCAAAACAGTACAAAAATAACATACTCTAATAAATTACCGTACCTACCAAAAAGCTTTTTTTTCAGACACTCGTATAGAGTCTCAGCCAGACGATGGGCAGTGTTGCCAAGTTGAAAATTTATTGCGTTTGTGAAATTTCGAAGACGCCGACCAACCCTCAAAGTTCACATGATTCTAAGGCCACAACTATTAGAGATATCGTAAAAATGATCATAAACGTTTTTATTCAGATTTAAATGCTCTACAACTTTTGTCTAAAACCTTTTTTTCTAGTGTTTTTTGTTTTAAAGCCACAGGTCAAAAAAACATTTTAAAGTAATTTTCCATCCCTTATGCAAGGGTTGAATACAAAATAATACCGAAGTGTCTTTTCAAACATTAAAATGTACCTTCCACCAAAAAAGCAGCTTTCTAACCAAAATTCCTTTTTAAGCGTTCCGTTTATTGGACTAATTATACTTTAACATTTTAGAGCTTTTATCGACATTCTTTTGATGCTTAATCTTAGATGCGTGCAAATTGTTTCTCGCGTTATTCCATGCAAATTGTAATCTAAACTTCGATTTAAAAGGATAGTCATCAAAATTATATACTGTGTCATAGTATTACTCATGCATCATGGCATTTTACTCATTTTCACCAAAACTAGTTCATATTATAACGTGCTACAGTGTTTACTGTGTTTTTATATGAAAAAAACAATATGGAATCCAATCGCTCCAATTGTTCGATTCTTTAGCTAATCATATTCAGAGATATGAACCCAAATTTTTATGCGAGTCTACTAGCATTTCGTGATGATATGCTGTCGAATTAAACTGTTTTATACCCAACATTGCAATGTTAAGATATTCGCACATCTATAGGAAGAGGACCTATTAGATCTAAAGACTTTTTTAAAAATCTCAGGTTGCTGTAATAGTTATTAACATTGGTTATTTTTTAATTTTTGAATATGTATATCGTTGACCATCGTCACATCTTTTAATAAAGTCTGTTACATCTCGTTTCTAAGTTGACCGAAAATAATGTATTTTTTGACTATTACTATTAGTTATTCATCATCTTCTAGATAAAATTGACGAGAATTGTGTGTTAAAACTGATTTTGGTAATGTTCGCTAATTCATATTTGGTTTTCAGAGGGCGCACCGGGCGCCCTCTATAAAAGAGTCAGTATTTTCTGTAAAGCAATAATTGGTGCGGTTTAACTTTTCAATAATAATTTTCTGACGCCCATAAAAATAGCTACATGTGTTGAAAACTGCATATTAATATCTTTATTGGTTTTCAAGATATTTCCAAATAACCTTAATTTTTCACAAAAAAAGTATATTAGTCATTTCACAAAAATGTTTTTATACGTAGCGTCTGGACTGAGGCTTAAAAATTTAGCAGGACATGATATCTCCTAAAAGCGTAACTGACATTTTGTTTACCACACACGCAGAGGTTGTCTATTGTTATTTAGCAATAACGCGTTAAAATAAGCAAGCTTAATCTTTATTTCCATTTGTTTCAGGTCAATACCGCTCACCCCGCATTACCGAACACCCATCCGACATCATCGTGGCCAAAAACGAACCGGTAACGCTCAACTGTAAAGCCGAAGGCAAACCCGATCCGGTAATAGAGTGGTATAAAGACGGTGATTTAGTTAAGACCTCACCTACCGACAATAAGTCGCACAGGGTGCTGTTGCCAGCGGGTTCGCTATTTTTCCTACGGACGATGAACAGTAAGAAGGAACAGGATGCCGGGGTATATTGGTGCGTTGCTACGAACGTTGCTGGGACGGCTACGAGTAGAAATGCGACTTTACAAGTTGCAGGTAAGTCAATTCTTGAATTATGTTGTGAATGCACTGAAAAGTCTTTTGTTTGAAACAATGCGTTCTCTGGTAAATGAAGTTAGCATAAGCAGTGTTTCCCCGGATCGACGCATCTTTTTCTTCTTGGAGTGCCTATCAATTCCTGATGTCAACAACCATACCGACAATCATACCTTTATTTACTGCGCCACGAGAAAATCCAGTTTTTGATATAGCAAATCATGTTGACAATTTGGTATTGGTTGGCTTGGGTTTTAGGTAGACACTGTTATTATACTATTAAAATAATATACGCGAGTATCAATAAATAATTTATTTACTAAAGGAACATAATCAAAACTCCTAAAACATTTTTGAACGTAATCGTCAGTGTCACTGTGTAAGATATATTTGGACAATAGTTTTAAATAATTGCATAAATTTTCAGTTAGGTAAAAGTCTTGCCTATACAGCTTTTACTGAAGCGAAATGTGGTATGGATGAAACTTGTACAAGTGCAATATGGTTATAACTGGTTTTCGACTCATTCCAGCATCTCTAGCGAGGCGCCTGAAACTTACATGAGGGTCAGTAGCTACCGCTCCTAAAACACTCATGTTTTCATTTGCTTGAGTTCTACTCCGAACTTGTGGTATCGCCACATATATATAACCAATATATTGCTAATACCGTGTTACAGAAATGTCCCCAGCATGCGGCGTTTTCCGGAACTGCTGCGCCTGCCCAGTTCGCGTGTACGTCAGGTTCGGCTTTAAAATTATTTAACTTAATGTGTTGGAATAGGTATTGATTTATAAAAAAAAAGCAACTATAGCAAATCTTGGTATAATATGAAATATAAGAAGATGTAAGGCATCGATTTTTTCGAAGAAGCAATACGCTGCAAGAAATTATGAAAATATCAGGACCTGCGTATTTTGGGGCGTAAGTACAGAAATTGAAATTTTGAATTACAATTTAGTTTCTGGCATAGTTCCGTAAGTAATATTGGTTGCTCTTTGCCCTTTATCGCCTGGCTTCCTTCTATCATTTTCTTTACAACATACGACGAAAGTTGCAAGAAAATTTTGTCTTGCCTTGGCACTTGGCAGGAGAGAAAATAAATATGTCATCATATAATTGTAAAAAGCCTTAATGCAGCGCATTATAAAAACTATAAAACAGTGAAACGAATAATTATGCTATTAATATATTTATTTATATTATAAAACCACAGTTAAGGTTTCAGTAGAAAAAAATGTTAATGTTCAGCACACTAAGAAAAAAACAAAAGAGGGGTAATAAAAGTAGTATTTGGATGTATTATGTAATCTTTAAACAAAAATACAGGTTTTTACGTTGAAATATGAAGGCAACAGTAAAATAGCAGCCGTATTGACGAAACACATAATTATAATGCATAATTAGATATAGGTACTGTGAATTAATTTGTTAGGGTGGCAAAAAGAGAAAAGCATTTTAAAAATATTTCACTACTAGGCATTTAATAACCAATGTGCGCCGTGAATAAGGATGGTATCCATACATTGGCACTGGAAAGTAAATATGGCAACCATGACTCTAGTATTACAAAGTATAAATCAAATATATTAATAAGTATGGAAAAAAGTAATAAAAAAAACGTTCCAACTAAACTTAATTTAAAGTACACAGAAGTTAGCATACATATATCGGTAACAAACATCTATTGGTAAAGTGTTTTTATCAACAATTGATGTTAGGGCTTTTTTCGTGCCCGAAATTACAGAAACAAAAAGGAATTATTAACCAAATTTATGTGTAAAAATATAAGTACTTAACGTCACAACCCGAAACTAATGATTATGTACAAATATGCAAGGATTTAGGAAATATTGCAAAAGGTAAGTAAAAAAGTTTAAGCAAATAAAGAGAAGATATATTATATATACTTATTATTACTGCTATTATAACAGGGTTTCATTTTAAAACGAACCAACCCAAATATCTCTTTATTTTGAGGGACATAACATTTGACAAGAAACATCCATTTTAATATCAAGGAAGAAGTTTAATTACACAATTGATAGAATTTTATTATTGAAACCTCCAGCCAACCTCACTTTAAAATGTCACATGGCACTACCCTGTCGTGCTGCGGTCAATCTGCAAACATGTATTTACATGGCTACATTGGCACATAGGTATTATTTAAGTCTGTACATTGTATCTTAAGCGAACAATTAAAATAATCTATCTTTGGCAAGCAACAATGTTTAGGAAAGCGTTTTTTACTACAAAAGGATATCCACGCAAGACTTTAGATCTTTTGACCCTCTGAGTAAATCAAATCTCTTACAACATAATCTGAACCGTTAGTCCAGGTTAGTTTACCACTAAAAGCAATGTAACAGATTTGCTTCTTTTAATATCATAATATTCCAAAAATCAGTAAATAAGTTGTACACAAATAACATACTATTATCCCTAGTTTAAACTGTGTCCAGTTTCAAATCCGATATATTTTTGTAAAGTACTTAAACGTTATGGTAGGTATACCTACGAATAACTTAAACATTAAAAAAAAAAAAAAAACACTTACCTAAATAAATACATGATTGTGTTGAAAGCAAGGTAAATGGTATGCAGGGATACAATTTTAAAATTATTGTAAGTAGCCTAGGAACTTTCCTGAAGAACTGAATTTGAGTCGTTGGCTTGCAAAGCAACACCATACACTTGTTTTTCATCACAAACTTACACTAAAAGGTACTGCACTATAATCTAAATAAACCTAAACTATTTATACAAGTGTAATCTAGTAATAAGTTTTTAACGAAAGTTTCACAAAGTACCTGGTGTTCCACCTAAGGAGGTAATCGGCTATATCTCAGAAAGTAATAACACTAGGACTTTGGGAAAAAATACATATCGATAAAAGCGGTCAAGAGAAATTGCTGGAAATTATTTTCAAGTTCGAAACGCAACGTGATATCTTTTGTTAAACTAGAGAAATTAGTGTTTTAAAAAATGGCCTATTTTTCCATATTAATTATTATTATCCCTAATTTCTCTAGTTTAACAAAAGATATCACGTTGCGGTTTTCAGTTCCTTATAGTAACTTTTCCTCCTCTACAAGCTGATGGGGTTAGTTTTTTAATCCGACGTTACGGATTCGAGCGACCATCATCAACTTTTTGATTTTAAATACGAACCTGGATTTTTTATTCCACTATTTAATAGCCTTTATAAGCCTAAAATAAAATATGATGAAAAAGTCATATCATAACATTTGATTTTTTTGAGAAAATCCTTATTCATTGAGGAATTACGGAAAAACGCCATCTAGTGGCCACTATCAGAATCAATATGGTATAGTTAATAGATCTACGTGTAGAGGAAAAGAAGGGATTTTTTTCAAGACCAAGTTGAATAAAATGGGTTTATCCAAAGCAGAGATATCAGCGTTTGAAAGAAAAAAAGTTTGACCTTCTCCCACCACTTTATTATTGAAAATAGAAAAAAACAATTTCTAACATAAAGTTGCATAATTTTATGAAGAATACAATGCTTATATTTTTAATATATTTTTATTAAGAAAAATCAAGAGAAAATCGGCATTTCTATTTTGAAAGTTCTCTTACGCCCCCTAGCGGTCATTTTTCGAACTTGAAAATAATTTCCAGCAATTTCTCTTGGCCGCTTTTATCGATATATATTTTTTCCCAAAGTCCTAGTGTTATTACTTTCTGAGATATAGCCGATTACCTCCTTAGGTGGAACACCCGGTACAATAGACACTTAAAGCCAATACACAACAAAAACGTATCTCAACCACGTATACCTTATCAAATCGGGGTTACGTCTAGAAAAGTTGTTCCGTAAAAAAGTCTAAAAGCACCGCTTCTTTTACAAACGTAAACGTAACACAGTAACCTGTGTTATATTTCCTTGTATGAGGCCCCATCTTGGAGGCTCCTCATAGGGGTTTTGTCCCGCAACCTCTCTTAGTAAATATAAATCGTCATAATTACTAAAATGTATTCGTTTTCTGATCGATACTTTTTGTTTTAGGTCTCCATGTTTACATCTAATTTTGAAATGAGCTACACGCTGCGTTAACGAGATACGTAAACGCAGGATCCCGTAGCGATACGTTCGACGTATCACGTATACCTATCCGTATCCTCTGTGCGCAGTCGCATATCGATACGTATAGGTATACGTGTTGATAACTGGCCGTGCTTTAAGTGTCTAATAAAAAAATAAAAATAACTCAAGATAACGCTAAGAAATTTCACAATAAACCCGCCAAATACTGTGTAAATAAAGAATTAAGTGACAAACGGCTCTGGACAATATTAACGTTAAATATCAAAAATCGTAAAAATCCGACGTAATGCGCATGAGCCACAGTTCCGAAAAATCACGCATGCCGGGGACATTTTTAGATCGGTCAGCAATTAGTTTTGTTTTTCTACTGGTGGGAGTTCAGTGGGTAGCGCCTTCAAGCTGCCAATAGTGCGACATCTGGTTTCCAGCCTTTTAAATGCCATGTGAGATTTGGGGTTCCTAGGAAACCTTTCTGTTCACGCTTGCACATTAAAATCCGCTGTCATGTTTTGAGCAATAAACCGCAGCAAACATACTTTTTTCTGTTGCGTCTGTTTGATAAAGGTTCCATTTATATTAAACACAATTCGTTTTCTTCATCTTCTGACTCGGATGAAGAAAGTAACAACAGCACGCTTATTTGCTTCTTCTTGATTTTCCATTTACTAATTTGCTTTATATTTTTACATTTTTTGTAGTTGTTTTCAATATTCTTGATGATTTTTTGATATAAGAGCATCAGTATAAATAGTTGTCCTCCAGTTTCTCAGCGCAGATTTGAATGTGGTCATAGAACTTCTAGAGAAACTATTGTGCATTGCGTAAAGCCTTGCACACATTGATTTAAAATTCACGGATTTGTTTTTTTAACGCTCGGACAAGTCAATTAGTATTTTTAGTTCAGGTTAGTTTAAGCATTTTTAAGACGTTGGTATATAAGGTGCCCCATGAGGGAGGTATGACGTTATCTAGAATTTTTCTAATGGAACACCCTGTATATTGGATCAATTTCGAATTCTAATTTAAAAACTTGAAACTTTTTGAATAACCAGCAATACTTCTGAGAATAGAGGTTTCCGAAATATTGACTTATGAAATTTGAATTTGAAGGTATAACAACAATTATCAATTATTGCAACAATGCTGATTTATTTCAATACATTACAATAAAGGTAAAACTAGATTAGCACATAAAAGCTAAACACAACAAAAAATTACTAAAATTATTTAATTAAACGCGTAACCATGTAACAGATACTGAATAAATAAGTGGAGAATTACAAAATTACAAGGGCTATTCTTCCCGTTATCACAACAACCTTCATAACTAGTAAATATCATTTTGAGAACACCTAAAGATACGAATCGTTAACTTAAAAATCATGTTTGTAAATAGTCTAGTTTGTCACTAATTGTTCCTAGGGCTTAGTTCAATATAAACTTTATTGAAATTTACATAAAATTATAAGAATTTTTATTCGAGATTGTATATAAAATAGTTTGTGTACAAATTTCACTCCTTCCAGCGGTCTCGAAATTATAGAAAACATGCTTTAATAAAAAATTATCGGTAATTTTAAGGCACTTGTGGTATTATCCCCATTAATTATTCATTTGATTGTAGTTGCTTTTCATCTACATTAAAAATTGCTAGGATCTCTCCAATACATGAAAAGGGTGATAAATATGATATAAAAAGTTACGGGCCAGTAGCTATGGCTTTTATTTTAGTTTTTGAACATTGTTTGGCTTTATCATTTTCTAATTACAGTAAATAATGTTTCTGCGTTTTAAAATGTTGTTTCGAATAGTCACCATGCAAGATAACACTGAATTTAAATGCTAAATTCTGAAATACAACACTGAAAAGATCTCAATAGACACATCATATATTATTATAATAGTCGTGTACGCTTATCAATCCATCATCATAAAAAAAGCTTTGTATTCCTAGAGTATAATAGATTACACATGTTTTGTATGTCTTTGTGTGTATACTAATAACAAGACACCGTTAAAACATAATAACCTACAAAAACAAGATAGGTATATACTTTGAAGATTTTTTATTTATTAGGCTACACAAGTTGCAACGGTCTAGTGGTATTACCGATTTTACGAAATATTAAAATCCTAATATTAACGAAAAGTTTTAAAAATAATAAATTGGCATTCAGAAAAATGAGTTATGAGATGATTAATATTATTGTATTAAAATATTTTTCTTTCAAGTTTTAATTAAGATTTGGTAAAATATTTAATTAGTGCTACTTTTAATTTTATTTCACATAAGCCATTTTCAAGCTGATTTTTCTCCACGATTTTTAATGGAAAATATGAATTGCTAAAGTACATGAAATCCTTTAACATTTTTACTCTAACTAATCCGCACGAACTTAAGGAAGCAATAGGCTTTTATTAAGATTCTGGAGATGATCCCCAACAATGTGCTTGTTGTTTTGTTAGATGTGATTAACATCTCTATTGTTTCTGGCTCTTTACCACCTTGTTTTGAAATTGGCAAAATAATTCCTCTACACAAGAGTAGTGACCACTCTAGTCGTTCAAATTATAAACCGATCTCTCTCCTTTCCACTCTTTCCAAGCTTATTGAAAGTCTGATAAAGCAGCGGGGCTTATTGGTCTTGAACAGTCACAACATCCTAACTATAAACCAGTATGGCTTCCGTTTAAATGAAACAAAACATCTTATGCCATGTTTGACTTCTTGACCGCCGTTTTTGGGCTGGCAATGGGCGTGGAGCCTCCGTCGCAGTGTTTTGTGATCTGTCGAAGGCATTCGGCTGCGTGAGCCCCGAGATACTGCTGTGGAAGCTTTATACCTATGGTTCTCTTCCGCTCGAACGGTGTGTCGTTTAGCAGGCAGCGTATTCCCTGCGGCTTTAGATCCCAGACAGATGACACTACCGTATTATGGTGCAGTGACTCTGTTCGGCTGCAGCGTGTTATTTTATCGGATCTTCAAAAAATCAAGCAGTGGTGTGATGCAAATTGCCTATGCTATATAACTTCGCTGATGACAGCACACTTGTTTCATCTTTTACTTTGAATGCTCGAACATCGGCTGCCAATGCACATCTCTATATGCAGCAAGAGGTCTCACATCTCAACAAAGACCTTTAAGAAATTCTGTCTTGGGGTGACAGTAACCAAGTAGAATTTAACGCTAAAAAACCCAGCCGGCAGTTTTTTCTAAAAATGTTAATGTTAAAGAACCGTTGTTATCTTTGTTTGTGGCACAGTTGTGCAGTTAATGACCATTATGTAACGAAAGTCTGGCCGGAGATTAGTGAATTTTAACCGGGATCTCAAAAAGTATGTGCCCCTTGTAGACCCAAGAAATGCCCTTTTTGCCTCCTATTCATATTACACTTGGACTAATGAAAAACTTTGTGAAGGCTATTAATAAAAGAGGGCGAAGGATTTAAGTACCTAAGACAAGTCTTTCGCCAGTTAAGTGACGCTAAATTAAAAGAAGGCATTTTTATTGGGCCACAAATTACAAAATTGCTGAACGATGTTAATTTTATAGAAAAGGTCAGCACGCAAGAACTCAGAGCTTAGAATTATGTAAGTGTAGTGAGGGGATTTTTGGGCAATAATATGATGGTGAGACAATCTGTTTCCCTCTCTTATCAATGAATTTTTATTGGCGTCAAGTTTGATGGTAATAAATTGGGCATAACCATGTTAAATATATCGCACTCCTTTTACTATAGTGTCATAACCTTGAAATTTGCAATTTCCAGGAGAACGAGAATTTTCGTAAGCGAGATTTTTCCTTCTTGGTCGTCTTGCAGGTAATCTCTACTAAATTCGGTATTTACATTGGCTGAAAAGATCTCTGCGAAATGGTAGTGTTTCGTTCGTAGTAAAATCCAAGATATCCCGTAAAACCACCCTTAGCTACGTGATATAGTACTACTGTAGTAGTACTTATACAAATTTTTGTAGGTTGAGGCTTTGAATTTCAACATCAGTCCAACAGTAAAAACTTTCCTGCGGTATTGCCATATCACAGAATATTACTGACTTCCAAATCGATAAATTCAACAAAGTACGTCTAGCCAATAAAGCATACTTCCTCATCAGAGGATAAGGAACTACTGAGAATTGTTCTTCAACATCTTAGATCATAAGAACGTTTTCAATACCAATGTATCAGAGAATAAGCTCTTATTTATAAAGAAGCATTACATACCTCACTGTCTTAATGATGGCGTTCTGGAGGCGCGATGAACTAAATCAGCAGATGGTAATAATGACCCATATCGCATCAACCGGATTGTATTGACCCTAAGAATATTTATTTGTTTATTTATTATTATCTTTGGGTTGCAGACAGGACATGTTTCCATTAGAGCAACCACTATTTACAAATAATTAGCTGTTTATAATTTACATTGCATTGTTAATATTTATGTAATAGTTTTGCAGTACTGATCTACAATAATAATACGCAAACCCTAGTAATATTCTAATTATGATCGAAAAATGCTTCACTGCACGATTACACTAAACGTATTTATTTCTTAACATTAAAGAGATATACATTTATCTACTTACTTTCACAAATAGTAACACAACCTATGATTAGTAAGCAATAAGTGATAGTTAAGCTTTTTAATTTTTGCTTTGAAGATATCTGCTGCATTACAGAAGAAGTCCGCTTCATTACTTATTGAATTGGAATATTTAAACATTCTTCAGAATAAGAATTAGGAGAGCTGTTAGTCCGGGATAAATGCGATCTAAACAAGATATTTTGTCTGAAATACCTCTGAGGGCAGTAAGGACAACTCGCTCTAGAAGTTCCGTCGAGGCAAAATTGAGCCGGCTAAAAACAGGCATAGTAAAGTGTAATTATTGTTTTTTGTTGTCTGAAATGTTTTTCTTGTCTATTTACAAATCCAAGCATTCTGTATGCATTAACCACCATGTTTTCTATGTGAAGGTCAAACTTTAGCCTTTCTTCAAATATAACTCTCAGAGCCTGGCATTCCCTTTTCAGGAAGCTGACACCAAGTTTATAATGATTTATTACTTTACTGCGATTTCGTGTAAAGGAAATTGAGAAACACTTTTTCAGATTAACAGATATATAATTTTTAGTACAGCCGTTAGGTTACTTTAGTTTTTAGTTACTTGTTTATGAATTACGAAGTCATCTGCATAAATAGAAATTTACAATGTTGGAAACAGAGCTGGATGTAATTGATATATGTATTGTATGTATATGAGAAACAGCAGTGGTCCCAGGTGGCTACCCTGGGGTACCCCTGACGTAGAGATAAATATGTCTAAGGACAGCCGGCAACTGAGACGAGCTACTCTCTATCAGTTAAGTAGGAGTTGAACCAATCCAGAACAACGACACCCACTTTAATCTGAGATAACTTTTCCAGGAGTAAAAGATGGTCAATTTTGTCAAAAGCTTTGCAAAAGTCGGTATAGATATGTCAACCTGGATTCGGTTATCCATACTCCTTATAATGAATTCCGAGCAGCATATAAGATTCGACTCTATTGACCTTTTGGGGTAGAATCCATGTTGATGGATACTAATTTTTATTTTTGTTTAAAAGCAGTAATTGTTGATATATGGCTTTTTCAAAAACTTTAGCAAATATATGTAGTTGTTGATGTCGCTTCTATCGCCTGACTTGAAAATTGGTACAATTAAAAATTTTTTCCATGAATTGAGGAACGATCCTGTACGTAATGATTGATTATCAGGTAGAAAGGGAATGCCAGACTGTCAGCGCATAATGCTGGAATGTTGTCTGTGCTAGCGCCTTTTCTTGTATCTAGACTTTTTAGAATTTCCTGTATTTGTAAAGGATTGAGATTAGAGAGTTGGACACAGGCGTACCTATCAGGCTCAGTTTTTTTTTTAAAATTGCTATGATGCTTTGCAGATACAAAATGCCAGAACTTTGTACTGTTGTCAATTATTTCTGCCTTAATGTGATTTAAATAATTAGGCGCTTGGAACGAATCCTTAACATTTTAAATGTATTATAATCTTGTAAATTTTGATACACCTTCCATTTTTTATGAAATTTATTTTTTTCTTTTATCACTTTAATCATTGTGCTAGAGAAGTATACCGAGAAATTAGCATTACGATATCCGTATGGTGCGTTATCAATTATCGCGGAGTTTAATTTATTATACAGGGTGTCCGCAAAATACGTGTACAACGTTTGACGACAGACTCCTGACGTCAAAATAGGTCGATCTAAGCCGACTTAATTATATCCAAAATTGTCTCGTTAAGCCGGTAAAGGGCGTCAAAAATTTGTAAAAATATTGGTTTTTCCTAATTACGTGAAAACCTGCTAATCGATTTTAATGATTTTTTTTTTAATGTAGACTAATACTATAAAATGACGTTTCCTAGTAGTATAGTTACCGGCTGTAAATAAGTGGAAGTGTTATAAAAGTGATATAATACGTCAACATTTCTCCTGATTTTTTATATCAACGGCGTTATGACAACCCAGATATTTTTGTCGAGCGACTGGATGTATTTGGAAGCTATTTTACCTCTTCAATATTTTTCGTTGGATGAGCTGTTTTGCCAGAAAAAAATATTTACAATTACCTGCATACATCAATTATTAACATTAGTAATAAAATTAAAATCAAATTGCCTGTAACAATAATTTAAATAAATAAATAAAATAAACAAACTTTATTTCCAAAAGACTTACAATAGTAAGTATGGGATATTGTCAAAAAAAAAAAAAAAAATTTTTGTATTACAATTTAAAAGAATAAACATTAAGTGTAAAAAGAGGACTATCATATCAACATAAATAACATCTAAAAAAGCAACTAGCCAATAAACATCAACAATAAATAAATATTAGTTACGAAGGTAAGTTGCAATCTAAGTACTCTTGCACTGAATAAAAACAATTTTCAAAGATAAGCTTTTTCACCGTTTTATTAAATTTGCTTAATACAGCCAACCCCTTAATTGTCGTGGGTAACTTGTTATGTAATGTAATTGGTAGAACCAGTGGACTATTCGCAACAGTCGACAAGCGATGTCTTGGAGTACTTAAATTAAAATTTTGTCTCAATCCGTAATGATCAGTGACCTCCCTAGTTAAACCGTGTATAGACATATTCTCTCTAGCATATTTAATTGAATAGTAAATAAACAAAGATGGAAATGTTGTTATGCCCAACTCGGAAAATAAATGACGACATGAGTACCTAAGTGGCTTAAATAACATTGTTTTAATTATCTTTTTTTGCTGCACAAATACTTCATGCGCTCTTACGCAATTTCCCCACGATACAATCGCATACGTTAGGCAAGACTGAACATAAGAAAAATAGTATAATTTTAAAAGATTTGCGTCAATTTTTGAGCGTAGCTGCCAAATAACAAAAGCATATACCGCCAGTTTCTTGAGTATGTGATCAATTTGAGATGTCCATGAGAGCTTGGAATCAATGAAAACACCTAGAAATTTAGCCACTGTTTTTTGTTCTATAGTTTTATCATTAAATTTAACCAAGAGGCTTTTGTTTAAGTCTTTTAGTGAGAAGAAGATCAATTCGGTTTTTTCTTGGTTCAACACTAAACCGTTTTTATGACAGTAATCCTGCATCCCTACCACGCCACCGTTAGCATTTTCCGCAACCACCCCCAAACTGTTGCCAGAGCATACCACAGCAGTATCATCCGCAAATAGGGAAACATACGACCGACCAAGATCCCCCGAGGTAATATCATTAATAAAAATTATGAAGAGCAAAGGCCCCAACAAACTTCCCTGCGGAACGCCGCAATCCAATAGTCTAGTACTCGAGCAATGTATTTCGTTATTTTGCTTTAAGACTACTTTTTGAGAGCGGCCCGACAAGAAATTCTTAAGCCAGTTATATGCATTTCCGCGAACTCCATATTTACTTAACTTCGCAAGCAGCAATTCAATATTTACAACCTCAAATGCCCTTTTTAGGTCAAAGAAAAGGCATGCAGGCTGTTCAGATTCATCCAAACAAGCCAATACCCTATTATACAATGAAACTATAGCGTGGTGAGTGGATACTCCCTTGCGAAAGCCAAATTGGCAAGGACTAAAAAATGTTTTGCTTTCCAAGAATGCTAAAAGTCTATTATAAAAAGCCTTCTCAAAGATTTTTGAGAACACAGAAAGAAGGGCGATGCCTCTGTAATTGCAAATTTCATGTTTACTACCCTTTTTTAGAATAGGTTGAATAACTGTGTTTTTTAGGATAATGGGGAAACAACCCTCGATAAAAGAAATGTTAATTAGGTGCGTAACAGGATCAATAATATAATCAACGACTTGTTTTAAAATAGAACACGGTATTTCGTCAAAGCCGTATGAATCCTTCCTTGAGACCGATAATATTATAGACTTTATTTCCTCTTTTAAGAAGGGTGCCAGGAATAAGGTGCTGTTGATTGGATCGGATACCTTTGGGTCGCAAGAGACATTCAAAGTAGAAGTAATACTTTTTATAGAGTTAAAAAAATAGTCATTGAATGCTTCAGCAGCATCATTTAAGTTACTAATTTTGTTATCACTGTTAGGTTCGACATAAAAATCAGGTAGGTCAGTGACCTTGTTTTGATTTGTTTCATTTTTTATTATTGACCAAGCTGTTTTAGATCTATTTTTAGAATTTGCAAATAAGTTATTATTGTGTGCCTTTTTTGCTATGGAAATTCGTTTTTGGTGCTGTTTTTTCATGATATTATACCTTATTAATAGTTGGGGGTCTGATGTATATTTATAGACCTTGAACATCTCCCTCAAAAATCTTCCCCCGTTAATAATTTCATTAGAGAGCCAAGGCTTCCCATTGGGTTTACTTCTCGTTGTACATGATTCAAGAGGAAAACAGAAAATAAAGTTTTCTAAAAACACATCAAAGAATTTATTAAATTTGTCATTAAGATTACCCTCCTCATTAAGGCAAGACCAATCCTGTTTGGAAAGTTCAAGCTTGAATCTATTTATATTACTCACCCTATGAAAGCATCTCTTCTGAACAGTGGTGTTTGATTTGTTCTTAGACTGTACAGCAATAGAAGACAATTGCATAAAATGATCCGAAATATCGGTATAGACAACTCGAGACGTCACTAAGTCGGGAGTGAGTGAACAAAAAATATTGTCGACTGTTGTTTGTGAACCATTTTGGACGCGAGTATACTCGGATATTAACTTATTTAGGCCAAAAGATAAAAATAGGTTCACCATATCCGTAGTATTCTTGCAGTTGTTTATAAAATTTACATTAAAGTCCCCACACACAAAACCAATAGAAGCTGTCTGGTAAGCTTTGGATAGTAATTCATGTACGTGATCAAAGAATATCTTTAGATTTCCAATTGGAGAACGGTACAAGCAACTTACTATAATAGATTCGACACCATAAAGTAACTCACATAAGCAAAATTCAAAGTGTTGCTCACTGTTAAGACTAGTAAATTTATTAAATGATTTAAACTCTAAATCCTGTCGTACGTAGATTGCAACGCCACCGCCCTTTAGGGAAGATCTACAATAAGAACCGGCAAGTTGATAATAATTTATTTAGTGACCTTGTTGCTACGGCATTTAATAATTTGACAATTATTAACAAATTGTCACCAGTCTATGAAATTGACTAAAGTATACGATCAACATTCTTGAATTACTTTTACCATTAAACATGGAAAATTATACGAACTCTGAGAAGGTTGACATGCTCCTGGTATACGGGTTTTGTCAAGGAAATGGGCGTCAGAGGTTAGGGTTTATATGGAGAGATTTCCTAACCGTCGAATACCAAACCACCAAACATTTGCCAATATCGAGCGTCATCTCCGGAGTTAAATATGTGTGACTTCTTTTTGTGGGGCGCTATTAAAACAGAAGTTTACAAGACTCCGGTAAACACACGCCATGATTTATTAACGCGGATCTTAAATGCAGGCAACCATTTTAATAACAATAACCCCGAGACATTATATAGGGTCCAATATCATTTTTTAAGGAGTATTAATAAGTGTATTCCGCAAGATGGCGGTCATTTTACACATTTGCTTAAGTAATGTTTTCGTTTTACTTAGTTTCTTACAATATTTTTAATACATACTTCTAACTTTGTTGTACTTTGTTTTATTATTACTGTTAATAATTGATGTATGACGGTAATTGTAATTATTTTTTTTTCTGGCAAAACAGCTCATCCAACGAAAAATATTGAAGAGGTAAAATAGCTTCCAAATACATCCAGTCACTCGACAAAAATATCTGGGTTGTCATAACGCCGTTGATATAAAAAATCAGGAGAAATGTTGACGTATTATATCACTTTTATAACACTTCCAGTTATTTACAGCCGGTGACTATACTACTAGAAAACGTCATTTTATAGTATTAGTCTACATACTAAAATTCATTAAAATTGATTGGCAGGTTTTCACGTAATTTAGGAAAAACCAATATTTTTACAAATTTTTGACGCCCTTTACCGGCTAAACGAGACAATTTTGGATATAACTAAGTCGGCTTAGATCGACCTATTTTGACGTCAGGAGTCTGTGGTCAAACGTTGTACACGTACTTTCCGGACACCCTGTATCAGTAAGATATAATATTTTCTAATGCACTATCTTCGAGTGCATTCTTCCAGGAGACGGCGGAAACTACGAAATTGACAGCTGGCGAGAGTTACCTATTCTCAACGAAAGGTGTGATACTTCGAACTCTATGCTTGGATGGTATAGATCGTCTGTCATTGTGTTAGGGAACCAACCAAGGAAACACCATTACACAATACTAAATCCAATACGTTACCCCTGCTGTTCCCTATATAGTTAAACTGGGTCAGACCGCAGAAGGACAAGGTGTCGATCAACGAAGTAGATCTTTGATTATTGATTATTTTCATTAAGGGACGAGTAACTGAAGTTATGGCAAATTATAATTTCATTGTCTCCTACCTGCTGGCTAATCCAGTTCAATTTGGACAAGAAATTCAAGAAAGCAGCATCATCGTCAGGTGGCAGATACACGCAGCACAAATAAATATAGGTAGAATGCTTAACTCGTAGTCGCATGTGGTACTATTACGTAACACTGTGAGAGGCACAACCACTGAAATATTATATTCAGCAAATATAAAATAAGTAATATACTGTTTCGTCGAGCTGCGCGACATGACATCAGATCCGATCCGTCTTCACGCATAGAAAAACCAAGTTTTATGTACTTATTCAATAAAATACGAGACATAAAACCTTCATTTGACGTTCTTACAAATCGGGATGCTAAATTAAAAGACGTTGTCAATGCTGGACAATGAGCTTCAAAATAACAAAACAATTAGACGCAAATTTAATAGTATGTCGTGGCCAGCGAAGGCGGATTTTGCAGAGTATTATCCATTAAGTATGTACCACCTAGTCTAAAAATTATTGCCCAACAAAACATACCCTTTAGAAATTCATTTGAATCCCTTGAGTGCCATAGATACCACTAGCAGAGGACCACAACATATTTTCCTGCAGAGGTTGTGCTTGATCATAGAAAAAAAATACACAGATCGTCATCTGTATTTTAAACGGTGGTAGTAAATCATTTCTGTTGTCCGCATCGGTTCCATTATTTTTTTTGTAACCAAACCTATCAGGAATTTTTCGCTGCCATTCACAACGCAGTACATTCGATACCGGTCATATTCCAGATAAATAGCCCACGTCAAAAACGACCAGAAAAGACAATAAATTACTATCTCTCGGGGGAAAATTATTTGCTGTGAAACAATAGCCGGGCAAAAAGCGGGGAAATACCGAAAAAAGCTTCCGCACACAGGAAAGCTCGACTTTTGATTCCGCCAGAGATTTATCATCCTAAACGTCCCGGAATCGTCGATAAACAAGGATTACAGGCAAAATTTCCGATCGCGGTGTCTGACAGATGGTGATGAATGTGTGGTATTTAATCGATTTTATTCTCGTTCAAGCACCGTGTCTTGACTGTAAGTAGTTAAGCTAGCGAACCACTCAAGTGATATAATGCTTTGATTATAGTTGAGTCAATAAAGGTAATAATGCTCAAAACTAACATCAGAAACTGCTTGATAATTTCGATATCGCGAGTAGTATTGACAGCATCCCATTTATGTGTTGTAGTATATTGTATTTCTACTCGTTAAAATTTGGGCATGTATATTCAGATTAGACATGCCCAAATTCAACTCGTAAATATTTCAGACAAAAAAGTTCTTGTGACAGCTGAAAATTTGAACGATGTCTCGTTATACAGGGTGTTACTTAATGATAGGCCGTAATTCCGAAGGCGCATTACTGAACCAAATTCAAGTAGAAAAGTTCATATAAACATATGTTCTTCTAAAAAGTCTGCTTTCCAAGATATCTTGTAGGTATTGTTATTTTAAGGTCTGTCATTTTTATTTAAAAAATATTAATACAGTGTGTCCTAAATTAGAGATATGATGTCATCGAGAATCTTTTTAAATGGCAACCCTAGTTTCGTGTTTACTGTTTTTAAACAGCATATTAAGTTACACGTAACTGCCAAATTTCAAATTTTTATTCCTTGTCATTTATAAGATATTTTTATAATTTTTAATTTTTTTTTATAAGGCACAACACTGCAGGATTAATTCTTTATGGCGTTCTGCGAGCGGTGCGTGTGCGCAGGAAACGATTCACGTTGGTCTTGCAAGTTTTGAGATTATACTCATTGGGAACACGCCTTCAGGAAGATCGTTTCAGAGTGATGACGTTCTCCAGATAAAAGAATTTTTAAACAGTGTCGCTCGAGGGCCAACAAGCTGAACCACGTATGGGTGGGCTGCAGTGGCTCATCGTGTATTTCTATCATGCACCGCTCTGGGTGGAATCAAGCGGGCAACCTCAGTGAGCACTTGCCATGAAAATATTTGTAAAATAAACTCAATTCGCCAACCTGCCTTCGATGTTCAAGGCTTTCTAGGTTGCTTCTCAAATCATTGTCACCGATCAAGCGAATGGCTCTTCTTTGGATGGAATCTAGTAATCTCAGGGTATGTTTAGGAGCAGAGCCCGAAATATGCGAACAGTACTCCAGCGATGGTCCAATTTAGGCTTTATAGAGCATCATAAATTGCTGGGGTGTATACAGATTCTTAATTCGGAAAAGTATGTTATAAAAATACAATTACTCCCTGAAACAATCATCGGGTGCCAGTATTCACCTTAGGATAACCTAAAATAAACTGCGACAAGGCAACCTATCCACCCTTACTCTGGCAACCCTACGCCCTGGAGGATGTTCTTCAGACACCCCTTAGCTAGCTCAACTCAGGGTAGGTTCGCTATTTTGATTCTAGATTGAGTGGTCTAGCACTCTTATAATTAAGTTATAGTCAACTCCTGAAGGCTCCACGTTAGTTTTATTTTACTTAAAAGCCTTTAAATGTTCTAGTGTTTGGCCTCAGAGAAAAACAAACTAGGAAAAAAAAACACTTATGTCACAATCGGTATACATTAGCTTCTTATAAGCTCTCATTCACTTAAGTCACTCTATTTAAAATAAAAGCCAAGTGTTCACAGAGGCCAATACAGATATTTATTCTTAAGGTCGTGTTAAGCCCTTGGCTACTTGGATTTATAGCTCCTCTTACTTTGGTGGACAATAGATACTTAAAGTTAAAATATAAATAAGTGAAATGAAATATTAAACTGATAGTACTAGGTTTGACAGTAAAAGTTCTGAAGGTTTAAATTTACAAAGTTATAAAAAGAAAGCAAAAAGTCAAACCCTGTTCGACAGGGTCTTGCACAAGACGGCAACTGTCAGACCTACACCGTAAAAATGACTGTTCAGTCTGATCTGGCAGCCACATAGTCCTACATCCAGGACATGATGATATATGAATCAAAATACACCTGCCAAAACTTGGAATTTCCGCAAGGTCTGTGCAAGAACCTCTCACAAGTAACTAAATCTACCATAAGAGCATTCTTCAAGTAGAATACAGAGTACCTGTGGTTACTCGATAAGTATACTAACCACTCGAGCATAGATAAGTTAAAAACAAAAATATTTACTTTATAATAATAAATTGTAACTATATTTACAACAAAAGTAGCTGTAACAGACTACCTAACGTTCTGAACTACTAGAGACTCTTGTGACGTCTTAACGCTATGTCGACATACGCTACACGTTTACATTGCACAAGCTCTGTACATAATATGGGCGCAAAACTTTGTCAAAACACTGTATATCGAACAATACGCAAATGTAAAATATTAAGATTTTAGATTGACTACTTTTTAAAAAGAAATGATTACAGGGTAATGATACTTAGCTGCAACTTTACGTGCTACCCATGGTCTCTCAAACAGCTAACGTGGATACACAGCTAGTCTCCAAGAATTCAAATGGTATATGGCAACTGGCACGTCCCGCGTCCAGGCAGTTCCAACAAAAGAAAACTAGTACTCTAGTTTGTACTCGGACTTTTAGCCCCTCAAATAACTAACGAGGATTTCAATTTACCAAATGGCGTCTATGACCGCTGTTGAAGTTCATTAAAGCATTTTAAATCGGCATTCTGCCCAAAGAATAGGCAAACTACAAAGCCATACCCTTTTTGAAATATTTGTGAATGTTTTATCGGCACTATATTGCCTTCCCTGTCCAAGAAGCAAAACTTAGGGAGCTATTTCCACAAACGTGCTTTAACTTGCAGTGTCCATGCTCGATAGGGCCGATAACATTCCCTCTTCAACGTACTTAGTTACCAAAACAAAAACGTTGACAAATTAAAAAAATCAACCCTATCTATGAAAATTAACCTCTTTTACACCATAGAAAACTAACGGCGACCGAAGTCAACCCACGCGACCAATCAAAAATTAACCTGACACTGACTTATTATCGATTTTTCTTAAATCAGCTGATACATTTAACCTACAACTTAAATACGAACGAAGTTATTTCTATTGATAACTTGCAAAGTTTATTAATTACTAATCAACAAAAACAAATATTTTAAATAAAACCTGTCTGCAAGTAGTATTAAACAAGGAACAGAAGAAATCAATCCACTTGGCTATGTCTTGCAAGATACAAAACATTCCTGGAATATAAACCTCAACAAAGGTTTGAAACTAAACATAATGAAAATTTTGGCTATTACAGGTAACTTAATTAGTAATTAATGTTTAAGGTGAGAGTCTACCTCGGTATTTTAACAATTTAAAACCGAAAACATAGATAACCAAACTTATGAAATGCAATTTTCGAACTGTAACAAGTATTCGAAGCTTCTGCGAGGCTTCCTTAGCAATGGGCGCAACGTGATCATGCCAAGACATATGACTATCCAAATTGACGCCAATAAATGAATTAATGTAGCCAAAGGAATCGAGTGAATTACTATATTCGGTTCTTCAACATTAACTTTTTTAGAAAAAACTGCCACCTGGGTTTTTTGGCGTTAAATTCTACTCGGTTACTGTCACCCCAAGACAGAATTTCTTTCAGGGCCTTGTTGAGATGTGAGACCTCTTGCTGCCTATAGAGATGTGCAGTGGCGGTCGATGTTCGAGCATCCCAAGTAAAAACAAGTGTGCTGTCATCTGCGATATAAGATTCTTAGTTGTTTCCAAAAGATTGTTAATGCACAGTAAAAAGAGGGTGGACGACAATATAGAACCTTAAGGGACTCCAGCGTTGGTGTTAAAAAAAATTTAAAAAAGCTTGATAGCCATGAACACTTTAGTTAGGAGCCCCTGATGCGGTCAGAGGCCTTGGAAATGTTCAGTGCTACCGCCCGGGACTCCCCATGATGTTCTATTGCGTTGCTCTAAACATAAGTAACCCAAGCGAGAAGGTCTCCTGTTGATCTAGACTTACAGAATCCATACTGGTGGTCACTAATAATGTTGAAGCCTTCCAGGTACTTTAACAATTTTTCGTTGATAGCCTTCTCCATGACTTTTGATATAAGCGAAAGCAATGCGACTGGACGATAGCTATTTGGCAAGGTATTTTTGCCATTTTTGGGCATGGGCTGGACTCCCGCAGTTTTCCAGCAAGCAGGAAATATTCCTTTTATGTAAGGTAAGTTTAAAAGCCTACAAAATACCGGTGTCAATTCATTAGCGCATGTCTCAATTACGATGACTGGAATTTCGTCAGTACCAGAAGCTTTTTTGGTGTCAAGACTCCTCAAGATTCGTTTAACATGGAACTGTCGGAAAATAATCTCAAGCATTCTCGATTCTACAGGGGGAATGTTCGGTAAAGTTTTTCCCTAAAAATTAATCGTTGAATGTGAAGAGAATAGTTCCGCAAGAAAGTTTGCTTTTTCCTGCGCCTTGGTCGCGATGGTGCCATCAGAACGTGTTAGAGGTGGAATTGTTGACTTGGTAAAGTTCTGACTGACGGCTTTAGCTACTGACCAAGATCATCTTGAGCCGTTAGTACATTGAAGACTAAAACTTAGCTAATGATTTGTTAAAACGGAAAATTCCATTAAAAACTAAAACAATTATTAATTAAAAGACACAGTATTTGTAACAAAAAGAAATGAACATTGATAAACCCGATAATTAATTAAATCATAACAGAGGTCTTTTGGCTCAAACCGCAACAAATTAAAATTTCAAAATATCAAAACAAGTGGGGGGAGCATTTAAAGATTAAAGACAGGTATTAAATGAAATATAGGTCAAATTGCTCATAGGATAAGATTTCTCGACAAGTGAATAAACCAATTATACTATGATGGTCCAATAATTAATAGGGCGTTGGTAGTAAGATTGTCGGTTCGATTGCGGTTCCTAGAACCACTTTTTTCTGAATTTTCATTTTTTGTCTGATATGCCATTATTCATTATAAATTTTTAATAGGATTTTAGTTGGTGAGTAACATAAAAAAATTCAAATTTGTAAACATTCTTAATCAAAATTTTTAAGTATAAACTTTCTCTGTATAATTATAACTGATAGGGCTAGAGTTCTAATCAAATTTAATATTAAATTTTACATTCGGCCATGTGTGTTTGTTCGCTCGGAAGTTTTTTCCCCAGTTTTCCACAATTTTGTTAACTATTGTTTTGCAGGAAATAGCATTCCCCTAGAGGTAGTAATTTATTGTCCTTTTGTTGATCGTTACAACGAGCCCTTTTGTATGAAATATGACGGAATATCGAACATACAGTGCGTATTTTTTTTAATTCGGGACATGTGGCATAGGATATTTTACGTGCTAAAACGTTAACCCCATATAGGGACGTTCACCACAGATAGTATTGTAAAAACCACGCCTCTCGAGAAAGAGCCGGCTCCTTTTCCTACAGTACGGGGATCACGGATCAGTTTAGCGCCAGCGCGTGTCGGTGCAACGTGATTCTTGAGTATAGTATATTATGTCGCTTATATTTTTTATAAAGATGCCTGGTCACAAGTGTGTTTTTTTGCATTGTTATGCATAGGAGGTTAGCACAATTAAAACGTACAAATTGTGTTGTTAATGAGACAAAAGATGCAGAAAAGAATGCTTGTCAAGCAATAAATCTGCCTCATTATGACTCCAGGAATGAAAACATGATAACACCAAATCCGTTTATTTATCTCTGGTGGGCGAGCATACGAGTATAATAATATACAGCATTTAAGTTTAAACGATGGGCAGAAGAAACCTAATTAAGATATAAGAATCAAAACTATTCGTTTGTATACTTTAGAGGGTATTAAAAAAGAAAGACATTTTAAGGAAATGAAAATATTTTTATTTAGAAAATAAACATGAAACATATACTATTAGAGCCATTTTTTCGACAAATAAAAAAAAAGTATTAACTTATACTCTCAGAACCGAAAAACGAAACTAGTGGAATTAGGTCATGACATAGTTTTTTAAACTAGGCATCCTGGTTAAACTCCTCTTCTGTACCCAGCAGGTTGTCATCGGCATCACTTGATGTCTTTAAGTATTCATAAAAAGGTCGAAAAACTGGACTTATGAGTGGTAATAATTCTAAAATATTTTTCTTTTTCTCTACAGCGATGGGAACGGTGTCTTTGTAACATTTTTTCGGAACTAGCTTACTTGTTTTATCTTTCCTGCTAAAGTTGAGCTTTTTAAATTCTCCGGCATCTTCTAAATTTGTCTTGTAGCCTAAAATATAAGGCATCTTTGTATATCTAAACCATCTAGCATCATGCCATTTAAATTCGTCCGTCTTCATCTTTCTTACGCAACACAAGAGGACCTTTGTAAAGTGACGCAAAATCTAAAAACATTTCGTGTGTGAGTTCTTTTACTACAAATTTTCTTTTCCTTCCCGTCGAACATATTAACTGATACCAGTCGTGACGGTGTTCAACTTGGATTTGTAAATGTTTCTTCTGCTTTTCTATTAGGGAATGGTCCACATCGCATTCAATGTCACTGTGTCCGCTGACCATAAATTTGTGGTCAATAGCATTTAAATGTTATTTTTCTTGCATGACTCAAAGAGACATTGCTGCAACGTGAGAGTTCTTATTCTGCCCCCCACAGGTGTCCGAATAGAAAATAACCCTCTCCACGTTAAGGGGCAACTCAATTAAATGAAAATATAAACAAGTTGCTATTTGATTAGCACCTCGTCCTCCTTCTGCCTCATGCCACATGTAGCAGGTAACTTCTCCTGTAGCCAAATCATGTAATGTTAAGTTATAGGTCCATAGTTGTCTCTTATAGAAAGAAACCGACGAGTTCACAAAAGGGGTAGGTAGGCATTGCTGTAAATCAAAAGCGAATACTTTTATAGATGCATTCGCTTTTCCTAGTTCTTTGCCCTTCTTCTTTTCTAGGTAAGCAATATCTGCTTCAAGGTGGTGCTGTTCCTACTCTTTTTTAATGTCTTCTCGTTCTTTCTCATTTTCGCAGACTGTTAACTTCATTTTTATAATATCACATTTGTGACATGTGTCCACTTTTGGTTGTTTAAATGCTAAATTCATTTCGTGGAATTCCTTTGCATATATTTTTCTTTTTTTTTTTTATTTACTATTTTTTACGGTCGTCGGCGTATCAGAGGCCATCTTGAACCGGTCATCAACCGTACGGTTTTTAATCGTGCGGTCTACCGACTGGGGAGTGTGAAACGGCACCTTCATCCTACGAGATATCCGATCTCATCCGGCCTGTCCGGCGTGAATAGGATGGTTTTGATGTCGATTCATTTTACACTCTTCCCTAAGACAAGAGCACGCGGTGTTTCCCAAGCGGTCACCCATCCAAGTACTAGCCGCGCTCGACACCGCTTAACTTCGGTGATCTGACGGGAACCGGTGCTTTAAGTGTCGCTAGGCCCTTATATTTTTCTTGACACCTTATTTTCTCTTCCTTCAGAGTATAAGTCATACATTTTTTGCAGTGTTAGATATGGTGGTAAATATTTTTTTGAATTCTCTCGTCTAGTATAATGCGATTCGTACGCTGGAAATGATTTTATATGACATCTTACCTCTTCAATTACATCTAACGAATGCTTATTGCCACGTCTATGATGACCTCTTTTATCATCGAACGTGACACCAGTGACCGTTGCGAACGCATTACGTAATGCCAAGGTCACAAACATCTAAGTTTCACCTAAGACATCTTGAAAACATTTTCTACAGACAATTTATAATTGACCATTTACCCTAAAGTTGAACTGGTGAACTACAAAGCGATTCTTGGTTTTTCGAGCAGGACTGTTATCACTGTGAACTCTCCTTGTTTTCGGATTTGATGTCTGTACCAAACTAGCAACATAGTGAACCCGTTTATTATGGGAGCCTAAAGACCAATACTCATTAAAAATGCTTTCTTGAATATTATCCGATATTTTTTCATAGCATTTCATTCTACATGGCGTTAGCTATTTAGTTTTTCTCGCTCCTATAATTTTTCCCTTTATAGTTTTGTATTCTAGTTCTTTGTTTCTTTTCTCCTTGCGTTCCGCTCTATTTTTCCTCCTATTAGTGCTCTCTTTATTTGATTTGATAGTTTTTCTATCTTCCTATTCTTGATTTTTGATGTGCCAGGCAACCCCACAATTGAGACGTCAATGCTGTCATCATCTGAACTTGATGATTCGCTTTCATATTCAAAGTCTTTGTCTTTAACGTTATCATCAGTTTCTCTGCTAACGTCACTCTAATAGTTTTCATTATTTTCAATATTGGGTCAAGTAGTATAAGCGTACTTGTACTAAGAGAGCAATATAACAATAAATGTTATAATAAAACATGTGTATATATACTATCTAGACCAAGAAAAACGGTAACATAAATAGGTATAGGTAACTTATGCTATTTTGCTTAAATAAATATGGGGTACAAAGTAGTACATCATCATTTATATTGTTACATCCACATATTTTTTTAGTTATACTCTTTGAGAATTTCGTTTTGTAGGAAAAAGAAAAGTCGTAGACCTATACTATTAGGACCGACTGAGAGGGCAAGTTAAGTTTAATATAAAAGTGCACTTAACTCATTTTGACCAAAAGTTAACTTATACTCTTATGCCCGCCCACCAGAGTTATGTTTGCGGCTATTTAATAAGTAAAGCTTTACAATTACATCCATGTGATACTTGTATTCAAATTTCCTTCTTATAGGGCCTAGATAAAAATTATATATATTTTTTACAATTGAAAGCTTATAGTGATAGAGAAGGCATTTTTGAAAGTTTAAAGTCAGTAAGTAAAATATGTATTTATTATACAGAGTGGCAAAAAGTCGCGCATAATGCCTGTAACTTTTGAATTACCTCGTATACGAAAAAGTCACCTTTATGAACGTTGTTCAGTAAATTATTCCCCACATTTCTACCTGCATGAATTTTTTTTCTAACCTGAACTAACCAACTTACTTCTTTTAAATGGAACACCCTGCATGTGATTGCATATTTGGATTCTACTGGAAAATTCTAAATTTTTTGCATTTCAAATTTTTATTTATTTAAAATTGTAACAAACTTCATAATTACATATGCGAGATGTTAAACTTCATAATAACAAAATAAATAGCCTAGAAAATTGAACAAGTTGACATCGGAATAATAAACAAGTGAAACCTTTTCAGTGGATCAAGTGTTTAAAAGCACCACCATTTTCTGCTAAGCAGAGCACTAGTCGATCCCTGAACCCGTCTACAACGTTTGAAAGGAAGTCCTCTGGAATGGCCCGAATTTCAGGACTAATTCTGACTTTTAAAGATTTTAGGTCATGTGAACTGTTAACGTAGGTCCCACAACATGTCTACCAACTTTGCCCGCCCACAAACATTAAATTTTTCGGGCCTCTGAGTGAGCATTTTCGGCAGACCAACCAATAACGATAATTGTGTCTCTTAACAATGCCATTTAAATGGAAAGTAGCTTCATCCGAGAAAATGATATTTGTTGCGCTTTTTTTATCGTTATTGCATCTTTCCATCATCAGCTCACAAAATTCAGCTCTTTTATCAAAATTGTCCTCGTTTAACTCGTGCACCAACTTTATCTTGTAGGGATGCAACTTCTCCTGCTTAAACAAGTTTTTCACTGACTGATGAGATATATTAAAATCCATTGACATTGGCCTGGATGATTGTGTTGGATTTTCATGTATTGAGAGCATGATATCCAAAAATTTGTCTCCCCTGGTTGCTATTTTAGGTCGACCTGATCTAGCGGGCTCCCTAACACTACCTGTTTCTTGAAATTTGTTTACCACTCGACGTACCGTTAACTGATTTATTGGAGGCCTATTTGGATATAATTCATTGAAAAGTTGACAAACCTGACCTTGCGATCTCTTCATATGTCCGTAACCGCTCATTATTAAAATTTCAACTTGTTGTTTCTAATTCAGGTGAACCATAGTGTAAACAAATTAGAAATCAGACAACAGATTATTAAACAGGAACTTAAAATTGACACCTCTGAGGTCGCTGTCGTGAAAACACCTTGACTCAACTGGTGGGTATTAGGTAGGAATAATTATAATTTGGAAGCTTTTCATTTTTGAGCTGTCATTATCTCGGAAACGCTTGCAGATAGGTGAAAATTTGAAATACGAAAAATTCAGAGTTTTCCCAATAGAATTCAAATATGCAATCATATGCAGGGTGTTCCATTTAGAAAAAGTAAGTTAGTCTCTATGGCAACCAAACCAGAAATGGCAGAAAAAATTCATGCACGTAGAAATGTGGGAAATAATTTACTGAACAACTTTTATAAATATCACTTTTTCGTATACGAAGTAGTTTAAAAGTTACAGGCATAATGCGCGACTTTTTTGCCACTCTGTATTTATAAAATACAAAATATATTCTCGACATTTTTATTGATGTTTTAAATAATGAAGGAATTTCCGATTTTTTCTTAACGAAATGAGAAAAATCCCTTTTTATTTATCCATTTAAAAACTTTCACACTATATATACAGTGAGTCCCAGAAGTAATGTCTAAATTCATTTAAAATTCAGCGGTGTGTTTTTTGGACCCGTCGATTTTTAGTTCTTAATGTGGTTTCTTTGATGGCAAATTCATGTATACACGGTAGCCCAAAAATAAGTTAAAACATCTATTTATTTTACTTCATTTCTAAATTTTGAATCGAATTCTAAGTGTATTTCATGTACCATTATCCTATACCGAAACTCAACAGTTATGGAAAAAATTATGATTGAACATATCAATAAGTAAGACCCGTTTATTTGAAAAGTAAAGAACAACAAATTAAATTAAATGTTGAAAATGTGCGCCATATGCTTGACAATATCCAAGGCGGCCAATAAACGCTCGTTGCACGTTTTCAACCATTTCCGGAGTTATGGCACGCATTTCTCTTCGGATCCTCTCTTTCAACTCCTGCAGATTGTTTGGCCTCTCAACAAATACTTTGGAGGTAGCTCCACAAAAAAAAGTCCAGCGGAGTTAGGTCTGGCGACCTAGCAGGCCATTCCTCTCCTTCCTATCTGCCGATTGGGAAAGGTTTCATCCAAAAATGTACGCACAGTGGCAGAATAGTGCGGAGGAGCGCAATCTTGCTGGAAAATAAGTTCTTCGTCAGGGAAGTCTGAGATTGAAATAAAGTCACTAATGCTGGGATTAATTCAAGTTGGAGAAATTTGACATACTCCAGTTAAAGACTGTTCAAAGAGAAATGGACCAATTACTCTTCGACACACTGTTCCATACCACACATTTGTTTTTGAGGGTACTGGCTGTTAACCTCCATCATCCAATGTGGATTTTCTGTTGCCCAATAACGACTTGTCTGTTCACATTACCAGTCAAACAGAACGTATTTAGTTTAGTAAAAAGTAATATTTTTCAAGGAAAGCAAAACGTCAAGTTTTTCATTTTCATCTCGAGCAGGACAACCAGAATTCTCTAAATTTAGCCTCTATTCCTTCACCTTCTGACATATGGGAGGACAATCAGGATGGATTTCATTGAATAGTTGAGCTGTTTCTATTTGAGTACGTGTTCTATCACCAAACCCAAGCATGTATAGAATTTCAATTTTTTCTCGTTCCGTTAACTTCACCATTGTGAAAACCGACATATATGATTTATTTAAATTTAGTATTCTATGTAGCCCATAAAGATTCATAAAACCACACTACAGTAGATGTTTTACATCGTCAGGGAAGACAGGAACGGACTTGCCCCACACTCGCTGGGTCAAAATTTTGACAGGTGTCATTTTAGAGAGCTAAAAACTGATTATTTAAATGCTCTGGTCACTCTTCTTTAAAAAAGGTACTCTACATTTGTTTCGATAAAATCAGTCGTTTTCGAAGAAAATCCATTTTTTGTATAAACACTAGTCGTTCTTAAGTCGTTAACAATGTGTTATTGGCTACACTTTTCTAAATTGTCTGATTGATTGAGTAACTAAGACTTAAATAATGGAAGATTATTTCTATAGTGAATATGCTGACATGCATCTAATTTATGGACAAGCACTCGGCAATTGTGTGGAGGCAAGAATAATTTACTCTGATTCATTTTCGAGGTTTATCACACCGAAAACCTTTTGAAAGGGCTGATCGTAGAAGAAGAGAAACGTGCAAAAAGTCACGTGAAAAATGCTAAAAGTAGCTAATCTTTTGGTAATTCATTTTGGGAAGTTTCTTGTCGCATCGCCGTGGAGAGGGGCCTTCAAGAAGATCAAGGAACCCTCAGTTAGAAGAGGAAATTTTGGATTAGATTGCCGAAAATCCTTCTAATAATGTAAGAAACCTGACGGTCCAAGTTCATGTGACAAAGCGGATTGTTCATGGGGTCCTTCGAAAACAACTGCTACATTCTCATCACGTCCAAAAGGTATATGGCATGTCTCTCGTTGATTATCCTGCAAGAGTCAACTACGCAAATTAGTTTTTGCAACGATTCAAGTCATAATTTTACTAGTATTGTTTTGTTCACGGACGGAGCCGGTTTCACCCGAGACGCAGTAATAAATTGCCATAGTTTGCATATGTGGCACGCAGATATCCCCATGCAACAGTACAGATAGAGCACCAACAAAGATTCATGGCTTACATGTGGGCAGGGTTTATTGGGAATCATCTTATTGGACCGTTCTTTATCAATGGCAGATTAAATGGTGGCATACATTTGCAATTCTTGCAACAAACTTAAACGGTTTATTAGGAACAGTGTCCTTAGAAATTATAAATCAGATGTGGTATATGCACGATGGTGCACCGCCCCATTTAAGCTATTTAATTCATCAGCCCTTATCAAATACTTTTGGTAATCGATGGATAGGTAGAGGTGGACCTATTTTATGACCACCGAGGTCGCCCGACATGACTCCACTGGATTTCTTTTTATTAAAGAGGCTTGTATATTTGATGCCAGTTTACACCAGGGAAAATCTGAATAACACATCATTTTAACGAGTTGGAATGGAATGGAATGTTGTTTCAAGTACAACGAGAAAACATCCGTAGTAGTAGTCATGCAGATCTTTCACATTTTTAACATTCTTGCGTTCAAGTGATTTCCGAAATGTCGACCCTTTTAATGTTTCCTTTATGCAGCACATTTCGATTTGGATATGTATCAGAATAAATTCTTGCATCCACACAATGGCCGAGTGCTTGTCCATAAATTAAATGTATGTAAGTATAAAGAGATGCAATAATGACAAATTTTATTCATCTAATGCGAATTATTAGTTATGTTGTTATTCGATTTGTAGTTACTGTGTTTAAATAACTTTTTAATAAACTCGATTATCATAGATATTTATACAACAAGTTACGAAACAAGGGTCTTTTAGGCACGCGACGTAAAAATTGTCCTACGAGGCGAAGCCAAGTTGAACAACACGTCAGAGTGACTAAAAGACATTGTTTCGTAACGAATGGTATACAATATTTTTTCTGCGGGCGTTTTATAATAAAAAGCTTAATTTATTTTACCAAACATTTTTTTACCTGTGTTTCATTTACACCTTTCATGTCAAAAAAAAATTCGAAAGAATTTTTTTTGTCAAAAACTGCGGCAAATATTAAGTAAAAAATTAATGATTTAAAAGACTCACATATTGAAAATGCCTCGAATGAGGCAATGGTGAACCTTGTTCCCCAAAAATCAAGGAGTTTCTATGAAGGCACATTCAAAAACTGGTGTGAAGAAAAAAAGGAAAAAACTAATCAGAAAAAGTCGTTTTGGCATATTTTTCACGATTATCCGATGCCTATAAGCCATCAACTTTGTGAAGTACTTACTCAATGCTTCAAACGATGGTTTATTTAAATAAAAATGTCGATAGAAAGACATTTACAAACCTAATCGCATTTTTGAGAAGTAAATCTACGCCAATATAAGCCCAAAAAGTCGAAAGTTTTTTCCAAGAAACAAATCGAAAGATTTGTCAAAGAAGTAGACGATAAGAACTATTTATTGGACAAAGTCATTATTATTGTGGAAACTCTGGAGCATGTCGCAGAGAAGAACTCACATATTTAAAGATTAATAATATCGAAATTTCTTTAATTAAAATAACCATTCCAAACACTACAACAAATGTTGCAAGAAGCTTTGTAATTAGCGAAGGCTCTATTGACGGCATCAACTTCTTGAATATTGTCCGAAAGTACGCCCAATTACGTCCAGCACACATAACCCATGAAAGATTTCTTATCACGTACAGGAACTTCAAATCTTCTAGACTTCCAGTGGGCATTAATACCATTGGAGCAACACCACAGAAAATTGTTGAGTTCTTGGGGCTTCCAAAGGCAAGTGAATATACAGGCCACTGCTTTCGAAGATCTTCAGCAACTTTTTTAGCGGACTCTGGAGCGGATATATTGATGCTAAAGCGACATGGAGGTTGGCGGTCAAATGCCGTGGTTGAGGGGTATATAGACGATTCTTTAGAAAACAAAAGGAAAATTTCCGAAAAATGTCTTGGTGAAAAATCTTTAGACGCTAACAACGAACGTGTTAAATCTAATGAATCAGAATATTCTACCAGCTCTACAGGTGGCATGGGTTTAATTGATATTGCTGTTGCAGATTCATTTTCTATTTTTCGTTCAACTTACTCATCTATTCTACAAAGAGAAATATCTCAACCTACTGTTTTAGGTTACCCAAGCACTAATTTTAATAATATAAGTAACTGTACTTTTAATATTTATAATAAATAGGTAAAACTATAGTCTGTGTTTACTTTTTAATTGTAAATAATTGCTTTCAGGCACAGCGTGTTAAAAAAACTTTTAAGCACGCTGTGCCTAAAAGGAGGTTATTTAAAAATCAAAACGACAATCAAAAAGGGGTTATTATAAAACGTCAGTAGAAAAAATAAATTTCGAAATTAAATATGTAAGTCTTCGTGTCCAATGATGTTCTTAATTGAAAGGGTAGATAGTCGGAAGAGAACAATGAAAACGGCTAACAAAGCTTTTCAATGTTTCGCTTTTATGGTTTAAAGCTTCTTCAGGGCTTGAATTTAAAAAAGGGGATGAGCCAAGATAATCTCAATTTGACTCATGGTTATTGATGATGTTTCCTGGTCTATTCATCGCTTAAGACCATCTTAATACGTTTCGCTGTAATATTTATAAGAATATAATTTATAAATTATTTTGTGGAAATGACAGTACAGTCGCCTCTGCCTGCTCTGAATTGGAGAGACAAAGGTTACGAGGTGTACAAAAAGTAAAATATAACTATAAATAACTTTTAAACAATATACGATCAGAACGTCCTCCTATCCATGAAACTAAACCATATTTCAACTAAATTTGAATTGAATAGCTCACATTAAAGTGACATTCACCTCTGCTAATAGTATAAATAATATAGTATAAATCTTTCTGTACGACATTTGCTCTATATATGTTTTCTGCCATGAACAGATGCACAATTATTTTTAGCAATGAAATGAACGTACCAAAAGCAAATCTATTTTAACCGCATTTAATTTCCTGTTAGCTGCACGAGTCAAAAGTGTAAAGTAAATTTTGGCAAGTAGATTATACTCGGAAGAAAAACAACCATAATAGCTGTCATTATGCCATAAGATCAGAGACAATTTTCCGCTAGGCTACTGGACTGAGTAATACTGGTCTTTGGACTTGCAAAAAATTATGGCATTAATAGTTATCCTGGAATAATGTTATCAGTCTCTATCCTGTTGTACATATTTGCGATTGTTCCTGTTTATTGCACATTCAGAGGCACATTTTCTGTTCTTTATGCATGTGATCTATCTAATTACTTAATGGCATTTTTTCGTAAATAATGGATTACCGCTATTCTCTAGCGGGAACTCAGAAATGTATGCAATTTCATGAATAACTCTAGCCATACCGTATACCACGCCCAGCTGATTTGTTCAATTATTAACCAATAATTTCATAGATATCATTTCGTACCGGCTAGCACTTAAAATTCCGACATGATTGTGAATTACTGAACACAAATAAGTCAGTTTAAAACTTCTGTTTTGCTAGATTTACTTTTTCAATAAGTGTGGGTGGGATTAAAACTCACTATACAGGGTGCCCCATAATTTATTAGTAAAAATATTGCAATTTGACCAAACTTAACTTAGTTCAAAAGTTGATAATAACCTAGATACAGGGTGTCCAAGTGACAATTTTCGATTTTCCTAATTAACTTTTTTTTAACCAATATTTTAACATAAAATTTTGTGATTGGGGGGTTCTCGGGGTAAATTAAGAATTTTAATGTAGATTGTAGAGGGCGCTCTCTGTGTCGCTCTAGGTACATAAAAACAAACTTTTTTGGGCCTGAACGTATTTATGTTTTTATTAAAAATATCAATTTTCTCATTCATTTTACGCAATAAAGTTGTATTCTGTAAATGTCGCTCCGAGTTTCTGTGGTTTTACTGTATACCTACCATTAATTATGGGACACCCTGTATAGAAGTGAGAGTGAATTTTTTTTGCAGATTTTAGATCCTTAATTTTTTATTTAACAAGAAACGGACACTTAAGTTTAAACAACTAGAGGTATACTTCATCCAAAGTCACTCTGAGGATATAAAAAAGCTTCTAACGGGCTTCAAAGGATCCGGCATTACAATCGGGGTTGTCAGATCTTTTTTAAAAATTAAAAACAGAGTCGGTCATCGCAAGCGAAAAAAGTCCGGAATGAAGAAACAAAGATTTTCATGTTCAATGCAGGCGAACGCATTATTTTAAATATATACGCCTGTTTAAAAAACAATCCGGGAAAACTAAAAGTGCGCTTTGTAGGTACAAGATTTAATAAATTAACACAACTGGAGTTTTATAAGAATTTATAACGTAATAAAATTGGGGACTGTAACTGGTCATTTCATAAAGCGCAAACAAATAAATCAAAACCTCAAAACGGATGATAATACTATAAGGGATCTTATTCTGCAAGCTATTTACAAATTTTACAAGGATGTGCCAGCTTTAGAATTGGTTCATGATAAATTGCGAGGTTACCCTAATTATAATTACCAATCCTTAGAAACATTGTGTGGTGTTTTTCTAAGTAACATAAAAAATTAGATAATCTAATGTTTATAATGGAATCCCGGCGTATCATTGAACTACGACAGGACTATTTGCGTAAAATAAAGAAGTACCATGAATCCGATAAAAGTATAATTTATTTAGATGAAACTTGTTTTGATAATCATGATGTTGTTAAGTATGGTTGGGTAGACAGTCAAAATTGTACTTTAAGTACATCGTGTTCGAGAGGAAAACGCGTTATTATTCTAAATGCCGGAAAAAAGGCGTTGTACCTAATGTGTTCTTGTCAGCAAGGTATATCACTTAATAATCAATTACCAACTTTAAGTGCAGTTGTCCTTAATAATATTCGTCAGGTAATAACGAAATGCGATGTATGGAAAAATTGCGTAGCATAGAAAATGGATATTTTGTTCCATCTATAGCGCCAGTAGTAATCTAACATAGAAACCACTCTACTTCTAAAAGTTCTGGCCATTCCAGTCATTAAATCGTTTCTGAATTTTAAATTAATTATGTACGTTTAACACGTATCTTAAAAACTTGTTTTATTACAGAACGTCTACTGTGATTCTGCTGATGCGGTCAATTTGTTGTTAAAATATATATTTTAACTACTAACTCACTAACTGTATATTCCAACTAACATAGTATCTGCCCCTATCCTTTTTTGGCAAGGAAACTCGAAGTACCTCCTCGCGGCCCTTGCTGGACAAATACAATTTGCTTCAATTGTTTTCGGCAAAATGAGCATTTTTTTTATCGACCATTTTAAAAATATTAAATGCATGTGTTCTTTGCAGGTGAAGTCACGGGTACAAACCTCTTATCGATATTTACTATATTATTAAATTGTTTTTGGCAAAATTAGCATTTTTTTACAGAATGACCATTTTGAAAATATTCTCTGCAGGCTAAGTCACGGGTGCAGACCTTTTATCGATATAAACTATAATGAACAAGCTGTAATATATATTGTTTAATCATACTAAAAATTTACAACGATCCGCATTTTAATTATTTGGTAGAAACGACGCCTATGGTCAGGATTTTAATACTTTTTTAGGTCATCAAGTTAAGCTTGAAACAACTATACCTATTTCCACTTTTTTTAAGTGTATTATGGAGAGTAGACACATGGATAAAGTATGCGAAGGAAAGAGGAGTAGGGATACAGGGTGGCAAAGACAAAAACAAAAATGTAAAGATAATTTAATAACCAAACTAATAGCCTAAAGCTACTTTTATTCTTAATATTCGAGACAAAGAATGACATTTTAAATCGTACGCCTTAAACAAAAATAAAATTATTTAATGATCGGAAAATAATCTGTTATTTAGCATTTACTTTAATCATAATATCCTGGTGAACAAATTTTAGCCAACCCTGCTGGTTATTACATCAACTTGCCATTTAGTTTGTATATCTAAATTTTTATTTATTGTTTAAAACATTTCTCATCGTTGCTTATTCCCCTTCATATTTTTATATTATAGAAATGATATTATTATAGAATACATTTTAGTAGAAAAATATTTTCTCGATTAGCTAGACGATTGCGTGAAACAGGGCATCCTATGCAAGCACCTAGAAGAAATAGGCGCATCAGGAATGAAAATGATATTATAAATATTCTTGCCTAATTTCAGGTGAGTCCTCATTTAAGTACGAAGGATTATAGCCTCTGACTTAGTCAGAACCAAAACGTCGGTGCATAGAATCTTAATTAAGCATTCTCTTTATCTATATCACGTGGAACTTCACCAGGCTCTGTTGGAAACTGATTTTGAACGTACGTTAAATTACTGCTACTGACTAAGAACTATAATTGGTGAAGATCCGAATTCTCTATCTTGCATAATGTGGACGGACGAAGCTACTTTTTCATGTAACGGAAAAATCAATTTGCACAACATGCATTTCTGGATGCGTCAAGTTGACCATCAAGGTCGATGGAGCCTGAATGTGTGGTGTGCTACGTTGGAGCATCGGATTATTGGACCCGCTTTTTTAATAAACATTTAAATGGCAATTTTTATTTGAACATTTTAAGGAACCTATTGCCGCCTTTATTAGAATAGGTTCAATTAGTAACGAAAAGGGACATGTGGTTTCAGCATTCAGCACATCAAACTACCCTTTGTTTTAAACAAGTGTAACCTTATTAGGTGGTGACAAAATACAAATGACGTTTTTTTTGCTATGGTGCATTGAATGCAAGGTCACAACCTGCCTCAGCTAGCTCATGCTCGGGGCAGTCGCAGTTCGGGGTGGTTCTTCATGAAGGGTTATTGCCCTGTTAAACAACAATGTGTACGTATGTGGCCCCCAAAGGATGCCGCTGTACAAACCAAGATTCAAGAATGAAAATTCGAGCGCTATTCACAGTGTCTTTTAGTTCTAGTTTGGCACAGCAACACCAAGCTCCTGTGAGTAAAACAATGGGGTCCACACACAGTGACAAAACAAAACCAAAAATTAGTTTATAGTAATTTAATTTAAAAAAGAGGAAATTTAATGAAAATTAATTACTTCTATGAATTTTTACTGATTTACCAAGTCAGATTCGATAAAAAAAAAGGTAAGAGTTCGACTAAGTTGACCACTCACTACTACAGCGCAGCAGTTGCAACTACTTTACAATACCGCTCTATAATATCTGGGTTCTTGGGTTAACGAGATATATTACTTATTTATTTAGTTAAAAATTATACTGTTTAAATGGCAAAATAGCTTATGGCTTGTAGTGTTCGCATTCGCCCACCTTCCCAGGTAGCTCGGACGCATGCGCACCACAGTTTCTAATATGCTGTCGTTCAGCTAGTTCAACATAGACTGGTTTGAACTCTTCTTCTTCACCCAGTATTCCCCACGGCTGTATTCCTTCACACCACGACCAGAGATCCTCTTCTTCAGGCTTAGTTGTTATTGCCTGTTGTGAGTCACCCACGGGGTTTGGGTCGCTTGCCACTTCTTCGCCACTCGGCCGGCAGTCGGGCGGAGGTTTAGAGAACCCTAACAGGTCCTGGACACCAGGTGCAGATGTGGCATCTCGGTCTGGGCCCTTCGCCACCTCCGTAACGTTGACGGACAAGTCGTAGCGAACTTCCTGGAGTTCTGTTTGTCCATTGGGCGAGTATGCGGCCATGGCATCGTTGATCCAGGCCTCCAGAAAGCCGCTCGGCGAAGACGGTAGCAGCACGTCTTGCATTCTGTCAATGACTGCTGCGTAATTTAAGGCCATGTGTCTAAATCACAACAGTCTTATTTAAAACGTAAATAAAATGTTTAAAAACTTTTTCCTAACTCTGTATATTATAATGGTCTTATTCCGACCCCTTATAATGTATGACTAATAACACTTTTTATGTCTAAGTATTTATTCAACTTAAAAACCCAAAATTAAACAACTTCGTAACTTTAACAATTATTTTATTGGTCCGATAATTATTTGGACAACACCCAAGAAAGTCCCAGTTTATGCTTTAGGAACTTTCCACTGAAACTACGTATTACAATTTAAATCTTGTGAAAATAACTCATCATCTCGAGTTATGACGTCATATGATGACTGCAGCTAATTTGATCTTTCTTGTTTGAACCCCCGTGAATGACTGAATCTAATACAAAATTGTCGGCTATTTATAGGAAAATCCAATACCAGAACACCACCCCCCTGAAGAGATCAAATTAGTTGTCGTCGAATAAACAACAACAACAAATATTTTGACAGTTACAATTTACCTAATTAATATTTACACTTTGCTTCATCTGTTTCTTCGAGGATTGTCCTGGTGTTGATCGCCATCCCTCTGGCCGTAGCTCCATTTCTACTCTATGCTACGCTTTAGAACATTCGAGTCTGGAGGATCGTCTTGGTGTTCATCACCATCTCTCTGGCTGTGGCTCCGTTGAAGTCATCTCTGCGGCTCCTGGCTTGGTTCAGCAAGGACTGCAGCTGTAGAGGCCATTCTTCTCTGGTCATACTTAAAATTCTTGTCTTCATTCGCTGGAATGGTATCATCGTGGCGGCTACTAAACTCTCTGCCGTGCCAACCGTTGTTATGTTGGTTGCATGGGCTATCTTCTCCCTGTACTTGGCCACATCTGATGTGAGCATCAACAAACTGGGTGTTCCCCATCTGCTGATCACTTCGGCTTGTACAAATTCTATTAGCGAGGCTGGGTGAATACTTCTGTGTGGTCTTGCTTCTATGAATCCACTAAATACATCTATGGCACAGTACAGTGTTGTAAATCTACTGTGTCTGGTCCTTGGCAAATCTTCAATGATTGTTATTAAAACTGCGCCCCACGGTTTTAACATTCCGTGGCACAGGTCATCTTCTTTAAAGTGTTGGCAACACAAACACTGACTAAAGTGCGTGTCCACATCCTTCTCTATCGTCGGCCACCATAACCATTTCGTGATAATATCTTTCATTCCTTGTCTCGTGTTGTGGCGTATTCCATGTGCTAAGTTGAGAATATTACTCCTATACTTCCTCGGACACCAAACCGCTACTGCTCCGTCGTCCTCCTGACGCCCCACAACACCAAAGCGGTCTACCAGCGGCACCCCAGCTCCTTTTCGGATACTTTCACGTAGGTCCCTGGCAGCCGGGTCCATTGCTTGCGTTCCAACGATCCCTAGGAGTGCGGTGATCCATCGCCCATCACTTGGGGCCTCAGCCTTCAACTTGCCATGTAGCCACAAGACGGTATCCTCATCTATTCCTGTTTGATGTGGCACCACTTCAGGCATGTCATATTTCAAAACTTCTTTAAATTCTTTATACTTCGATACTTCTTCAACTTCTTTAAACTTTGATACTTCTTCAACTTCTTTAAACTTCAAAACTTCTTTAAAAATGGGTCTTTGACCTAGGCGCATCGAAGGATTTTGCGTCCTTCCCGCCTTCAACGGTCTTTTGCTCGGGCGCCATGTAGTGTTCGCATTCGCCCACCTTCCCAGGTAGCTCGGACGCATGCGCACCACAGTTTCTAATATGCTGTCGTTCAGCTAGTTCAACATAGACTGGTTTGAACTCTTCTTCTTCACCCAGTATTCCCCACGGCTGTATTCCTTCACACCACGACCAGAGATCCTCTTCTTCAGGCTTAGTTGTTATTGCCTGTTGTGAGTCACCCACGGGGTTTGGGTCGCTTGCCACTTCTTCGCCACTCGGCCGGCAGTCGGGCGGAGGTTTAGAGAACCCTAACAGGTCCTGGACACCAGGTGCAGATGTGGCATCTCGGTCTGGGCCCTTCGCCTCCTCCGTAACGTTGACGGACAAGTCGTAGCGAACTTCCTGGAGTTCTGTTTGTCCATTGGGCGAGTATGCGGCCATGGCATCGTTGATCCAGGCCTCCAGAAAGCCGCTCGGCGAAAACGGTAGCAGCACGTCTTGCATTCTGTCAATGACTGCTGCGTAATTTAAGGCCATGTGTCTAAATCACAACAGTCTTATTTAAAACGTAAATAAAATGTTTAAAAACTTTTTCCTAACTCTGTATATTATAATGGTCTTATTCCGACCCCTTATAATGTATGACTAATAACACTTTTTATGTCTAAGTATTTATTCAACTTAAAAACCCAAAATTAAACAACTTCGTAACTTTAACAATTATTTTATTGGTCCGATAATTATTTGGACAACACCCAAGAAAGTCCCAGTTTATGCTTTAGGAACTTTCCACTGAAACTACGTATTACAATTTAAATCTTGTGAAAATAACTCATCATCTCGAGTTATGACGTCATATGATGACTGCAGCTAATTTGATCTTTCTTGTTTGAACCCCCGTGAATGACTGAATCTAATACAAAATTGTCGGCTATTTATAGGAAAATCCAATACCAGAACAGGCTCTTACTGGATTAAACGAAACGAAATTACGTTTGGCTGTGAATATACCAACAATGACAAATTTACCACGGTCAGTGCAGTCTAAAATTAAATGTGCTTATCATAGGTCCCCGTACTTATCATAGGTTGCTGTTCAGCTATTTTTCCAAATTCGGTTTAGCCGGAAAATCGGCTGGTTCGGTTGTGGAACATAACGAAGACTTACTCTGACTTGAGGGGAGTAATTCTAATTACGTTTATTAGGCTCGTTAATCTGGTTACTCTCCTTAAACTATTTACACTGTTAACGCTGTTAAGTTTGTTAAGACTATCGAGTGTTGAGAGTTGAGACTGGTCTACAAGAAAAATATAAAGTTTAAGTTATGTGTCAAACATCTATCAACAATATTAATGAATCAAGAAAATATGCGTTGCGAACTTACCCTATATGTGCCCCGATTCATAATTAGCGTGAAAAACACAAAGATGGGTAAGGATTTCCCAGATTTTCCCACTAGGCAAAAAAGTTCGACCAGCTTACAAAATCTCGTTTGACTAAAATGACTCTGTTGACAGTCATTCGTCAAACCCAAGAAACCACCGAAAGGTCACCGAAAATAACCTTTAAATTAAAATCATCTTGCGCACGGAGGTAGATCCACGGAATTGCGATTGTACGACGCAAAATAAAACATAACCTGAATAGTCTGAAAGTAATAACGTTACACAAGGAATCGTCTTCTATAGAAGCCTATAAATACACACACCGGTATAATTTGCACTATACTAGTTTTGAACTCGTAACAATGAGATTGTAATTCATTGTTTCATTTAAGGTAAAAATATTTCAGAGAAATTTCAAATAATCTATATGGTATGAGGAGGGGGCAAAATTATTCTCGTCCACGGGCGGCAGCTACCCTAGGAACGGCCCTGACCATACGAATATCAGACAGTGTCCGAGATATACCATCTGCACCACTGATCATCATTCATGTGGCTCAAGGGTCCCTTCGTCGACAACATGCCATTTCTGGAGAACCTACTAGACTAGAGTGCCGTTGAGAATTTGCCGGTGTATGTTGCATACGCAATACTATGTAGTATGGTGACCTGGGCCCTGCAAACTAAAAAAGTTTGCTGGGTCAGCCCGGGCTTTAACCAGGTTAGTTTAACTATTGTATATTCGGGTCCTTGAAGGTATTTTTACGTCAGGATTTTATCCTTTGACATCTGTTATTTATTGCGTACGGTTTAGGTATTGTCGTTTATAGAAATTTTGATATCGGCTTTTGCCTTAATTAATTTTGGTTCGTGCGTTTTCTTTAAAAAAATTTTGTCTGCAAAGTTTTGGCGCCTTTTTCTATTATATATCATATAGTGCCTCTCTACTATGGATTTGGATTTGGACCAACAGGGAGCCAGTCTTTTGGTAGTTTATATGCCATGTCTTGTCTAGATCTCATATGTGAGTATGTGATTAGTGGGTTTGTCGATACGTCTGTGCGTCGGTTATAGTCTTTAATAATTTTCAAGAAAAACTCGTTTATCGTCTGCATTTGAAAGTCACGGTGAAGTACTCTGTTGGATGTATATCTAGGTACGTCCGCGATAGTTTTTAACGCCCTGTTTTGAATTACCTGGAACTTATTAAGCTCCGTCTTGCTTATGTTACACCACGAAGGTGCACCATAAGTGAAAACCGGTCTGACCAACACCTTGTAGAGGTTGACCTTAGTTCTATTTGAAACAGGGAGCCAGTCTTTTGGTAGTTTATATGCCATGTCTTGTCTAGATCTCATATGTGAGTATGTGATTAGTGGGTTTGTCGATACGTCTGTGCGTCGGTTATAGTCTTTAATAATTTTCAAGAAAAACTCGTTTATCGTCTGCATTTGAAAGTCACGGTGAAGTACTCTGTTGGATGTATATCTAGGTACGTCCGCGATAGTTTTTAACGCCCTGTTTTGAATTACCTGGAACTTATTAAGCTCCGTCTTGCTTATGTTACACCACGAAGGTGCACCATAAGTGAAAACCGGTCTGACCAACACCTTGTAGAGGTTGACCTTAGTTCTATTTGAAAGTCTACTTCGCCTGTGGGGTAGATAAAGCCTAATTGACGCAATGCAAGCTTTACTCTATTAATTGAATTGAGCCTCCAGTTAAGCCTTTGGTCAAATATAAGTCGCAGGTATTTAACCTCCTGGCACCAGTTCACTTGGACTCCATTAACCCGAAGCTTTGTTTCAGGCCTGCGCACAGTGCTTTTTGAAAAAAAGATGACTTTCGTCTTGGCGGTATTCAGGCGAATCTTCCAAGCCGAAAGCCATTTTTCCAGCTCGATTACGTGACGGTGCATCCGACTAACGAGAATGCGCGGTGATTTAAAAGTCGAAGTAATTGCTGTATCGTCAGCGAAAAGATAGAGCTGCGTAGATCTATCTCGCGGAATATCATGAGATAAATAATATACAACATCGTAGAGGAAGGTGAGGCTTGCGGCACTCCCACCCTGATGCGTTTATTCGAAGAAAGTGCATTCTCTGACGAGACCGCAAAACTTCTATTCTCCAGAAAAGAAGCTACCACCTTAATTAAGTAGTTCGAAGTTCCGAGCCTTATTAATTTTAACAAGAGACCATTGTGCCAGACCTTGTCGAATGCTTTGCTTACATCAAAGAAAACCGCTCCCGTGTGCGCCCTTTTATTGAAACCTTTGACTATATTCGATGTCAGTCGCGTCGTCTGCCTGACTGTGCAATGTTAGGACCCGAACCCAAACTGTTCGGCAGGCAGAACGTTTCGTGTAAGTACAAAGTCATTGATTCTACTTAAAATTAGCTTTTCAGCGATTTTCCCTAGGCTCGATAGCAGGCTAATCGGCCTATAACTAACCTGTAGTATGGGAAGCGAGAAATATGCCACGCAACCAGACCGTCACCTTATTTATATAGTAATGGCTTAATCAATCAAATTATTAATAAAGTTGCAAAGAAACCTATTTGTTTCAAAGAGCGATCGTGAGTTACCGCTGAAATATCCAAAAAGCTGCTCAGAAATATTGACAGCTTATACCAAAGAACACAAAACGAAACAAAATAACTCCTGACAAAGTTTAATTAAAGGTAGACATATACGTGAAACTCCGCGAAACCATTAATTTCAAATTGACGCTCCCCCTAATTCGCTCCCCCTTTCACCTTCGCCCACCCCTCTGTGTGCATCACGCACTGCTCGGCCGTAATCGTAAAACTCCCCCCTTAGTCGAACAGTCGAGTCGCCTCTTTACCGTTGTTGCCAGATATAAAAAATGTATAGGTATCAGTATACAGGGCACAGAAAACGAACATATTGGAAATATACAATGCTACTGTGCGAACAAAAATTATTACCATCAAAGTGTGCTTTGCATCCAAGTCAGTAAATACCAGCATTATCAATCAATAAATTATTCCGTCATCTTTAACAGTAGTTACAAGTAATTTGATTCATCGCTAATTTATCCAATTTCTTGAATAATTCACGCAATGAATTTTATAAGACAGCACAAGAAATTCATAGTTGAAGCATATTTTCGAAGCGGGGTCAGAGTAAATAACGAGTGGCAATATAATCAGCGTTTGTGCATAGATGCTTTTCCCGGAAATTTTCCCAACGTCGCTTTTACTGCTGAGAATTTTTATCATTGCCTGAGAGAAACTGTGGCTCTGTTTAGAGAAACAGGTTCTATACAACATAAAAAAGGAACTGGAAGGCCATCTGTAAGAACATTCCTGAAATATTGTAAAATACGCCAACATAATGTCTGTCCCAAGGTGTGGGAATATCTTATGGAACATGCAAGACTATTCTTACAAAACAGTTAATTTTGTTTCCTCATAAAGTGCAAGTATTCCAAGAAATACGAGCTGCAGATTTTGAAGAAGACGCAGGAATTATTGTCAGTGGTTGAAAATCCCCATTTTTTTGTAAAGGCCACATTGCACCCTCAAAAAATTGGTGTCTGGTTGGCTGTTTCCCGAAGAAGAATTGCTGGTTCTATTTTTTTTTTTCATGGCACAGTTACAGCACAGCGGCATAGGGACAATATTTTGAATCAATTTGTGGAGCAATTAATTACTTGACGATAAACTAGGTTTTGGTAATCCTCAACAGGACGGTGCAACCGCCCATGCATCCGTCGAAACAAAAAATATAAATATACGATGCTATTAGAAACTATTAACTACTTACGCAATTTGTTCGATGACAGATTGATCAGATTTCGAACAGACATTGAAATGCTACCCAGATCATCTTGTTTAACAGTTATTTATTACTTATATACATACAGTGTGTGTACCCTAAGGAAGTAAGGTCTCACGAAGAGGTTAAAACTCTATTTAGTGACGCATTTCCAAACCGAAATCCAATTTCAAAAGCAACTGTTTTAGAAACTGTCCGACGATTCGAAGAAACTGGAAATTGTTGAGATAGGCAACGATCAGGACGACCAGCAGTAGTACATGAAGAGAAAAGTTTAGAAATTTTACAACATGTTTTTGAAACCCCTGTTTCTTCATTAAGAAAAATTTCTCAAGTAAGTGACGTCTGCATCAAATCCGTCCATAATGTTTTAATATAACATAAATATCACCCTTTCAAAATACATGTAGTTCAAGAGTTATCAGAAGATGATTGTGAGCGGAGAATTGAATTTTGTGATATTATGATGTCAACGTTTAACCAAAATAACCAGTTTTTCAAACTTATAGTATTTTCGGACGAAGCAACATTTATGTTAAATGGTAAAGTCAATAGACACAACTGTAGGTTTTGGGCAAATGAAAATCCCCACTAGATGAGAGAAGGTCATACACAACGCCCTGGAAAGTTGAATGTGTGGGCTGGGATTCTGGGTAACCACAAGATCGGTATATTTTTTATTGAAGAAGTGGAAATAGTTCAATTGTATTAAATAATTGTTCACATGTCACCATAAATATTTCTAATATATAAAAATTTCCTGTTGTAGTTTGTAGTTGTAATGTAATAAAACAAGTTTTGTGTAATTGTTTTTTTAAAACGTCGCTTTTTCTGACTAGACAGTAAAAATACACCATACGTCGTTTGGGAGAAAAAACTAATTTTTGTGTCATATCTTATAAATGACAAGGAATAAAAATTTAAAATTTGGCAGTTATGTGTAACTTAATATGCTGTTTATAAATAGTAAATAAAAGACTAGGGTTGCCGTTTAAAAAAATTCTCGATGACGTCATATCTCTAATTTAGGATACACTGCATCAATATTTTTTAAATAAAAAAGACCATGCACACCTTAAAATATTAATTTCCGTAACAAGTTTTAAACTCACACTGTAAATTACTAATAAATCATGCAAATATTTTAATAATATTTTTTCTCCACGACCATTACTGAATGCAATAATTCCAAAATCATTTTTGATAATAGAATGTTAAAATTATCGCTCTTGAGTTGGAATATTTATTCTGAAACACTTGCTTCTTATGCGTTTTGCGTGTATTTTCATTCCATAACAAGATACGGAATGAATATTCTGTAATTGATCTAAACGACATAGGTTGCCATGAATTTCGAAACTGTCAGTGTCAGATAAAAATGGCCGCGTTGTAATAATTATTTTCAGACAAATTTTAGTGCAAGTCAAAAAATGAGTGAAAAATCGGATGAATCAGATATGGAACTGGATAATACTTCACCTGAAATTACGAATATTGCGAATAAATAACTTAATTGCTTTGTACAGATTTTATTTGTTTATATTCGTACTTTTTGATCGTGGAGAAAATATAGTCTGCTATTATGTTTCAACATCTAAGGCTAGAAAAGTATTCTAATTACGCGCGGTCCGCGGATAATAAAATAACAAACAATACTATATTTTAAACCAGAAATAATGCGATGACAGACGCGTCAGTAACAGGAAAACTATCTAATTGAGTATTTTAAGCCCGCCATACAATATGGAACTTGAACAAAAATTAAAATTGGAAAATAACACCAAAATAATGTAATAAAACATACATTTCACGGATAAAACTATTATTTAGTTCCGTCTCTAAGATATAAACAATTTAAATTGCTCCAAAAAGATGATAAGTCTAACATACAAAATTATCGACCAGTTGCTTTATTGTCATGTCCGGCTAAAATATACGAATCTATTATATACAAGTATGTGTACAGGTATGTCAGAAATAAAATTACGGATCGACAACATGGATTTTTAAATAAAAACTATACTACTACTAACCTATGTAATATTACACATTATATAGTTAAAAGCCTGGAAACTAGATGCCAGGTAGACGTGATTTACACAGATTTCGCTAAGGCATTTGATAAGGTGTCGCACACCATCCTAGTAAAGAAACTGCGATCCGAATTTGGATTTCATGAGAACATGGTTAAATTGTTCGAATCATATTTGCAAAATAGGAAACAAAGAGTGGTTGTTAGGGAATATTATTCTGATTATTTTGTGGCTTCTTCCGGAATCCCGCAGGGCTCTAACCTTGGGCCATTGTTATTCTTTTATACATCAACAGTCTAGTTAAAGAAATAAGTCAATCCAATGTATTAATGTTTGCCGATGACTTAAAATTTTATATAAGGATTAAAGATGCCAATGATTGTCAAAGTCTCCAGGAAGTTTTAAATAAACTATATCAGTGGACAATTAAAAATCGGTTATATTTTAATATAAGTAAGGGTTATGTCCTTAGCAACTGTTATATTTAGAAGGACCCTCGAACAACTAAGTGTTTTAAAAAACCAAATTACGTCAAACAATAATCGGGTGCCAGTATTCACCTTATGATAACCCAAAATAAACTGCGACAAGGCAACCTATCTACCCTTACTCTGGCAACCCTATGTCCTGTAGGATGTTCTTTAGACACCCCTTAGCTAACTCAACTCAGGGTAGGTTCGCTATTTTGTCTCTAGATTGAGAGGTTTAGCACTCTTATGTAAGTAAGTTAAAGTCAAATCCTGAAGGCGCCACCTTAGTTTTATTTTACTTAAAAGCCTTTAAAGGTTCTAGTGTTTGGCCTCAGAAAAAAAACAAACTAGGAAAAAACACTTATGTCACCATCGGTATACACTAGCTTCTTATAAGCTCTCATTCACTCAAGCCCTCAAAGTCACTCTATTTAAAATAAAAGCCAAATTTTCGCAGAGGCCAATACAAATATTTATTCTTAAGGTGGTGTTAAGCCCTTTTGGTTTTATAAATGCAAGCTCCTCTTACTTTGGTGGACAATAGATACTTAAAGTTAAAAGATAAATAAGTGAAATGAAATATTAAAGTGATAGTACTAGGTTTGACAATAAAATTTCTGAAGGTTTAAATGTAATTTAGAACAAGTGGCCTTTAGCCGGGAAACAAAAATAATTACTTTATAATCATAAATTGTAACTATATTTACAACAAAAGTAGCTGTAACAGACTACCTAACGTTCTGAACTACTAGAGGCTCTTGTGACGTCTTAACGCTATGTCGACATACGCTACACGTTTACATTGCACAAGCTCTGTACATAACATGGGCGCAAAACTTTATTAAAACACTGTATATCAAACAATACGCAAATGCAAAATATTAAGATTTTAAGTTGACTACTTTTTAAAGAAAAATGAACACAGGGTAATAATACTTAGCTGCAACTTTACGTGCTACCCATGGTTCATGAAGACTCAATCTTCACACACACACATTGTCTTTGAAACAGCTAACGTGGATACTGCTACACAGCTAGTCTCCAATAATTCCAATAGTACACGGCAACTGGCACGTCCCGCGTCCAGGCATTTTCAACAAAAGTAAACTAGTACTCCAGTTTGTACTCGGACTTTTAGCCCCTACCAAAAAAAGAACCCTAAAATCGAATTTTAGATATACAACATGAAAGAGAAATCTTTCATAACACCCATCGAGGGTAATTTAGATACTAATGTTGAGGTAGGTTTAACCTCAAATAACTAACGAGGGTTCCAATTTACCAAATGACCGCTGTTGAAGTCCATTAAAGCATTTTAAATCGGCATTCCGCCCAAAGGAATAGGCAAAATACCAAGCCATACCCTTTTTAAAGCATTTGTGGATGCTTTATCGGCACTACATTAGCCTGCACGGCTCAAAAAAACTAAACTTGGGGAGCTATTTCCACAAACGTGCTTTAACTTCCATGGTCGAAAGGGCCGATTCTTATTTTTCTTCAACGTACATAGTTACCAAAACAAAACAATGACAAAAATTAGTCAACGCTTTCTACGGAAACTAACCTCTTTCAACAACACAGAAAACTAACGGCGACCGAAGTCAACCCACGCAACCAAGCAAAAATTAACCAGAAGTCGCTGTGAAAACGCACAGAAACGGTCAGTCTGACACTGACCTATTATCGATTTTCTTAAAACACAGCTGATTTACAACATTCGAAACATTTAACCTACATCTCAAATAGAAGAAGTTATTTTTATTGATAACTTGAAAAGTTTATCAATTACCAATCAATTAGAACAAAGTTTTGAAATGAAACCTGTCTGCAAGTAGTATTAAACAAGGAACAGAAGAAATCAATCCACTTGGCTATGTCTTGCAAGATACAAGACATTCCTGGAATGTAAACATCAACAAAGGTTTGAAACTAAACATAATGAAAATTTTGGCTATTACAGGTAACTTAATTAGTAATTAATGTTTAAGGTGATAGCCTACATATGTATTTTAACAATTTAAAACCGAAAACTTAACAGAGATATTCAAACTTATGAAATGCATTGGCCCGGATTACGGAGATGCGGGATCTAGGAGTTATTTTCGATTCTGAATTAACTTTTGAAACTCATGTCGCTGAAATAACAAAAAAATCATCTAGAATGTATGGTTTTGTAGTCAGAAATTGCAGACTGTTTACAAATATGAAATGTATAAGAGTTCTCTATGTTGCGTATGTAAGAAGTGTTTTAGAATATTACTCAATTGTATGGAGTCCATACTATGACAATCATAAATATAGCATAGAAAGGATCCAAAATAAGTTTCTAAGATATATTCATTATAAAGCAACTGGAGTTTATTAAATGCATATACCCAAAACGGATATTATGAAAAAGTACAATCTTAGGACCTTAGAGGATCGCAGAAAAATGGCATCTGTTCTTTTTTTACACAAGCTAGTACATAACTTAGTTAACGATCCCACACTATTGTCTTATTTGAATTTTTATGTGCCGTCCGATTATAGAACAAGACGTCCTCTGACATTGTATGTTGATACCGCCCGTACAAATTATTATAAGAATTCACCTATTACACAAATGTGCATGCTGTATAATCAAATTCAAAATAAATGTGATTTGTTTAATATTAGTTACGTTAGGCTTAAGAATATGTTAAATACAATATTTTAGTTTTATTATACTGTCTCTGTCAACTATCCTACTCTGTAATTGGATCTACTGTAGAGTTTGTAAATAAATAAATAAATAAATAAATTGAAAATACGTCACGCTACTGATCTTTTTCATATCAACAGCTTAATTTAAAAAGAAATTACCGCACGTTGCTCTACTCTGCAGTAAAACTATTTCAGTAATTCAAAGAGTTTTATCCTCTTGAGTTTTTTTTTACACCCTTGTTAACGATGAGCGGGAGAGCCTCGACAGTAACGTGATAGAAGAGTCGTTTTTCGTTACTCTAAGCAAACATGCTGCGCTGAATTATTCCAATGTTGCTCTTACTGGCACACTCCACAGCTAGTCATAACATAAAGACCTTTCCTCGGTCCTCTAACAAATCACTTAAACATACAATGCGACATTTCGCCAACTCACTGATCGCCAAGGAGGAAGAACATGTTCACGGGAGCAAGGCATCATTAAATTTTCATTCTGGCAACAATTGTTTTAATATGGCAATTAAATTATAATTTTCGCAACTGTTAAATAGAGGAACTGCACGAGGAACAAAAGTTAATAACATTATTTTTACATCTTGTGTTTGAAGGAACTAATATTTTATTCTTATAGTAAAGCCATAATAACAAAAAATCGAGAGAAAACTAAATTAGCAAAATTTGATTTACCCCAAGAAAATTCCGTTTAACTTAAGAAAATATTCGGCAATTAAATAATTTTATTGAATCAACTAAATTTTTTTCGAAAAATATCTTACGTGCAATATATTCCATAACACATAGGCTGTATTGCCGCAATTATCAAGAAATCAATTAAGCGTTTTAATTCGCACGAAAAAAAGTTTTTCCTCACTGTGCACGACGATAAACATCTACTGATTTTTGGTTTTACTACGTAGTTTGTTGACTTTCCTTTGATAAATACAATTAATGTCTCTGCCTGCTGCTTCGTAGTGGGTGTCGTATATGAATGGCACTGGATGGATGTAGGTTATTTATGCTCGTCGATATTTTTTGGCGGCTTTGCCAAAGTCAACATTAGAAGTTCACGATGCTTTACAGAAAATGCAGGCCAAAACCAACAGGCAGGAAGAGTTTCTCTTACTGAATGACAACCTGAACAATGTGGTAATATTGTCATGTATTACGAATTTAAAATTTTTAAGCGATTCCAAAATTATTTATATGGACGGTACTTTCTCATCTCATACTGTACCAAATATTTTAAGCAACTTTTTACAATTCACAGTTTTTTAAATGGTCGTTATATTCCATAACTATTTTGTGTATTGAACGACAAGACCCAAGAAAGTAAATTCTGTTTGTCAAAAGCTGCAGAGCTTTGTAAAAATGTTGACATTAATTTTTCGCCACTAGAAATTGTAGTAGATTTTAGGATGCTAATTCGTAATGCGATAAATAGCATTTGGGAGAATATTAAAATTACAGGCTGCAGATTTCATTTGGCCCAAGCTTGGTATCGTCAAATTCAAAAACTGGGATTAACCCAACAATACCGGGATAAAAATTCTGAGGTTGGAAAATGGCTGCATTATTGGCTTGGTCTTTTATTTTTGAACCCCAAAGAAGTACCGGATTTTTATTTTTTTGAATTATATGAACTAAAACCACAAAATAATCATTTAGACAAGTTTTCGGATTACCCTCTACAAACATATTTGACAAACGAATCAAAAATTTCCACCGCATATTTGGACAAATGCATCTACAGACCTTAATAAAACTACCAACACTTGCGAATCCTTTTATTCCCATTTTAATACCTCAACGTACCAAACACACCCATCTATATTTACCTTTGTTGACGAACTTATCAATGTTCAAACTGAAACTTACATAAAATGCAATAGTATTTACGCACCTCATAGATTTAAACATATAGCGACAAAGAAAAAGCATGATTTTATTGCTAATAAGATTAAAGCACATAAAATTAACACACTCTCCACACTGTAATACGTCAAAATCGTATCACACTATAATACCCACAATAATAATAATAATTAAAGATGTAATGAGTATGTATATAAGTATATATGTATTTAAGGCTGGAAATTATTACGTATATAGTAAATTTTCTTATTAATAAACATCTTATAACATTGATTTGACCTGAAATGAAGGGGTCCCTCTCAACTTTGTGCCGATTTGGGTTATTTTTATTCCGGTTTCTTGTTCGATGTGTCCATATAAGGATAGCCCTATTTTTTAGTCGACAAAATAAGCAAATTAAATATACATATTTTAAAAATACAACGCATTCTTAGAATTAACCAGTGCCATCTAATACGTAACGTAAATATTCTTTGTTCGTCATTCATCCCCTTCTCATGTGTCGTGTCTTCAGTGCATAATAAATAATAAAAACCGAATTGATTCTCCCTTTCAGCTAAGATTGGTCCGTCTAAAACAAGCTTTACGCAACAACATCGCAACGTTGTCTATTGATTCTTGTGAGGGATGCACCGTAATGGGGGGGAAAACGTTATCAATTTGGGGACCACGCTTTATCGTATCATCGAAAAGCCGTAAGTCAAGAAGGCTGTGAAGGGCTGCTTTTAAGAAAAGTGTCAATAGTAATAAAAGGGCTTAATGTTGCTTGCGTTTTTATTCATTATTTATTGGACGTTCGATTTACTAACCTGGCTTTTTCTTGCATTAACGATGATAAGCAAATATTGTTTAGAGCGGCCGATCAATACCTTTCCATAGTGTTTATTTTACTCCTTTCTGTAAATATTACAGGCTAATGTGTTATTATAGCTATACTAAACGCCCAGTTAATAAAACAGGACAAGAGAAATATGGGTTAAGTTTGATGGTCAATAACTTTTTAACTGTAAGACCGATTAAACATACATAAATAAGTTCGTCCCTTTTTCTTTGCACCAGATTCAATCCTTTGACGCGCTTCGCCATATAACGGCTTAACAGCAAGTGTATAGGATGTGACGAACAGGAAAGGGGCCTCAAAGTGTAATTTTAGCACATAATGTAAATGAACATATGTCAAATGTAGCACGTGGTGACATCTCGCGGCAATCGAGTGTATCAATCCAACCATACCAACGAGGACTTATAGAAGTTCAAATATGCTGATGAGCCGTTATACGGCGAAACGCGTCCAACGATTGGGTCTGATGGAGAGGAAAAGGGACGAATTTCTTTTAATTGTGTTTAATCTCTTGTTGTTTTCGGTACTGCGTACCTGCGGTAATCTGACGTAGATTCCCATGCTGCAGGTTCCGTTCCATAAGTCATTGGTGGTTAGGGTTGAAACTTTCGATTGCCGTGAGATATCGACATGTGCGCATGTTCATTGTAAAGGTGTGTTTAGATGGAATAGTCAGTTGCGATAGTACTTCTTCAAGTAACTTTCGCTAGCGCGCAGCGTTTACATATAACCAAATAGTTGTTATAATTTCTTTCAGCAACTGCTATATAGACCCTACTTACTGTATGCTTCCAGCAAGTTATTGCGGATCCGTAGACATGGTATAGTTTATGAAAATGTATCGTAGAAGGAGAGTTGCAGCAGCTGTCGTTCTATTATCGCGGATAAAACATGAGGATAAATCTAACAAGAGAATATGGGTTAAAGGATGGATTGCCAGAAGGGCTACTTCTGATGCTTAGGCGACGTGGTTATCCGAATAAAGAAATGAAGATCCAAATCAGTTAAAAAACTTTCTGCGTATGTCAGAAACCGATTTTAACTTTTTACTGGAACGAATGTCTAATAAAATAGCAAAATTGGATGCAAATATACGTGAAGCTATTTGTAGTTTCCTTTGAATCTCAGCTTCGGTTGTGTCGGGGTTATCTGCTATGACTTAAAACGCTTTTTGTTTTCTGCCCTATCTTTATAAATTTTTCACTTTATGTGCCGTAACTGAAAATATTCTTTAAATGCGCTTACTTATATGAAAAAGAGTCTCTTCCTTTGACCAAACACGTTTTCCCTCTATACTTCTTCTTCTCACTTGCGGACAACTTTCAACAAAACATAAATTAATATTTACTTTGTAGACCGCTCTTCCAACTTGTTTAGACCTGAAAGTGATTCGCGCTACAATCACTTGCCGCAAATGTTATAACTTGCTCGGATACTGTCTACATAATGCAAATTGTTTGGAAGTATTTTAAATATGTTTAAATTTCGACAGTCAATTTAAATAATTGCCATTCATTATAAACCTCGGATAAATCATTTTCTTGTGGAGATGTGTGGCTGACTTATTATTAGCAAGAAATGTACAAGTTTTTTCTAAGTCCCAGCTTTAGGACTGGTATTTCAAGTAGTTTTAATTCGCTTGTTTTTTGCTTTTTTATTTCACAACGATAGTGATTTGTTGCTAATTCCCTTCAAAATTTTAATCTTTTTTATACTTGAGCGGATCAGCAGAGCATGCAACTATGGGTTGAGGAACACGGCCCCAGGAAGGTCATTCCATTCCATAGTGATGACGTTCTCCAGATGAAAATATTTTTAAACAGCCTTGTTCGAGGGACACTAAACTGAACCACGTATGGGTGGGTTGCAGTGGCTCGTCGTGTATTTCTACCATACACCGCTCTGGGTCGAATCAAGCGGACAACCTCAGTTAAACACTTGCCATAAAAATATTTGTAAAAGAGGAGGTCGCTAACCTGCTTTTGCTGTTCAAAGCTTTTCAGGTTGTTTGTCGAATGGCTCTTCTTTGAATGAAATCCAGCAATCTCAGAGTATGTTTAGAAGCAGAGCTCCAAATATGTGAGCAGTATTCCAGCAATGGTGGAATTTGAGCTTAATAGAGCATCAAAAGCTGTTGGGGTGTATAGAGGTTCTTAGTTCAGAGAAGTATCCCGAGCTTCTGCAAGGCGGCCTAAGCAAGGGCCGCAACGTGACTATGCCAAGACATATTACTATCAAAATTGACGCTCAATAAATGAATTGATGAAGCCAAAGTAAATCGAGCGTCCCGCCATTACTATACTCGGTTCTTTAACATTAACTTTTTTGGAAAAAACTGCCGCCTGGGTTTTTTCACGATTAAATTCTACTTGGTTACTGTCACTTAAAGACAGAATTTCTTCCAGGTCTTTGTTGAGAAATTAGACCTCTTGTTGCCTTTAGAAATGTGCATTGGCAGCCGATGTTCGAGCATCCAAAGAGATGAAACAAGTGTGCTGTCGTCAGCGAAGCTATATATAGGGTTTTTTCAAAAGGCCGTTAATGTATAGTAAAATAGGGTGGGCGGCAATATAAAATTTTGAGGAACTCCGGCATTGATGTTAAATGTGTCTGAAAGAAATTCATCCATCGTCACTAGCAGAGAACGGTCTTTAAGAAAGCTTGACAGCCATGAACAAAATTGAACCGACAGAGTAAGAGTCCTTGCATATTTATTGGTCTATATTATGTACTTACTAATTTTTAGTCCCGTTTGTATCAGTAACGAGTTGAAATATACGACCATTGCCAGATGATCATGATACATCTAGAACATGACACACACAGTCATACACATTAGTTAAAACATTGTCTAATAAAATATCTTTGCAAGAACATGCGGCAAATTACTTTAAAGCTGAAAATTAAAGTTTTACAAGTAGTATAGTTAAGTCGTTAAGTCCATATATTTATTTCATTTTGAGTAATAAGTTTTTAATATAATATAGCGTTTGTATTCCACGTGTAATCTGACAATCAATATATGAAATTTGAATAGCGCCGTGCCTCTCAGAATACTAAATGAAAGCTAAAAGTCGATGTTCTAAAATTCAAATTTCACTGTAGTAATTTAATTTATATGATCCATAAATACCAATATTTATGAATAATTACAAAAAATGGGTATACTCTTTTACGAGGGGCAATAATTTGAAACTGGTTTATCTTTATTGTTTTTGTCGTTACTTCGAAACTTAAAGTTCAAAACTTTGCTTTTTAATTCTTTTATTAGTATAACTAATAAAATTGTATTTTCTTTAAATAACGATTATTGGCCTATTTGCCATAAATGTAAAGGTTTTGTATTACAAACGCCTGAAACAGTGTAAGTTTAAAGTTAATATAATAGGGAAAGGAAAGAACGTCAAAAAGTCTTTCTCCACTAAGTTAATAACAGAGCAATCAAAGGCTCAATTTTTTCGTATTAATAAGTCCACGGACTAGGAGCGAATACGAAACAATTGAGCTTTTGATTGCTCTGTTATTAAATTAGTGGAGAATGACTTTTTTACTTTCTTTCCTTTCCCTATAATTTCAACTCCACTTTGACAATGGACTATTTCTTTAAATTAAAATCAGCCGGTCAGGCGTTCCTAGCCCGTGGACTTATTAATACGAAAAAATTGAGCCTAAAATAAGTTTTCTTCAGTTCAGCCGAAATAAAATTGTTTTACATATCCAGATACAAATTGTTTTGTTTTGTGGGGGCATACTCGTATTTTTAACGACACCCTGTATACAGGGTGATTCACAACGATGGCGTATTAGACGTTTCTGGCGTACCAGTCAATGGAATGATCCAGAAATTTGGCTTATTGCATAAAAGGACATGCTCTATATAGCAAAAATATTTTGCATAATGCGGTGTTGCCGCTTCTACTAGAAAGTAGTAGCAACTTTGATATTTTAAATAGAAAATCCTGTATATTAACTTATTTCTACAATCGCTAGTAGTTGCTTAATACATTTGCTTATCACTTTCCTATACCTATCTATGATACTTTTATACTTTGAGATGCTAAGTCACTGAAACTCGGTTGATAGTTAGGTAATACCTGGAGACCTTTTATGCTGTAGCCAAAGCTTAGTTGCAATATACAGGGTAGTCCGAAAATCCAATTATTTTGGTTACTTGAAAAGATGTGTACAAGTCGATTTTTTCAAATGAAACACCCTATATATTATTACTGATTTGAAAAGCTGATAAAATTTGCTATTTATTTATGTATACCATATCTATATCCAACTAGTCAAGTTTCTTATTTATAAGCATTTTTTGTTTGAAAAGGTCCCTTCAAATAGTTATTCATATGAATTTAGTTAGTGTGCCATGAATTCTCATATGTTTTATGTCCTGTCATTATTGTTATGGTTTCGATATTTTAGTTTCTCTAGCCCTTGTCAGCCGAACAGTAATTAGTTAAAAACTATGGAAGAAAACTATTCAAACGCAGTTCTAATGAATTTATTTATTCTGTTTGGAGAATGTGATAAAATTATAAGCAGGACATGTAGAAAGTTTAATGAGATGTATCCGAATCTACCGCCAATGAACAACAATAAATGTGTACTAACTAACTAGAACTGAAACTTTTTTCTCGCTAATGAGGAAAGAAGGACCAGGATATCTAACGCTGTTGTTTGATTGCCAGAAAAATTAACGCAATCAGAAAATCCAAGATGGAGAAGCTTACTACAGACGTCAACTTTACCTGTTTAATTTGTCTATTGCTGTTTGTAGACAATTGCTTCAGCTATGTATGAGCTAAAGGAACCTACCCAAAGGGTTGAAAAGAGGTAGCTTCATGCGTTTCCATTATCTGCAGAACTTAGTTTTAACTGAAATTAAGAGTATACCTAATACTATTAGCTGACGGATGTGGCGGACAAAATAAAAAAAAAACATGCTTCAACGGTGGCTGCTGCAAGCTCCTAATAATGTAAAAGAAATTTAGAATATTTTCCCAGTACGAGGTCAATCCTACTCAAAAAAGTGTCTGACGTCAAAAGGCTGCTTCAGTTGTATTTTGGAGCCGAGTGGCAAACGAATCTTCCTTCAAATTTTACATAGATATTCTCGCTTCTTGTGAAGGTCGTCGTACGGATGATGTAGAACTTCCAGAAACGGTGGAAGATATGTATGGTGTGACAAAAGGAGCTCCAGAATTATGAGTGTTAAATTTGTTTTATATTCTAGTATAATAGCCTTGTAATATAAAATAAATATTGTTCTTTAAAAGAATTGTTTTAGTCATAAAAGAAAGTAAAGTAAACAAAATCCATATTAATGATATGCAGAACGTATGAAGTCCAGTTTTTGGAAGCAAAATCGATAAAATCTATTTTTAAAGTTTAATAAGGCTTTTAGGATGTAGTGGTAAAGTTGTTGATTTGAATTAATAATTTATTCACCTTTCCAAACATTATTCAGATAATTTGAAAACAAGAGAGAGTAATCTGAGGGCGCAACATTTTTGTGGCTTTTTCTCGAAAATAACGTATTTTATATTTATTTATTATATAATTTTACCCGTTTTGCTTTTATGCTTCTCAAGAATACAAAAACAATTACATTTTTAGGATTATATTCAGATGAAAATCTAAGTTAGAAGTTCCACATCAAACCTAAAAACCGATATATCTCTATTTATTTTAAAGGAGTTTTATATAAAATAAGACATGTTGTTCCTTAAGGTATTTAAGAAATATATATTTTCGTCTTATTTATTCAAAAATCCAATATTTAATGTCAATCTGAGGCTCTGCGTGTAGAACTAATTTAAAACGATTACAATAATTATTACAAAATAAAGTAATTAAATGTGTACACAACTTACCTTTTTTAGAACCAACATTAAATTTATATCAACCAAAGGACCTCACGCATTTGTATAAATTAAAAATCGGTATAATAATACAGACAATAAACTTAAATATAGCAAGACAGTGTAGTAATTTCTAAATTACACAATTCAGCTAGAAATTTAGCGATCAATTTTAAATGAAGGAATTAATATTTAAAATCAATTTATCAACGGTTCTTAAGGATATCCAAGTAATAAAGAAAATTAAGAAACAAACTAACGAAAACAATTCTGGAAGAATGATTTTGTTAAATGTTGGTGAAATATACACTTTATTGTAAAATTATTATTTTAATATAATAATAATAATTTCATAGTTTCAGTTAATCCTTTTCTAAGTTTGTATCATATTCCCAATAATAAATTTGAAGAAGTAGTCCATACTTGCAGTAGAGTGTAGGTAATAAATTAAAGCAACACTTTGAGAAACCAAAAAAGAAAGAAAAATTTTTTGAATTATTTTATAAAAAACTATGAAATTTCATGTTTTTTGAATAATAAAAAAAAACTAAATATAGTAGGATAGGGGCTTAATTTTTCTTTTTTTTTTGGTTTCTCCACATAAACCATGTTATATCGAAAAATGCTCATATATAATATATTAATCATTAAAATTTATTTTATACCATACTCATTAAAAATAATTAAATTCTCTTACTTTTATTAACAAATTTAAAATAAACTAAAATGTGCTGATTTACATATCCACAACTCTGAGTTACCTCAAGTTAGTCTTCAACTAAACAAATTTCACTTGCTATGATTATCTTAAATGTTGTACTCATTAATTTGAGACAACTATTAGAACCCAATTTACACTCGATATAGTTCCCCTGAGGATGACTGAATATATAGTCGAAACATGTAGGGAAATCGCTAAAAATTGTCAAAATATATAATATTTGTGGAGAAAGACAGGAATGTTGTTTTAAACTATAATAGTTTGTTAGGAATAAACAATTAAACTAAATACTACTTGTCTTAAAAAATCATGAATGAGGACTTTCGGGACACACTGTACTAAATAAAATATTAACAAATAGTAAATAATTCTACAGCATTTTCGAAATACATAATTTTTTAAATACAAATGAATCATTTTGTCAGTGTACAATATATTATTTAACTATTTATCCTTTAATTCTGTTATTAAATATGGTATAAAATAAACATTTTATTCCTTCTCAGGTTTAACTAATAAAAATCTAATTTTTGACAACATGAAGGCACTCAGATGATGAGCAATTTTGTTTTGTGTATTAATCACAACCATTTAATTCAACCCCGTCGTAAATTTTAGCAGGGAAATATTACGCAGAATCGATCGAAATGAACTTAATATACAGACATTTGTCTCTGCCCTTTACTATTTATGACAACTGTTAGGAGCTGCCAGATAAGGCAATTAATTCTGGATTAAATTCTACAAAGTAACACGTTTAGTTTCATACAAAGTTACTGCAATATTTGTGTAAACAATTAAGATTTGTAGTTATATAAGTATGTATTACGATTTTCTGTTGTATCCGTTGGCGAGAAGTTTATTTGTGAGGGTGTTTTGTATTTTGGTTTAGTTTTTAGCATTTAGCTTAATTAAAATGAAATATCAGTGCTCCATTTACAACTATAAAAAACAGTTTCGTATGGTTTTCATCTAAAATTTAATTATTAAAAACTAGTTATTTTCCTTTAAAGTCTTTTTGAGTTAATTTCAATTTTAATATAGCAGTTACAGCAATTTACTATGGTAACTGATGGACAAACTTCATTTCCAGTATTTTTGGAATTTTGTTTTCGTTTTTGCTTGTGGAGGTCTCAGGTTATTCACTTAAAACTCTATTTCGGGTTGTTGTGAAGTTTCCGGTACTAGTATGTGGTTCACCTTCCAGAATTTGAGTCGCGATTTTAGTTTTTTTAGAAATTGATTACTCAATGTAGCCCTCAGCTACAGTTGAAGATTTCTGTTCTCCATGGCGTTTTAATGTCAACATATCTGCCCCCGATCCCACAAGCAATGTTGCAGAAGACCTGCGAAAACAGTGTCCTGTGTAATGCGCTGGGTTTTTAATATTTAAGTGTTTTGCAATATTACTAAAAGTATTTACACCAACAGGTTAAACTGAACATTTTCCGTTATAATATCTGATAAAAATCTACTGTGATTGGTAGACTGGGGACGACGAGATACGTATTTGCGATACATTTCAACAAAATTAAAACATCTAATTTCACCGTTTATTACAAATGATCGAGGTTTGTTTGTCTTCCGATCGGGAATGATAGTCATGATAGAATCCATGTCATTAATATCATTTAATGTCAGTTTCTGTAACCCGTCCCTGCGGCATGCTCCTGCAATGCCAAATACTGCAACAATCTATAACACAACACAAGTAATTATACAGTTAAAAATGAGCATCATTTGCATGTGTTACCTTCATAATTAGATATTTATTACCTGGAGCTTCAATTAAAAATTCGTCAAATTCATGTCTGGTAAAAATTTGTTAAACACAGGATGATTTGAAATTTGATGTTCTAAAGAGTTCATAAAAATTTCTGCTAGTAAAGGACTTAGTGGCTTGCCCATGATTAAACCATCGTTGCTGGTGTAAATATTGTTATTAAATTTAACATATTGTTATTAAATTCAAAATATTGCTACTGAATTCAATATAATGATATTACTAATTTATTTTCAAGCATACTTATTAGAGACACCATAATATTAGTAGAAAATCTGCTTTCTTTAAATCATGGACAGGGACATTTTTTCAAATCTCTGCCCCGATTGGCGATTTTCCTGCTGACTATAATAAAAAAGAAATTTCATATTTCTCAATGATTTTCGACAAGGAAGCCAAATTTAATGTCAAAAAATATATATGTTCATTAATTTAGATACGATGCCATTTTGAAACTTTTTAAATGGCAACCTTTAAAAATAACCACACGATCCGATTTCAAAAACCTATAGTTATTGATATTATATTTCAGCCCTTTCGGAAATACGGAGGTTCCTAAATTGCCCTAATTGATTTTGTATTTTAAGGGTCTCACCCCTTTAATAAATAGACCTTTTTTAAGTTGAGAAGTCCAATTCTTTTTACATTGACATAATTTCCCGTGACCTAGCTATTTACGCTGTAATCAAATCCGACAGATGTCAAAAAATGACAGATACCATGTCATTTTGAATTTTTTTAAATAGCAACCCTCATAAATAACTAGACGAGTGAATTGCATTTCGCGGTCCGATTTCAAAAACCTATAGTCGTTGATATTTATTTTCAGCCGTTTCGGAAATACGGGTGTTCCTAAATTGCCTTCATCGATTTTGTCTTTGAAGTGTCTCACCCCTTCAAGAAATAGACCTTTTTAGCTGAGAACTCTTTTCACAGTAACATAATTTCCCGTGACAAAGCTATTTACGCTATAGTCCAATCCAGCAGATGTCAAGAAGTGACAGATACGACGCCATTTTGAATTTTCCGATTTCAAAAACATATAGTTGTTGATATTTATTTTGAGCGGTTTTAGAAATACGGGGGTTCCTAAATTGCCTTCATTGATTTTGTCTTTCAAGTGTCTCACCCGTTTAATAAGTAAACCTTTTAAGCTGAAAACCCCAATTTTTTTCACAGTAACCAAGCTATTTACGCTATAATCAAATCTGATAGATGTCAAAAAAGTCTATTTATTAAAGGGGCGAGACACTTAAAAGATAAAATCGATGAAGGCAATTTAATAACCCCCATATTTCCGAAACGGCTGAAAATAAATATCAACAACTTTAGGTTTTTGAAATCGGACCGCGAAATCCAATTCATTCGTGTAGTTATTTATGAGGGTTGCCAAAAATTCAAAATGGCGTCGTATCTGTCAAATCTGTGAACCTATATATTTTTGGACATTAAATTTGGCTTCCTTGTCGAAAATCATTGAGAAATATGTGATTTGTTTTTTATTATAGTCAGCAGGAAAATTGCTAAAGGGGTGAGATACTTAAAAAAATGTTCCTGTACATTTTCGTGAAAAACAAAAAACAATGAACCTTCCTAAAATATGCCCAGAATAAAATTATTTTAAATTTAATAACAATATTTACACCAGCAACGATATAAATAGTATAATATCAGATTTAACAATGAAGTACACAAACCGGGTTGTTAATATGTTTGTTTTACTATTACAATTTAAATTTTCTTGTTAATTTCAGAATATTACTGTCTATCTAATCGAATCTAATTGAGAACCTCCCCCTTGTGGGCAGTGGGTTTAAATATAACCATAAATCCTAAACATTATGTTCAAATTTATGCTGTTATGCTGTATTTAGTCAGTCGTAGTGTGATTGTGAATTGATGCAGTTCATTTACGCGTATACCGGATGTCCCACTAAGAATGGCTGTCGGCCGTATCTCAGAAAGTGTTAGTTGTATGGCTTGCGGAAAAAAAATATATTAGCTATAGTGGTCATGAGAAATTGCTTTCAAGTTTCTCAGACTGGCGCTAAAGGGCGCAACAGTAACGGTAAATATGAAACACGAAGTTTCCTTAAAAGTCGCCTAGTTAAGGTATCCCGAAAATAACATTTTTGTATATTTCGAAGATTTATTAATAAAATTCACCTATAGAACGTGTTCGTCACTTTTCAAATAAAGTGGTGGGGGAAGGTTGAACATTATTTGTAATAAATGCTGATAACTCCGGTCTGGCTTAACATAATTTAGAAAACTGAGTTCTGTTAAAAAGGGCTTTTCTCACTCTATATATCATCTTATGAACTACGGCAATATGTGTTTTACACTAGGCGCTAGTGGGCGCTGTTTTACAACTTCACAAACATTGCGCGTTTTTCCATAATTGTAAATATATTAGTATATTCAATTTTACCTGATTGCAATGATGATTAAAAGTCTAAGAAGTCAGCGAAAACCGCAAGTTAATATCTATTTTCAATCCCGAGATATCAAGAACAATAATCATAATTACGGAAGATTATGATTTTATTTTTAAGTTGCCATTGTAAAGGTTTTTTTAAGAGTCAAATAGGCCTTGGAAAAACAAAATATGAAGGTACGTATGTTTCAAGCAAATATATCGTTACGACAATAATTCTCAGTGGCGCCCTAAATTTTCAAATTGTCGCCCATCGTTCTGTATACACGACTCCAATCTCTCCCTGGTTGATAATACTGCAGTTTCTACCTCTGCCATAGGGATACGGCGGCTGCTGTCCACTATTTTTTCTATCATGTTGTGGGTGTGTCTGGTAACGAAAACAAGACCCTTCAATCTCCCCCATAGATAAAAATCTAGGCATGTTAAGTCAGGTGATCTAAAATAGAAATTACCACTTTCAATAACAGTATCACAATATATCCTATAATATTACCTGGCAGGCCACGGAAATATACTCCCTCTTCCTATCCACCTTGCAGGAAATGTGTCGTCAAGAAATTGACGAACGTTTGCCGCAAAATGTGCAGGACATCCATCGTGTTGGAAAACCATAGTTCTGCGAATATCCAAGGGCACATCTTCAAGAAGAATTGGGAGTTCGTAATATAAAAATGTAAATATCTTTGCCCAGTAAGCGACTCATTAAATACAAACGGTACAATTATTCTACACCTCCCGCATCCAATGGGGATTATCCCGCCACCAATAATGCATATTGTGGCGGTTTACTCCTCCATTACTATGAAAACTAGCTTCATCAGTCCACAAAATTCTGGAGAGGAGATTTCTATTTTCCAATATCATATTGAGCAACAAATAGCAATGATCCAATCTTCTATCATAATCTTGCGGGGTCAAAGCCTGGTGGAGCACAATATGGTAGGGATGTAGCCTGAAGAAAAACAAAATACTTATTACATTGACTTGAAAACTATTAAGAGAAATATTGGCATTATTCTAAACTATTTAAGAGGTATAACATATAGATATAATTACTTACCTTTCTTCTAATAAAATCCTATGCACAGTAGAGCGAGTAACGCCCAAGTCTCTAACAATTAATCTAATACTAATTTGTGGATTAAATTCCACATATGCCAAAACATTTACAATGTTTTCCTCGGTTCGACCCCAAACATTCAAAATACACCGCAATGATGTCAACCGCTTCTTCAAGTAACAGAGGCATTTTGAAAATAAAATACGACACAACACTGTTGGCACGACAAAAATTTTGACGTAATGTTGAAAGGTGACACGCGTGCACAGTTTCAATTCATATTTTTTTTCCAAGGCCTATTTGACTCTTAAAAAAACCTTTACAATGGCAATTTGAAAATAAAATCATAATGTTACGTAATTATGATTATTGATGTTGATATCTCCGGATTGAAAATAGATATTAACTTGCGGTTTTCGCTGACTTCTTAGACTTTTAATCATACTTGTAATCAGGTAAAATTGAATATACTATTATATTTACAATTATGGAAAAACGCGCAATGTTTGTGAAGTTGTAAGACAGCGCCCCCTAGCGCCTAGTGTAAAACACATATTGCCGTAGTTCATAAGATGATATATAGAGTGAGAAAAGCCATTTTTAACAGAACTAGGTTTATTAAATTATGTTAAGCCAGACCGAAGTTATCAGCATTTATTACAAATAATGTTCAACCTTCCCCCACCACTTAATTTGAAAAGTGACGAACACGTTCTATAGGTGAATTCTATTAATAAATCTTTGAGATATACAAAAATGTTATTTTCGAGATACCTTAACTAGGCGACTTTTGAGGAAACTTCGTGATTCATATTTACCGTTACTGTTGCGCCCTCTAGCGCCAGTCTGAGAAACTTGAAAATAATTTCCAGCAATTTCTCATGACCACTTTACCTAATATATTTTTTTTCCGCAAGCCATACGACTAACACTTTCTGAGATACGGCCGACAGCCATTCTTAGTGGGACACCCGGTACAGTGAGAACGTAAAGGTTGAAACAAATTTATTTAAAATTCATGTGCTTCTTTTTTCAAAAAACGCCCGGACCCGTTAGTTTTTTCTTGTTATACATTTTTTGAAGCTTAGTTCATGTGTATACAGGCTGTCCCAAAAACAAGTTATGACGGTTTACTCTATCCTTTTAATGGATACCCCAATTTTATAATATTTTTAAGATTCTGCATAAAATTCTAAACAAATTCATGAAATATGTCATATACTTAAATTCAGCCGTTTGCGAGAAAACGGCGTTTTAACTTAAAACAACAACACATTATTCATTAGCAAAAATAAAAGAAAATTCAAAAGAAACTAAAAGTCACTTCATCAAATGTTGGAAGTGACCTCCACCAACAGTCTGGCAGTACCCGAGATGATCTTCAAATTCTTACAGAACGTTATTAACGACGTAAGGTTCCATCAATCTTATTTCGCCTCTTATTCTGTTCTTTAAATCTTCAATATTGTTTGGTCGGTTAACATAACCCTAGACTTAAGATAAAATGCATAGCATACACAGAAAAAAATATGAAGGGGTTGAATCTGGAGATCTGGCCGGCCATTTAATTGGACTTCGTCAATTCATTATTTTGAAAAAACTGTGTTAAGGTACTCGTGCACACGGTGGGTGTAACGGGCCGGAGCTTCGTCTTGCTGATACTACAAAAAGTTGTTCGGTGCATCAGGATCAGGCTATAATGTGGCAAGGCACGGTACTAGATTATTTTCTAAAAATTTTAAATATGTTTCACTTGTCAAATTTCTGTCAATAAAAGAGGTTTCCAAAATTATATTTTCAACAATGCCGGCCCAAACATTATTTTCTTGAGGATATTGGGTATGACATTCCATAATCCAGGGTGAATTTTCTGTAGCCCAATACCGACAGTTTTGCTTGTTTACACTTCTATTCAAACAAAACGTTGCCTAATCCAAAAACAATTCGTTTCGAAAACTGTGGATGATTATTGCACATATTCATCATTATCTCGAAAAATTGGACTCTTCTGTCTGGGTCATCTCTCGGGTCATCTTCGTTGAGTTCATGAACCAATTGGGCTTTGTAAGGACGGAGTTTATTTTTGTCGAAATACTTTAGGGCGGATGTTTTGCAGATATGAATTTCCAAAGCAGTAGTACTACTCGCCTTATGGTGGTCTTCCTGAACCGACAATAACACATTTAATTGTGTATCTCCTAATACCGCAGGTCGACCTTTCGTATAATTGTCCCTACCGTGACCTAAATCTCTATACTTTTTTTCTATTTTACTGACAGTAGATTGAGATGTCGGTTCTCTGCGAGGATACTTGTTATTGAAGGGTTCGCAAACTTTCATTTGTGTGCGCATTCTATCTCCATAACCATTCATTATTAATATTTCTTGTCGCTCTCCTTCACTTAAGCGTACCATTTAGTAAAATTACAAGATTATCAAAATAACTTTTGCCAGACACTTTGACTTGAGGCAAAACTACTCAAATCAGGGGACAATCGTCACTCTCAGTGTGACAACCTAACAACCAAAGGCTTCATTTACAACAGTGTTCATGATTGATTCTCTCGCAAACTGCTGAATTTAAGTATATGACATATTTCATGAAATATGTTTAGAACTTTATGCATAAACCAAAAAAATGTAGAATCGTCATAACTTGTTTTTGGGACAACCTGTATATATGAAATAAGCTTCAAAAAATGCACAACAAAAATAATATTTTCTGTGCTAAGAGCCTGTTATGTTTGCATACGTTGTATACGGTTCACCAATAGGTCAGAGATGCTGGGTGCAGCATACGTAGACAAGGTACAAGGTCATATCACGGTAGTCACCCTGTACACGTATTAATTACCACCCCGTTTATCTTACTTAGTTCGATCGATGCCAATTAATTCATATTTCTTCCAGCCTGCGTGGTGGGTAAAATTAAATTGCCGTGATTAATGCGGGTAATGAATTGCTCGCTAATCAGATAAGTCATCTGGAGAACCGATAACCGAAACGGACCTTCTATTAATTAAATTGGTCCGGTATCAGCGATCCGATATAATTTATATGCGAAAATAGCCGTCGTACATGATTGTATTGATTTATAAGCAAAATAAATTAGTGGCTTAATTTAAGGTACCCCTGTTTATCACTAGGTAGAAGTCCTAAACGTTAACAATTTCTGCTAGTGCAAGATACACACACTGCAATGGTCTAGGGCCTAGGGATATTTTAATTTTTAAAAAATTGAAGCAATAGTTAAGAAATTTATTAGTTTTCACATTATAGTAACAAGGTTGTTGTCTCTCCGTTGCAACATTCAAAAAAGAAACAATAAAGTGCGGCATTACTTAGACACAGGGTCCTGCAATAGTGCGTCAGACATCTATAGCTTCTATGCCAATTAAGTTAGGAATTTCGTTTCGAGCACAGACCTACACTGTATATATATGAGTGTATTTCGGGAAAGTATTTTCGCATATACAAAATGGTCCAAAAAAGTATGACGACAATGTATTTTTTTTAATGGTACACCCTGTGTTTTTTGCATATTTTGGTTCTTTTTCGCTTTCTTTCTTATTTCCCAAAATTTTGTTTAATTTGCTTTAGTCATTTACGAGCACATACAAACCATAAAAAATCGTTTTGCACGTCTTGCAAAGATTATTAAAAAAGCGTTCTGTTTTGTTCGAGCTACATAGTGTGAACTTGAATACAAGAGGTCTAACAATACTCTGACATCAAACAGTTTTATCTTATTTTATACAGGGTGTTCTAAATTTAACAACTTTCAAACTAGCTTTTCTTAACATTTTCAAATGAAGTATCCTGTATATTATTTTTCTCTCTAATGCAGAATTTAAATGCAAATATTTTTTTGTATTGCAAGTGTATCAAAATTTTGGACCGTTTTTAAGATATTTACTAAAAACCATAAATATGCCCATTTCATTAGTAAAGTACAACAAAGAGGCCATGGAAACGCAACCATGTTTATTTAAGAAATATATTTTTACAGTAACGCATTTATCTTAAAAGATGTTCAAAATGTCTTCCATGTTGTTTAAGGCATCTGACTATTCTTGCTTGAAAGGACCTTTCCACATCTCTGAGCATTTCGGGTGCAATTGTTACAACCGCGTTGATTATTCTTCGTCGCATGTTCTGCTCAGTTATTAAACGTTCCGTATAAACAAGGTCATTTACATACCCCCATAGAAAAAAGTCGAGTTAGGTTAAATCATGCGACCTTGCAGGCCATCTAACTGTCCAGCACTTCCAATCCAGCGATTTTCGTAAGTGTTATCTAACAAGGGTCTGAACTGTCGCGAAAAATGGGCTGGAGCTCCATCCTGTTGTAACCACATGTCTTGTGCCTACATATTTGGAAGTAAATTTTAAATCGTTGTTAAAAATCCGAAATACATTTGACCGGTAAGCCGGCCGTTAAAAAAAAGTAGGAGCCTACCACATGTTCTTCAACAATTCCTCTCCAAACATTTATTGACCAACGATATTGGTAGTCCATTTATCGTATGATTGTTGGATTTTCGGTAGCGTAATAGTAAAAATTATGCTTGTTTATGCATCCATTGTTGTGGAATGTGGCCTCATCAGAAAAATAAGACGTTCATAAAAAATATTGGATTTTCTTGAAGGCGGAATCGAGCCCACTCACAAAACTCAACTCTACACTGAAAGTCATTTTGACTTAGAGCCTGGTGCAGTTAAACGTAGTATGCATGAGAATGATGTATTTTTAATATTCTCTGAACTAACCTTTCACTTATTCCAACTTCTTCTCCCACACGTGCCTGACTAATGTTTGGATTTTATGTAACTCTCAACAAAATTGCTAATTGATTTTCCTCATTTGTAACCGTTTTTATCCTTTTTTCTTTTTTGTAATCTACGCTCCCTGTTTCAAGACAACGCTCAAGCTGTCTGCTAAAGCTTATTCGTTCTGGATGGCGCCTTTCGGGAAACTGACACCTATTTTGGATTTAATAATAATTTTTTTCCATGTTATTTGGGTACATATATTTTTTTAAAGGCTCCAATGGCTCAACAAATCGACAGAAACCTATTTACAGTCTAATACGTCGATTTACGCTATTTGCGGCAATTTGCGACATATGGGCTTGGTTTAGTCCCCCTTCAGATAGAAAAAAATTATTTTCTAGCTTATTTCGGCAAATAAAATTTTTTTAAAGAGCATTAGTATGTCACAGAATTTATTTAAACCTATATACGCTCTTAAATCCCGAGTTTGGCTATTTTGGATTTAATAATGTTAAAATTCATATACATTCTACTTGCTAGAAAACAATTTTTATCACTGTTCCCCAATACAAAAATTATGTCCTTTGAAAAATTAATTTTTTAAAATTAAATATTATCCGATAAAGTATACTTATGTCTTTTATAAGGGTAATGTCAAAATCTATTTCTTAAATAAACATGGTTGTGTTTCCATGACTGCCTAGATCTTTTTTGTAATATTTTACTAATAAAATGGGCATATTTATGGTTTTTAATAAATATCTTGAAAACGGTCCAGAATTTTAATAAACTTGTAATACAAAAAAAATATTTGTATTTAAATTCTGCATTAGATAGTAAAACAATATACAGAGTGCTTCATTCGAAAATCTTAAGAAAACTGGTTTTAAAGTTGTTATTTTTGGAACCAAGTTCTGGACACCCTGTATACAATAAGATAAAACTATTAAATGTCAGAGTATCGTTAAACCTCTTTTATTCAAGTTCACACTATATAGCCCGGACAAAACAGATCTAAGGCCGTTTTTTAATAACTTTTTCAAGGCGTGTAAAACGGTTTTTTATTGTTTTTAATTTATTGCTTGAATACAGAAAAGAACCAAAATATGCAAAAAATACAGAGTGTACCATTACCATTTTTTTTTTTTTTTTTTTTTTTTATGGTAAGACACAGCACTACAGGATAAATCCTTTATGGCGCTCTAGGAGCGGTGCGTGTGCGCAGGAAACGATTCACGTTGGTCTTGAATCTTTGGAGACTATACTCGTTGGGGAAGACGATCTCAGGGAGGTCGTTCCAGAGTGATGACGTTCTCCAGATGAAAGAATTTTGAAACAGTGTCGTTCGAGGGACACCAAGCTGAACCACGTACTGGTGGGCTGCAGTGGCTCGTCGTGTACTTCTACCATGCACCGCTCTGGGTGGTATTAAGCGGGCAACCTCAGTTGAACACTTGCCATGAAAATATTTGTAAAATAGACTCAAGTCGCCAACCTGCCTTCGATGTTCAAGGCTTTCCAGGTTGTTTGTCAGACTATGGTCACCGATCAAGCGAATGGCTCTTCTTTGAATGGAATCTAGCAATCTTAGGGTATGTTTAGGAGCAGAGCCCCAAATATGCGAACAGTACTCCAGTGATGGTCGAATTTGGGCTTTATAGAGCATCAAAAGTTGTTGGGGTGTATAGAGGTTCTTTGTTCGGAAAAGTACTCCAAGCTTCTGCGAGGCTGCCTTAGCAATGGCCGCAACGTGGCCATGCCAAGACATATGACTATCCAGATTAACGCCCAATAAATGAATTGATGAAGCCAAGGGAATTGAGTGTCCCGCCATAACTATATCCGGTTCTTCAACATTAATTTTTTTAGAAAAAACTGCCGCCTGGGTCTTTTTAGCGTTAAATTCTACTTGGTTACTGTCACCCCAAGACAAAATTTCTTCCAGGTCTTTGTTGAGATGTGAGACCTCTTGCTGCCTATAGAGATGTGCATTAGCAGCCGATGTCCGAGCATCCAAAGTAAAAGTTGAAACAAGTGTGCTGTCATCAGCGAAGCTATATATAGGATTTTTAGTTTTTTCCAAAAGATCGTTAATGTATAGTAAGAAAAGGGTGGGCGACAATATAGAACCTTGAGGGACTCCGGCGTTGATGTTAAATGTGTCTGAAAGAAATCCATCGCCACTCGCAGAGAACGGTCTTTAAGAAAGCTCGACAGCCATGAACAAAATTGAACCGACATTCCGTATGCTCTCACTTTAGTTAGGAGCCCCTCATGCCATACTCGGTCAAAAGCCTTGGAAATGTCCAGTGCTACCGCCCGGGACTCCCCATGGTGTTCTATTGCGTTGTTCCAAACATGAGTAACATAAGCGAGAAGGTCTCCTGTTGATCTAGACTTACGGAATCCATACTGGCGGTCACTAATAATGTTGAAGCCTTCCAGGTATTTTAGTAATTTTTCGTTGATAGCCTTCTCCATAACTTTTGATATAACCGAGAGCAATGCGACTGGACGATAGTTGTTTGGCAAGGTCTTCTTGCCTTTTTTGGGTATGGGCTGGACTCTCGCAGTTTTCCAGCAAGAAGGAAATATTCCTTTTTTGTAGGATAAGTTAAAAAGCCTACAAAATACCGGTGTCAGTTCGTCAGCGCATTTCTTAATTACGATGACTGGAATATCGTCAGGACCAGAAGCCTTTTTAGTGTCGAGACTCCCCAAGATTCGCTTAACATGGCGGTGGCGAAAGACAATCTCGGGCATTCTCGATTCTACAGGGGTAATGTTCGGTGGAGTACTTCCCTGAAAATTTACCGTTGAATGTGAAGAGAATAGTTCCGCCAGTAAGTTTGCTTTTTCCTGTGCTTTGGTCGCAATGGTGCCATCAGAACGTGTTAGAGGTGGAATGGTTGACTTGGTAAAGTTCTGACTGACGGCCTTAGCTACCGACCAAAATGATTTTGAGCCGCTAGGACATTCAAGAAGTTTGTCTCTGATCCTCTGGTTGTGTGCTTCTTTGCTTTGGTTTATCGTTTGCTTGCACTGGTTTCGAGCGTTAACAAAGATGGTACGATTTTCGGCGGTAGGATTTTTACGCCATTGTCGGTAAAAATAATTTTTTGATTTAACAGCTCGTTCGCAATTTTTGGTAAACCAAGGCTTGCCGTTAGAAGGGCACTTTTTTGAGAAAGGGATGAAGGCTTCCATACCAGTAAGGATAACCTCCGATATTTCTGTTGCACAGATGGATGGATCATCAGAGTTAAAACAAACGTCCCGCCAAGGAAAGGTTCGAAAATGGTCCCTTAGGTCTTCCCACTTAGCTGATGTATAATGCCATATCTTGCGTGGTTTAGGAGGCTCTTCAGCACTAATTGGTAGTTTGTTCAGTGCCGAAATAAGGTTGTGGTCAGACGTTCCTAACGGCGGCTTCACGGTGACAGTGTACAAGTCGGGGTTTGAAGTTAAGAAAAGATCCAACAAACTAGCAAAATCACCATCTCGGTCTGGAATCCGAGTTGGTTCACCCACCAGCTGGGTGAGGCCAGAGCTGATGGCAAAGGATTCGGCTTCACGACCTTGTTCGTCAGTCATGTTTGAGTATTTGAGCCAGTTGACATTATGAATGTTGAAGTCGCCAAGGATGACAACTTCGGAATTGGGATGGTGGGTTTGCAAAAAGTCGATAGTATTAGCAAGAGAGGAGAACAAGTCTCTATAATGGGTATCGCTTGGCGGCCGGTAAAGGCAGCAGATGAATTTAGTAATTCTCTGCGTTGATATTTTAAACCACATTACATCAAAGTCGTTAGGCTCGAGTGTCTCCTCTCGTTGACAAGAAATATCACTCCGGACAAAGAGACAAAGGCCAGAATTCCGCCTAAATCGGTGATGAAAGTCGTACCCAGGATATAAATAGCTGACCGTACTAATCGATGATCTGACTTTGGTTTCGGTTAGTGCAAGTACATGAGGTTTGGTAGATTGTAGATGTTGATGGACTGCATTGATGTTGGAGTTCAGTCCTCTTATATTGCAGAAGTCAATTTGGAAGTTGCTAATCTCGGGTCTTTTAACAACTCCAGTTTTCACACCATTTCCATTTAGAATATTGTTCGAAGGACCCGCATGGCTACTGGACATGGTGGATGATAGGATAATCTCGCTTGATAAGGCGCCAGGACCCGCCCCCACCCGGAGATCCGATCGGGGGGCGTTTTTAACTCCGGAATTTATTGGTCTTGGAACCATCATCACAGCATTTTTTGTATATTTCCCACCCTGGAAACCGGAGACATCGGCACAGTGACGAAACGTTAACTCAAAGAGCAACTTCACGCCACCTAAGCCGATGCGATGGTATTTCACCGGGCGATGTCGGGTGAGCCAACATCTACCATCTACATTTAAATTTTTTTGATCGTCATACTTTTTTGGACCATTCTGTATATGCGAAAATATTTTCCCGAAATACACTCAAATATACAGTGTAGGTCTGCGTTCGAGCGAAATTCCCTAAAAACTTAATTGGTATAGAAGCTATGGATGCCTGACGCACTATTGCAAGACCCTGTATATACAGGGGATGAAGAACATCTTCATATTTTAGATGGAGGGTAGAAAAGATCCTCGGGTCTGGCCTCAAGTTTTGCTACATGTTTCTCTCGGAAAGGAGCATCTTTAGACCTAAATATAATAATTTATAGGAACCTAATCAAAATATTCATGGGAAACTTACTTACATACTTACCCTATGTGACAATTACAATAGTGAACTTAAAAAAATCGAACTTGTTTTATACTGTCAAAAGAAATTTGTTACTAGTTCTGCTAGACTTCGGCACCACTTTTTTTTTCTAGTTTCATTGTTGTAGTTACATAAAAGACCTTCTGGTAACACGATAGAAAGAAAATTTCTTTCTATTACTGTGGTGACTTTCTATGGGCTTATTCCGATCGCGCGGTTTATATTGCAATAGTCGTATTTCGTCGCTTAATATATTGCTAACTTTATTATTATAAGAGATGCGACGTAGGTTAAATTAGTATAGATTTGTATTTTTATGTGCTGATTATTATGGCGGTGACAAAAAAAATTGAACATCAGAATCACGTGATATTAACAAAAATATATTTTTCTTTAACGACATAGGATATTTTTGCTATAATTATTTGATACAAAAAGAAAATCTAATGAATATTTTTCTTTTACTACATATTGCTAAACTCAATAATAACAGAGATATTTACATATAAATGTTATTTTATAATATTTAATCGCCGATGGTCCAATTTCATATTGTACAGCTTCTCGATGTTTTTATCTGTGGTTGCAGTTTTTGGTTAATCCTTAACGTGGATCATTTTCAAAATATTGATAGCCCAGCGAAACACACACAACGCATCCATTTTAAAACAACCATTTCATCGTTAGAGTTGAGCCTTTATATTCGATATTGTAGTACGTTCACCACTACCACAGAAAATAAATTCATTCAACAATACCATTTATTTGCTAGGCATGAACTTTTTCGTCTGTCCTCGTTTATTATAATTTAATTTATTTTGGATTCATATCTGTGTGAAATTAAAAATGAAATTAACTTAAAAAATATATTTTAGATGCAATAAAAATAAATCATTCACGGTTCTCTTCCTTCTTTGTTGTTTTCAGGAAATTACGATTATAAATATGCTTAAATTTACATTTTTTCTTTTACTGAAAATTTCTAAATTACATATTTTTATTTACTCTTTTTCTTTTTTTCAGGTAAGTCAAACTAATAGCTTTCACAAAAGGATGGAAATGGGGTAATTTTTATACAAAGTTGGTAAAGTATACAGTCGGAAAAGTTTTTTGTGATTTGATTACGCATTAATCATACTTCATTAGCACAAACTGATTCATATATTTAAACTTGTTCAGTATATTTTTCATTGACACAAAAAATAATATGAATTTGATGTTATTATAAAAATTTAGTGTTTGCATTAAATCATTTCGCAATAATTATTTTAGGATTTCAATTGTTACGTTAAGATGGCAAATTGCAAAAAAAAAACACAATTTTGGCCGTTTGTGGTATTTCAAATGTCTTTTTTTTTTGCTAATAAAAGTTCACTTTTTTCGCGTTAAAATCTTCATTGAAATTTTAAATAGCAAATCTTGCAATATCGCGGGATCCCGACGAGAAAGCAGTCTCGAAAATCCCAATATTAAGCCCTCAAACTCGGGATAAGTTATATAAAGCAGTTCTTTAAAAATCAGTATTTGTTTTTAAATGTCTTTTAAACTAACTAAAAATTTTATTATAAATTATATTTTATTGAAAACCGTAGCTCGAACTTATTGCTTGTTTCAAGGTTGATTCAATGATAAATGTGTTTTAGACTTCCAATGTCAATATTTATTTTTCTCTCAACATTTTAATTGGTAAAGTCGTCTTCAGGCGAATATTGAACAAGCTATGAAGCTAAAGTGTGTTCACAAATATAAGAAACCGACCTAAATGACTGCTATTATTAGGGAATTCAAAATATAATAAACAACAATAAACCAGTTCTGTGAAATGATATGGGCGTAATAAATTGTAAGTACCGTACTCAGGTAAATAAAAATGCGGATAAACCAGGGTCCTTTTTGATTTTAATCTGTCAACGTACACTGTTGAGTTTACTTTGTTTTTTAAAAATGTTTCGTTTTTGGTGTTCTAGTGAGATTTGTGAAAGCAATAAAATTGAAGTAAATAACAGAGTGCATTTATCAACAAATGCCAAACAGCTAATAAAAAAATGTGTTTTTGACATTAATGTCGCGCGGAAATTTGTGCCCTAAAGAAGTTGTTAAGGAAACGGCTTTACTTACAAAAAAATCCTTTTCCACAGTTTGGAAAATTACAGAAGGACAAATTTTGGAACGCAGAAAAACAAGTGATATTGGCAAATCAAGAACGTTGGACCAAGGGGACGAGGAACTTATTCGATGAAAAATTTATAAAATGTATGAAGAGCAAAGTGTACCAACGTTGGACAATTTAATGAAAAGGCTGACAACAGATTAAACAGAAATTAAATGCTTAAGAACGACATTGTGGAAGCGCCTTCAACACATGGGCTTTAAATTCAAAAGGATTAGTAAAAAGCAGGTTTTAATGGAGTCTTAATTGAAAGTCGCATATTGCTTGCACCTTGAAAGAAAAATATCCTTTACGATTCCTATAATTTTCTGGTTTTTCTCCACCAGGAGATTGAATTCTTATATGGGTACAATCCAAAGCCACTATGCACCTTGGAAATCTGCTTATGTTAAAAAGTTCTTGCCGAACAATATTTACTTCCTCATCAGGTAATAATATATAGGTTTCGTGCATATGTGCACTTGCCCAGGACACTTTATTAATGACTCTGCTTGCTATAGATTTGTCCACACCAGAAGAATCTCCAGCTACCTGTAAAATACATCCTGTTGCAAGAAACCTTAAGGTCTGGAGTACCATTTCTGACGCTGATAGAGCTTGATTCCTTAAAAAAATATATATTTTTTGATATGGTTTAATAAATAAAAACCAACTAATTTTACCGTCTGCTTGTGGAGGAGATTGCTAGAGAAATACTTTCAGTAATGAAAGCAACTGTGTTTTTTGTTAAGCGAAATATTTGTAAAGATTCATTGTCTTTCGATTTAGTAAAATGGTCAGGACATTCCCTAAATGTCCGTGGCATTCTAAGATTCACTACAGCATCCACAAGATCCAAAAAATCTTCATCCTCAGATATAACTTCGTTAAATTCATGTATTTTTATAAACAATAAAAGATAACGATAATTGACACAAAAGAAAAGTTGTAAGGCTAGAAAATGACTTTGATCGACAGTACAACATTTGAAAATGCCCAAAAGTGGACGTTCACTTAAACTCCGAATTTGAACTAAGATCAGTATAAAATACTGTTGGTACAACAACTTTCTTATTTTGAACTACAGTTCAACATTGAACTACAGTTCAAAGTGTTTATAGAACCGGCCCTAAGTGTATTGGTGTATTTAAACATATTATCTGAGCTTTAATCGAATATATTCCATACATTATTTACACACTGTATAGGTACTCTTTATCTGTAGACTCTAAGGTGGGTCGAAAAAGGTCAATCTTGAACCACAGCAACGGGGTAGGTGTCAACAGTTGTGGGTTAGCTTCAATAATAACTCTGCAAAATTCTTATTTATTTGAAAGATATTTTCAGTCTGCGCAAGCGTCCGAATCTTTGGAAGTTTAGGTATTAGTCTTGACTGAGAAATGAAAGTTTTAAAATTAATCGAGGCGGCTCGTGATGTTAGAAGCAAACAATGATGCATACAAATCCAGGCAGAAGTGAACGACATGGTTTGAAGTTATTATAGAAAGCAACATTTTTTATTATTTGCAAATACCTATTCTCAAACTAAATATAATAAAACTGCCTAAAATGCGATAAACTATATTTTAATCGAATATAATTAACGTCCGTTTTCAATTTTTTAACAAGGTAAATTAAAAATTACATTCTTGCATTTTGGACTTTTATTCGCATCTTATCCATAAGACCAAGTAAAAATATTTTCGTGGGTGTATTTTCAAATTGACAAAATTTTTCCTCTGCGCATTGACCAAGCACGGCACCCATTTTCGATCAACAAACAAAGAACAAAACCATACCACGAATTTGATCATTTTTCATTTTTTACTTGAAACGATTGTATTCAAGCAAGTACCAAATAATTAGCTGGAGGTCAGAATGACTTGTAAGTAAGTTAAATATTTCAGATGTCATGCTCTCTTAGTAGGCAAACCAAGTTTATTATCGGACCACCTTCTTTCTAGAAAATCGCATTAAAAACAAATTAAATTTAACAATGTCTTTCAGGCAAAATATCTTGCGAACATAATAGTAACTCGATAAAAGTAATAGAAGCAAATAAATTCTCTACTTATCTAAAATTATACTTTACTGGGAATTGTCAGGTCTGATTTTATTTATAGACGCCTTTACTACGTTATTATTTATTTTATTCTTCTATTTGTTTATCAATAACGTCTAGTTATACATTAGAGATTAAAGCCGTAAAGTCACTAAAACTTTTAATGGCACAAATATTACATGCTATTAAGACTATAATGCAATAGCGGTTCTATTTTTATGTTTGGACAGTGTCGTACTGGAAAAAATTAAAATAAAGTTATTAAGCCGTTTCCAGACTTTATACACACACTGTATAATAGACATGGCACAAAGTAAATGTTTGGCTGAAATTCTTATAGAATAATAATTATTACCATTCATCACATCTAAATAATGACTGCACTGCTCCAGCACAACGTTATTTCAGGATAATTTTTAAAGGTGATGAATATTTTAGAATATTTAGGAAACTCGCGAATAAATTTTCTACTGCTGCTCCGTAAATTTTATGCATCAGCCACCACTAAGCCCAATCCTGCGTTTCGATAAGGCAGGCTGACCCTTCGGGTGATACTTGAACATAAATTCAAGATAATAATGACTCGTCGTAAATTAAAGCCACACATACTATTTAAAAATTAAGCGTTTTAACGACATTCGGAATTATTAATGAGTTCTAACAATATGGGTAGACTTCATTAAAATTACTGGTGCACATACCTACTTGTCGGTATTATTATTGTTGAGTTAAGATTTTACGTTTCCGAGCCTTTTTTAACTTAACTCGCACTTTTTTCACTAGTTGTTGGTGACTAGGCATATTTTTTTTGAAAAACCCGAAATTTCGAAAAAACTGCACTTACCTCCGATATCCACTCATAATTTTTCTATAAAACTAGTAGTTTCTATTTAAAAAAGAGGTTCTTGTTATTATGGTTCTATATTCATCCGACAGAAATATGTTTTCATGTCGACGTAAGTCTTTTTCAATATGTGAAACCTCTATCGCACATTAATAACCTATGCGCCCCCCCCCCCCCTCGGGATATTTATGGTAGTTAACTTCTTCTGTACCTTTTGTAATGGAATATATGCCCAAGTTGTAGATCCACGTCTGACCAAGATAAAAACCTTTACTGATGGGAAGAGGGAGTGTTTGTTGCATATCCATGGTTAAAATATAACGATCTCCATCTTTTATTATTTACCAGATATCTTTAATGTCCTTTGCACTATTAATTTACTTCGGGATGTCATTTTTCACAATCATTTTATAACACTATTAAACAAACGTAAACTTTTGAAGAATGCAAACCTTCTCGGATGAGCCCGTTCTTTTTGCGGATTAAGGAGTTGACTGAAAATAAGTTAGTGTCATCTAGAGGCGGCATCTACAAGTTTAAACGAATAGAGGGGATAAGTATTTCAGTTACCTTTTTAATCCGTTTACTTCAGTTAAAACATTGTCCCCTACCCATTAGGACAAAAATGTGCCTTGGTTTTTACAGTTTTGCACTAAAGTCAGTTACCTCTTTTAACCATGTATATAAGTCAATTTTTTTTTAAACTTTAGCAATCTACCTTATCCACTCGACTCTTTAACTATTAATTGAGTTAATGTAATATACAGGACCGGGCTCACAGTTTTTTTCCTAATACAAAGGTTAAAAGCTGAATGAATTTTAATTAAAAAATATCTCGTCACATTTTTTCTATGCGATTTTCTGAATTCTGAATATATATAGGTAGAAATATAGTGGAGCGTCGAGTTACTAGCAAGACAGTCTTTTACGCGTTAGTCTATGTTATAAAACAGTGAGGTTCTCAGTTTTTCTATTACATGCATTGCTGGACGTTCTCCGCCTTCATCACTGCTTGGGGAAGATAAATTGTGTTATGGACGTTCGAGTTTTTGCTTATAAAAGCTAAAGTGTAAAACCCTGCTTATTTTTATTTCTTGTAGTACTAGAATAACCCTCTTTTTTAACTTTTGCGGAAAGTTTTTAATTGCATTTTCAAACGGTGGAAAGAAATAAAACTGAAATGGCGTAATGATTGCAAATTTTTAACTTTTTTATTTTTAAAGAGAATTTGAAGTTACTTTTTTCTAACGCAAATACATGAACAAGGAAGGGGGAGGGGAGGCTTTATACACGGTCTATCAAAAAACAACCCCATATTTGTTTATGGTAACATTTGAGTAATATAAAGGCAGTAAGTCTAGTAGGAATGTAAACGTCAATTAGTTATCTTTTGATTAACAAAAAATAATACGTTTAGAAATAACTAAACTACTACTTTTTAAATGTAAATTATTGGCTTAGTTTTCAAAGCGGCAGGACGCCATTTTGAATAAAATTTTTTAAATGAATTGAAAGTAGTGTCGAGGAATAGCTCGTTGGAAAGGTATTTACAATCTACAAACGATTCTCAAGTTTTATAAGATTTTATCGAACTTTTTATATATTTTTCGATGTATCCCAGATGGCGCCCTGTCGCCATCTTTGATAATTGAAACAAAATTTTATACATAAAAAGTAGTAGTTTAGTTGTTTGAGAACGTATTTATAAATCAAGAGGGAGGGGGGACTTTATAGGCGCACTGGCAATAATAAAACTAAGGTACCTACAGATGTTAGTAAAATTAATGTTCTTCAAGATGTAGGTATCTTAAAATACCATAACGTTTTTTAAACGAATTTGACAATTAGGTGTGTTCAGGTTTGATATCTCTTAAGAAGGCTATAACGGGTGACTCAAAAGTACTTTGACAAACTTTAAAAGAAATAATTACTGGCGTCCCTGTAGAATAGAAATTCTAGTAAACTACTGTTCTATACGCCTACATTACGGAGATACAGGGCGTTAGAAAAAAATTTTAATATTTTTTAAACGCATTAAGTTTTTTCTTATGAAGAAAATATACTTACTTTATAGGTACAATTTTATTCATTTTTATGATTGACCAGTGCCCTAAGGTACATGTTACCTTATCCTGGGATGTTTAAAAGTTCTGCATAAAATGAAGCCTCATCAGGGAATATAATATTCGAAAAAAATTGTTGCTTTCTTGGCATCTTGCCATCATTTTCTCAGAGAATATACTTCTCACTATGCGAAAGCTCTTTTAGGTGTTCGAAGGTACTTCAGCTTAGTGTTCCACGACACTACTTAATACTTCCTTTAGCTGAATGACGTCATTCCTCTGGAACGCATCCTAAATGATTTTTTTCTGCAGTGCGTGTTGCGAATTATAAGTAAAATACGTTTAGGATAAAAAAAATATCAATGAAAAATCTTCAGTTTGAAATAACGTTTTAAAAACTCCTGCTATATTAGATTCTCCATATTATTTAAGCCGATATTTAGCGAGCACAGCAGTAATCCAGGATAACGAGCATACATAATACATATTGCCTGTTACCATAAAAGTTAATAACTTGATGCATCCTTCATATATATTGAGAGTTTGTAAAATCGTAGTAAATTTACTGATAAATCTCTTGAGATTTTTAATAATTTTTATTATTTATTTAAATTTTAACGACTTACCAGTGTATTTAAAAGGCTTGTATACTGCTCCCTTGAATATGACAGTGGCAACCTTTTGTCATGGACAACAGGTTGTCCTGGACAACAGGTTGTCACTATTAGCTCTTAATATGGAGGCACTGGGTCGTGGTCCGTTATACTTACACCTTCCCTTCCTCGTTGGCTTGCCTTGGGCGCCACCTGGTTTAACAGAAGTTTAAAGCAGGAAAAATATACCGAATATTAGTGCTATTGAAAATCTATGCAATAAACGAAACTCAAATTTTCCCACACAAACAATAAAGATTTTATTATAAAAGTAAAAGGAAAATGGGGTTTATGCCACCTTGTTATGTAAAAAATCTTGATATCTAATGTGGTCTTTACATTATTCAAGTTATGAATGATCAAAAAACTGCCTTTCCTGACGCAAGGATTTACGGTTAATAAATCGGGTATAACCTACGAAGATTCTAGAACCTTATGTCTTCAATGATGTACGGTTATAAAATATGGTGACCCTTTGCCGAGACAGCCGTACATAAAAAAATTATTAATTCAATTGAAAAAATTAAATAAATGTACTTAAATTGATTTTGAGTGATTGAAATAATGAAATTATAATGATGAATTATACACAAACAAATTAATTACATTATCAAAGAAATCTAGATAACTATACCAGCCCGCTCGCTTCTGCTGTGGCAGCATCTTCGGCTGGGCCTCCTGATGTGGCCAGGTGGAGTTTTAACATGAGTTACACCCATACGGTAGCTCGTGGGCTTAAAGTCAACCATGTGGTCCCTTACGAATTGGGGAACCGTGAAACGGCAAAAACTTATCAAGCCACCAATAAAACCCCTTAAAATAGTAGAAAAAGAAAGAATTACTCACTGAATCCCAACAAGAACAAAAAAAAACAAAAAAAAAGGAATAAAGAAGTTTACCTCTAAAAGGCAGGGTGAGAGCTCGTGGTCTTTTGGCAAGAAAATGGCCTAACAGCGAGGCACAACCTTCCTCTCTAAAAGTATTTTTCAGAAAGCGAGCTTAAAGGCCACGAGAACTCTGAAGAAACCCCCTTCACCCTTCTCCTCCAACAACGAGCTGACTGAAGTGTTGTCAACTTAACCTAACCCCGAGGAAAAAGAAGAGAACAGAGACACTACAAATGATCAAAACGATACAAGAGTCTGGGCTTTTACCAGAACATAAATTAAATAATGAAACAAAGAAAATAATTCCAACCATAGTTTAAACATAAAATTGGCATAAGTAAAAATGGGCGTTCTGCGACTTGACGGGAGCCAGAAACGGAAATACATGGTCAACCTACTTGCAGCGTTTTGTGCAATTAACGAACAGAAAGGCGAACGCACTACTTCTAACCCCACATATTTTGACTATTTGAACTAATTTTCTGTAAACAAAGATGACAGAATTTAATAAACAAATTTTGAACCAAAGAACTATATAAGATGCACTTTGTGGAAATATGACTGTAAGAATCATAGGTAAGTCTAACATTCCCTACAAAGTCAATAGTGGCAATTTTAAAATTGCTAGATGATATTTTGTGTAGTTTTGACAGCTATGTCTGTTCGATCACCTGTTGTCAATTCTGTTACGTATCGATTTATAATTTTATTTCTGACCGGTATATTATTAGCTTATAACGTCTTAGTTACGCGGGAATTATAAGGGTCATAACTTCCTTGGGATATTAAGAAAAATTTGACATAAAATCAAACGATTGACATCTAATGTCAATTTGATTGTCATCTATTGAAACATTTATTCCACTTTAAAAATGAACAAAATGTTACTAAAATCGGTAAGAAATAAAACTATCTATGTATCACTGGAATTATAAGGGTCTCAATTACCTCGGGCAATTGCTGTCCCTCGGGCCAACATTATAATTCCCTAGATACATAAATAACTATAATTTCTGTGTCATGAAAATGTTAAACCTGCTTAAATTGTTGTAAAGCATCATCCACACTTAGGAGAAAATACGACTGTGGTTCGATGTATAATTTGGTTCGAATACTAAGAGTTAGGACGACCGCTGTATATGTGGTTTAGAAGATTCTTCTGCATTGTACTTCGCTTCGGTTCTTATAGGACTACGTGAGATTATCTGGACATACCAGAAGTCTGCCACCCTAACCTAACCTAACCTAACCTAAGTATCAGTTTAGAATTGTACTATAAACTGGCAAATACAAGTCAAATTACAACCGACACTTGACTTTTTAATAATGATTTTAGTATGTTTTTTAACAAATATTAGGATAAGTGTTACGAATGATTCATTATTATTGTCATTTTTTATATTGTATTTTTTTTTCGTGTAGAAAATCTGTAGATGATGAAGAGTGTGCGCGATGTCAACTACACCATAAGTGAGCTTATGACGCATATACTGATTTAAAAGAAGGTGAAGAATTATTTTGCGTGTTCTGCAAGTAAAGCAAAATAAGGATTTGATTAGATCAAAATAACTAGTGTATTTTTAATCTCTAAAAGAAGTTCATACTGAGCACTGTGAGCACCTCAAGCAATTTTGAAAATTTCATTGCTACTGCTTCAAAACTTAGGTACTATTTTCTTAAAAGTACATACACAAAAAATAATTTGCTCAATCTGAAAAATCGGAATCCTCTTTTAACCGCTAATCTTGCCTGTATTACGGTGTTATGAATTGCTTGAAATATTTAGTTATTACTTTTAGTAAGACGTAAGTTAATCAAAGTGACATAAACCAGGGAAACTGCTTTTCAACGATACAATAAAATATTATAATACGACTTAGGTAAAGCGTACTAGGGAAGTAATTGACTTATTAGAGTTAGTTGGCGTAGAGAACGCTAATTAACACTACAGAGAAATATGCTTCATTAATTTTAGAAGTAGAATAAAGATTAGAGAAGCACATAATTTAGGTAAATTAATTAACTCAGATTTGTATGTATATTTTATAATCTCAGGAATAATGTTGTAAAGCCGTTGCTAAAAAATTTTTACCTATTAGTGGGGGATTATAGAATAACTTTGGCATGATTGTAAGTTATTATAATGAAAATAATATTCCTTTTAAGTGTCTACATAATTTTCTACACCTAATAATGAGCTGACCTGATATTATATGAGCGGAGCGAATTTTTATTTTAATTACAGCCAACATAATAGTGCTTACAAGTTGTTTGTTTGGCCTCAATTTATAAAGGTATATTGATTTTTGAGAACAAAAAATATCGTGAGGGTCCGTCTAGCTATCAATAATTTGAACTTTTATTAAACATATAGTCTTGGTATTTTCAATGTGTTGGGTTTACTAAAACGATTGAGATTGAAAATAGGAAAAAAATTGTGCTATTAAAGTTATTCAACAATTCTGCTTTTATATTAAATCATCCAGGATCCGCCATTACATAAAATTAAAAAGGCATTGTCCTGCCACCTGCTCACGGTGGGCATTGGGGGTCGCTTTTGGACCTTTAAATCAGCTACTTATGTATCAGTGCATTGGCTAGTTACTAGTCTCACGGGTTTAGTTTTGAGACTGCTGCTGTGGTGTCGATTTGCGGATCCTGGTGTTTTGTCGTCGTTATTCTTGGCGGTGCAGCGCCACCCCTCCCATTAGTACTACAGCATTCGTGTTTGCTTCATTTATATACTATTACTCTTTCCAGCCCATTATATATTACTCAATCTTGACAATTAATTGTTAATTATAACATACCTACGTCAGTCTGCCCAATGTTCATTCTAGTTTGTTAAATTCAAACCTTGTTATATTATACTGTTTTTCCTTATAATGTTCTTATAATCTTTGATTTAAATTCTTAAATGTCCATCTAGTGTAAAGTGCAGTGAACCTTGACTCTAAATATATGCTTCGGTGCAGTAGTATCTGCCCTCCCATGAACTTTATAATTCCCTTTTTAAAAAATAATAATTTTTTAAACTGTTGAAAACTAGGTACTAATTTATGAAAACTATTAATTTATGCCTTCATTCACAGATGTCTCAATCTTTCTTATATTCAGGTACTTTGTGTGTTTAACAATTACAACTTTCAACCATCAGGTACACTAAAGCTTGTAGACTTTGTAAACCTATTATCGAGTTGCTCCAGATTACACCGACACATCAATTTTTAGGATTTCTATAGTCTGATACTTGCTATGCCATATGTCAAACCTTTCATTTATTTCATACATTAAGCACACTTTCCTTAAAATTCTTTTTAAGTCAAACGTGGTAGTGGTTAGCACAAAACTTTGTTTCTCTTAAAAAAATTTTTATTCTACATACTAAAATGTGGTTTTATTTAAACCCATAGGGGCTTAGCCCCCATTCTACTTTATTTAATTTTATTACTTAACAAAAACATGAAATTTCATAGTTTTTTATAAAATAATTCAAAAATTTTTTTCTTTCTTTTTTTTTTTTGGTTTCTCCACATAAACCATGTTATATCCAAAAAATATAAATATATTAATCATTAAAATTTATTTCATACCATGCTTAATAAAAATAATTAAATTTTCTCACTTTTATTAACAAATTTAAAATTTAAAATAAACTAAAATGTGCTGAATTACATATCCACAACTCTGAGTTACCTCAAGTTAGTCTTCAACTAAACAAATTTCACTTGCTATGATTATCTTAAATGTTGTATTCATTAATTTGAGACAACTATTAGACCCCAATTTACACTCGATATAGGTAAGTCTCTTATGGTACCTGTTTTTATTCTTGTATTTTCACACATTCCTTTTTAGTTCCCCTGAGGATGACTGTTAATATAGTCGAAACATGTAGGGAAATCGTTAAAACATTTTTTCAAAATATATATTATTTGTGGAGGAAGACAGAAGTGTTGTTTTAATTTATTACCTACACTCCACTGCAAGTATGGACTACTTCTTCAAATTTAAAAAAAGAATGTATTATTCTCGACATTAACGTTTTTACACATTTACATAAGAAGTGTTAGCACTTCTTTACTAATTTTTATTTATCGCGAAACTGATAGAGTTCAATTACCCAGGGCTTACCACGAGGAGGTAACTGCTATTCAAGCCCCGTCCATTCCCAACTCAATCTCCCGATCTTGGTTGAGAATTATTTAAAAAATTGCTATTCTCTCTTAGTTTCAAAACTTGGCATCAATTATTAAGCATCTAATTTTGCTCCCCGGAGAGTCTTCAGGAAGAAGCGCATAGACTTCTTGAAGATGGTACAGATACAACTCTTGCACTCTAAGAATTCTGGAGACCGAGGATTTTGGATAATCAAACTCGGCAGCCAATTCTCGGGCACTTGTATTAGGATCTGCTGCTACGATATTTTAGATGTTTCCGTCAACACCTCAATTCGATGAATTTGATTTCCACAATTGTGGCTGGCTTTGTTAAACTTTCCTAAAATTATTTATGACACTTTACATTAAATCTCTATCATTCGATAAGTACGAATTTGACGCTGCTACTATCGACGCTCCGCGATCGGAAATTTTAAATTCATTTCAATTCAAAAAATTTAATCTTTCACACCCTCTACCGGCTAAATGAAATAATTTCGGAAAAACGTATAACTAAGTTGGCGTAAATAAACATATTTTGACGTTAGGAGTAGAACGTTGTACACGTATTTTTCAGACACCCTGTATAATTTAGCTGAATACTGTCTCTCATTTTTTTTATTCTAACATCTCCAGGAAACACGTCAATTGGTTTTCAGATTTTATCTGTAAGATTTTCACTGAGATTTAAAACACTTAAGGAAATCTCGCACGTTAAAATCCTAAAAAGTAACATCGCGGAAAATTATATTCTTCTTGCGATGACATAAAATCAAAATTTAGTAGAACAAAGTCCATTATCGAGTGCGAAAACTCTCTATCTCTTCATAAAACGTCAAACGGTAAAAGCTTTAAAAATGGATATTAAATAAAATGTTATGTTTTATGATGTTGGGCGTTTCGCATTTGCCGTCTTTGTTACAGTTTTTAACGAGCCTATTACTCGATTCGGTTGCGTAAAGGAGCGAGATACTTTTAATTGTCATCGAAAATACGCCATTAATGGGCCTTAAAAAATGGAAGCTGTGATTAAGGGTTGAAAGGGGCTACGCATACAGAGTTTTGCAACTGCGCCCCTGGTCTCTTAATTCTTTACTATTAGAGATAGAGATTTCGATCTGTTACAGGGTAACAATGATGCTAGGGGACTACATTTAGAAATTATTTTTGAATATGCTAGGTATTTTACACCAGCGAAATAACTTAAACTTAAATTTGTTTCAAGGGGACACCACATACAGGGTGTCCCAGAATATGTGGGCAATCTCCCGAATTCAGATAGAACACATAAAAATACTGTGACAAGATTAGTTTCTATACGTTTGTTTTTAAATAACTTTCGTACTAGGTGTAATTTAATAAGTTTTTAATATGATGGTTACTAGATAAGTTTTCTTAGAATGGGCACTTTTAATCACAATCGGCTTATTTAGTTTGCCAGCCCCATCATGTATGAACCACAAATTACGTCGTTTTGGCAGAGGTAGATCTTCTAAAACTTTTGGCAAATTGTTTTGAAGAAATTCCAAATAAAGTTCTCCAGTTAACACAATTGGTCCAATTAAATGTTGCCCCATAATTCTAGCCCACACGTTCATTGGTTCAAATTGATGCTAATGATGCGTTACAATAGAAGCATGGGGATTTTCCTCGGCCCACAAATGCAAATTATGGGACTTTATGATGCCGTTTTTAGAAAATCCAGCTTCGTCCGTAAAGAGAACTGAACCAATGAAATTTGCATCGCTTCGGTGCCGATCTAAAACCCAGTTAGAAAACTTCATCCTCCCCAGAGAGTCTTCAGGAAAAAGGGCATAGACTTCTTGAAGATGGTACAGATACAACTCTTGCGCTCTAAGAATTCTGGAGACCGAGGATTTTGGATAATCAAAACTCGGCAGCCAATTCTCGGGCACTTGTATTAGGATCTGCTTCTACGATATTTAGGATATTTCCGTCAACACCTCAATTCGATGAATTTGATTTCCACAATTGTGGCTGGCTTTGTTAAACTTTCATAAAATTATTTATGACACTTTACATTAAATCTCTATAATTCGATAAGTACATGTAAAAATAAAACATTGTAGTTTTTACCTGTCTGTCTCAGACGACGATCCTCTTTCTTAAAGGGTTTACTATCAGGAGTTCTTCTATTTGGAAATCGTTCCTCATAAAGCCTTCTAGCTTCTAAGCCATTACATGAGGCAAGCCCATACATTAAATGCATGCCGGCATAATCGGCAGTAAATTCCATTACTAATTAACTAACCAAGAAGAAAATAAAAGAAAAAATATCGAAAATTTTAAAACACTCTATTTTTAACTGACACTGGAATAAATATGCTCATTTAAATCGGCTCATGCCAAAAAAACCATAGCAACAAAAAAGGAATTTTATGAAGATGACATCCACTACAAAAAAACCTTATTGAACAAAATAGTATATTAAAGTATAAGTGGATATTAAAAAATCATAAATACTTTATTGGGAGTGCCATTAATGGAAGTGCAACCTCATTGACCTAGAATATTAGCAGTATTAATTTGAACAGCATTTCCTTTGATTTAGAAAACCTAAGTATTATTATTTCAAACAATACCAACTGCACTTTTCATATTTATTTAAAAACTTAAGATTGTTAAGTATTTGAATAAAGCTGGATTTATAAACTCGAAAAGTTGGCGAGGTTGAGGTTGAGTTGGTGTTGGAAATAGGAGTTCAATTTAAACTAAAGGAAACACTCAGTTCCATTTATACACTCGTTCATGTTGTTCATGTAAAGCTCATGTAAGGTTCGAAAACTTCCGGGTAGTTCGAGATAACCAATTTTTATGCTCGGAGTTCGGAATATCTAACCTCACAAACTTAATCATAACTTCAACCTCTACAACTTTTCGAGTTTATAAATCAAGCTTTAAGCTCGATTAATAAATCAACTGCTTGTCAGAAAAACGAGAATACATTTTTTCCATGTCATTTAAAAATTTATTTTTAAAACTTCTTAACCGATATAAATGAGGTTTTCGAATTCTTGTGTGAGCCATTCGTTCTCGTACGACCATTTAAAACAATTTTCTTTTATCCAGATACCATGCAAAAGGCTAGGCAAATACAGTTGGTACGCCCGCTGTATATTGGGTAAACCAAGAAATAAAAGTATAATATTTTTTTAAAGGTGTAACCATATATCATTGTTTATTTTATACAAAAAAAAAACGATTTGTATCCCATTTTGTTCAATCCGACAGTTGAATTTATTGTGCCGCATTGACAAAAATATTCAACCATTTTTTATAGATGTCACAGTAAATCTTTCGTTTTGTCCGCAAAAAATGTTTTGTTCGTATTCAGAACGTATTTTAAAAAATTAAACTGTTTTGATTTTGAAACTTACTGCTAGCCTTTTTACGTAGCTATTTGAACTTGAGAGGTCTGCCAAAATTTACCTTCTTAAAAATTGTCTGCATAAAACTATTAGGTCTATAATACAAATTTGAAAAATTCCCACCCTTAATATATCTCTTTCAGCAAATATTGTTAAAAATCGGAGACTCGTAATATTTATTTTTAGAAAATTGTTGCAGCCTTCGTACAGTTAAGTAAAATAATACTAATTACTTTATTTTGTTGTATTTGTACTCTGTATATATGTCCCAGAATATGTGGGCAATTTTTAAATAACTTTTCAAGTCCTAGCTGAAATTTAATATTTTTTTAGTATGATGGTTACTGGGTAAGGTTCAATGTGGTTTTATTGAATAATTTTCTATGTCGGTTCAACATGAGCTCCTTCTACTCTTATGCATTCCCTAGCTCTAAGAATTGAAGATTGTTGGACCCACTATAATGCCTCAACATTAGTCCTCATTTCGAGACAATGAACATTAATCATTTCCAATAAGTTTTCTCGGTTGATCCAACGATTTTCGAACTTCCTATGTAGGTGCTCTCGAACTACTAAACTAAATTGTGGCGGGGTCCATCATGCATTAACCACATATCACGTTGTATTGGCAGATGTAGATCTTCTATAAGTTCTGGCAAATTATTTTGAAGGAATTCCAAATAAAGTTCTCCAGTTAACCTTCTTGGCAATACAAATGGTTCAATTAAACGATGATTCCGGCCCACACGTTGATGGATTCAAATTGATGTTGATGATGCGTTATAATAGAAGCATGGAGATTTTCCTCTGCCCGTAAATGCAAATTATGGGCGTTTATGATGCCGTGTTTAGAAAATGCAGCTTCGTCCGTAAAGATAACTGAACCAATGAAATTTGCATAGTTTCTGTACCGATCTAAACTTATCCGCGGAAAGTCTTCAGAAAAAAGTGCGTGGAGTTTTTAAAGGGGTACGGTTGCTCTTTGAGAATTTTGAGCAATCAAACTCGACAGCCAATTTTCGGACACTTGTAGACGGATCTGCGTCTACGGCATTTAGGATGTTTTCTTCAACACACTCACCGCGATGAATTTGATTTCCGCAATTGTGGCTGGCTTTGTTAAACTTTCCCAAAACTATTTACGACACTCTTTCAAAGGTTTTCCTGTCAGAAATTCTTCTATTTAGAAATTGTTCTTCATAAAGCCTTCTGGCTTGTAACTCTTACATGATGCAGGCCCTATTAACTAACCAAGAAGAAGAAGAAAAAAGAAAATTCCAAAACTCTCTGTTTTCAACTGACACTGAAATAAATATCATTATTTAAGTCAGTTGGTACATGTCAAAAAAACCATAGCAACAAAAGAGGAATTTTATGAAGATGACAACTAATGCAAAAAAAATATATTGAACAAAAATATTTTTTTTTTGTAAGCAGTTTTATCGATGTCGAAATTGGTATTTATTAAAAGCTAGGTAACATCAAAATTTCTAATATAATTTTTAGTTTGCAAGACCAACTTGTTAAAATTTAAAAAACGCTTTTATCTCCTTTATATTGCACAAAACCATCATAAAACTATATATAGCTGAATAGAGAATTTATAAAAGTAAAATACAATATACAAGGGGTTCCATTTAAAAACTAACAACTTTATATCATTTGTCTCAAATGTGATGCTCGATTGTTTTTGTGTAACTTCATAAAATAATTTATAAGAAAAACTACAACTTTTATATTTACATGTTTATAGTCAATGAATACATATGAAAATATGGAGGTAAGGAACAGCTTAAAGCCAAACATTTTTCAGTGTTAAATGTAAAATATTCACTAAGATAATCACTAAACTAGTGGATTATTAAAAATTCATCCAGAATATAGTAAGCTGCCTTAATTAAGAAAGGTTTATTTTAAACCCCTTTAACGGTAGATAATTAAAAATTTTCTTACGACCATATATTAAGAATTTCTTAATTTGTTCAGAATGAGGAATAGGCAAACTTAAAAGAAAATATTTGCGCGGATTATGAGTAGGCAACAAACAGCTTACTTTTATATTTTTTAACGAACAAAACATGCAGTCTTCCAATGAAGATACAACAAATAGCCAATATCGCATGTTTTATAAACAGTGGGCGACAAGAATCCCTAACTTTAGCGCTACACATATATCTTATTATTCTCTTTTGCAGAACAAACGGAGAGTAAAATAAATATTGGGAGCATGAACCCCAACCCAACAGATCTCATAAAGAAGATGGGAGTCTATTAGAGCATAGTAAGAGCTCCCTGCTACAGAGAAATCTAAGTTGTTTGATATGACCCTTAGAGCATCACAGCTAGAAGAAATTTTGTTGAATAAATTGTTAATATGAGTTTCAAATTTAAGACAGCTGTCTATGGATAATCCTAAAAATTTACTTACTCTATAAAAACATTGTCTATGATTTATTAAAGGATAACAGATGTGCTTGGCACCATCCTTTCGGCTCATCCAAATCAATACTCATGTCAATTTTAAGCTTACCTGTTCCATGCCAATGGATGGTGGTATCATTAACGAAAATAGTAAATTTCCCAGTTATTGCCAGATAAGGCACTTCGTTGAAGTAGACTAAATAGAATGGGGGGGCCTAAGACTAGCCCTTGTGAAATAGTCGTGCTAGTGCTAAGCTTATCAGAGCTGGTTTTATTAAACACGACTGTCTGGACCCGACTTCTTAGATACAAGCGAAACCACTCCAAGGCAGTTCCTCTTACCCCATACGCCTCCAAGGTCCACAGCAGTATTCGAAGCACCCTTACCGTCTAAGGATACGTACAGCTGCTCAAGGAACCAGAAGATGGCATCGCGAGTTTTGATTGGTTCTCTCGCACAACAATTAAATTTGGTTTAACAGGAACTCTATTATAAACGTACAATACGAGCAAAACTTGACAAAACAGTGGTTTTAGTCATATTTAAAACCTCGGATCTCTCCATCTTGTATGATGCTGACTGGAGGTCTTTCGTGGGAATTCTGCGACAGTGGTGGTCACATAACTGGCGCGTCCCTTGGAAGCTTAAAATTCAAACTGTTGGATGGACAAAAGGTTATGTTCATTCAGAAATGACATCAACCTCAACTTTACAAGGAAGAAACGCAATTGGTCAAAAATTTGAAGGGGTATCATGACTACCACCCTTCTGAAGTTGGATAACTATAGCCTTCTTTAGACAAGACAGAAAAATGCTAACTGTAGAGTTTTGATCGTGCCGTGACGGCTGAGAGCAAATTCTTCATCGTTACCCACTTGGAACGACAAATTTTCCACATTTTTCTTGTTTTCTTTTCTCAATATTTTGCAGAGTTACAGACATGGGAACGCTGAAATTAAGTGGAATAGGCGTACGTTAATTTAGCGGGCCCTAATTGTCATAAAAAGATCTTGGTTAGGCACTATAGTCCAGTGTAATGAATAAATATTCTAAGCAAATTACTTTAAACATTCATGCAGAAAAGCACTCAGCCAAGCACTTAGTTACTGTGGAAATTACAATCAAAATTAACTTAAAGTCTGAAATAATGCTAACTTTTTATTTTCCAGCGTGCCCGTATAAAAATTCCCATTATACGCTTATCGCATTTTCCTGGTAAATTTTCAATTGCAATTTCTGTTTGAACAGACAGTTTTCTTTTAAATTGCCTTTTTATTCGATCATTTTGCTGCAAATGCCACCCGATTTTTTGCAAATGGACCGGGAAATCGGGCAATTTCTATCGCCGCTGGTCTAGATAGGTAATTGTGTTTTAACTGTTATGCAATTTCCACTTTTCATTTTTTTTATTTGTTTCTGCACTAAACTGTATCGTACATAATTATTCTATAAAAATCTTTGGAAATAAGTGGCATTCCACAAATTCTATTTCTTTGGTATCGGTTTCGCACATGTATTAAGCAGGGCTCGTACTCTATTGGAAACTGGGGAAAGTCTGGAATTTCGTAAAATTTTGTGAAAATCAAGAAATTTTCACCTTGCATCTGGAAAAAATAAAAATGAATTATTTCTCAGAACGAATACCAATAAGATAAAAAATTATTCCCAAGCTCTTCTAAAGATGCTTGATCCCGTACAGGGGTTTTCCGTACACTTCGGAGCACTCCTGGATCCTTTATCTTAAGTGCTAGAAAGAGCTTTAAATAAATTAATTTTCCTAAAATTTGTCATCGTATAAAACACACAAACACTAATGAATATTTTGAAGATATATTTACATTTATTTATTATAATAATTATATACAGGGTCGTTGGTATGTATGGAAACGGTCGATTATTTCTTAAAGTATAACAGTTAGCAAAAAATATTATAGATAAAAGTTTTAGGGTTTTTTAAGGTGTATTAGAATTTTAAAAAAATAAGTATGCAGGTTGAGTCAGAAAACCGTAGAGAAACAAAGTTACTTTTTTTTAAATGGAACACCCTATATCTTCGAATATTTTTGGATTTAACATAAAATAACAATTATTTTTTAATAAGTGCATTATAAGTCTAAACCTAATAGTTTCCGAGATATCGAGTTTCGAAAAATGAAATTTTTGAACTTTGACAGCTTCCAGCTTTCTAACGATACTTTTTAGAGTGAAACGGCTTACATCTCCCTATCTTACTTTTTTATTTTCCTCCTAAAAACATCATCGTCCGGTTAAACCGGAAGTACTGTATTTCCGGCTTTTGAGTTACATTCGGTTTAACCGGAAGTTGAGACTTTTAGGAAGATAATAAAAAACTAAGATAGGGACATGTAAACCGTTTTACTCTAAGACGTACCGTTAAAAAGCTAGAAGCTGTCAAAGTTCAAAAATTTCATTTTTCAAAGTTTATACTTATAATGCACGTATTAAAAAATAATTGCTATTTTATGTAAAATCCAAGAATATTCTAAGATATAGGGTGTTCCGTTTAAAAAAAAGTAACGTTGTTCCTCTACGGTTTTCTGACTCAACCTGTATACTTATTTTTTTAGAATTCTAATACACCTTAAAAAACCCTAAAACTTTTATCTAAAATATTTTTTTCTGACTGTTTTACTTTATGAAATAGTCGACCGTTTTCATACATACCAACGACCCGGTATAAAACTATCTACGGCACGACGAACACTTTCGACTGGTAAATTATTTGTTTCCGTCCTTATTCTATCTACAAACACCCATAGAAAGAAATCTAATGGCGTTAGGTCCGGAGACCTTGGTGGCCATTCAATTGGAGGCCGTTGGCCTATACGGCGATTTGGAAAAATTTCGTAGATGTATCTTCGAACATTTACACCAAAGCGGTTGTTGAAACCATATTCTTTCCTGGGGAGCATCTGCATCATCTTCGTTAGGAAAAATAACTACTAATGTACATATTTTCCAGTTGTGGTCTCGATAGTTCAGAGCGGTTAGTAAACGTTCCATATTAACATAACTTTCAGTCATTTGTACTGAATAACCCACTGGAACAGAAGAAATCTTGTTACCATTATACAAGAGAACTGCCTTTAAGCTTTTGCTGGATGAATCGATAAACAATCTCCATTCGCTAGAATCATATCTTAGGCCTGAAGCCTCAATAAGGCCCTTGATGTTTTTGGAGTAAACTAGTGCTGTGTTTTTAAAGATAAAGAAAATTCGAAACTCTTCTTCTCGATCACAGTACCAGTAGAATGTTGTTCCCGGAGCTAGTAAATTATTTTCACGACGACGAGATCCCAGCAATTGTGCGAACTCCTTAGACAGACATAAGTCTCTCGTCAGATAATTTAATTCGCCTTGGAGGATTTTTGTTGATTTATTCCAACGGTGTTCTCAAAACCAATATCATCATCTGTCTGCTCATCATTAGATTCTGAAGACAAGTCTGTGTATGTATTTGCTGGTTCTGGAATTGGAACTTCTGGGAACTTAGGATACTTGACATTTTGGCGATTGTTTTTATTTATTCCATCAAAGTAAATTTTAGGGATATTCATTTGGAAAAATAAATGAAATTTTATAAATTCTCACCTTGAAGATTAGTCATACAAAAATAACAGTCAGTAATATAATCTTTCCCTTCCCGCCAAACCATTGGTATACTAAAAGGCAGGCTTTTTTGTTTCTTGGCGCCCCAACGTCGCAAACCTTCTACGCATGTTTTGCGAGGTGTGAATGACTTGTCTTGATCACCGAGCTTGATTCCAAAGTTGGTCCTCTCGGATAGCTTAAGAACTTTTCTGTTAACTTCTTTCCTTTTTGAAATTAATAACTTTTTTTTTTAGTAACTGCTTAGTATTTTTATGCCTTCCTTATTTGCCATTTTTATGTTAATTAATTTTTACATTATGTTTTATTACTAATATTTATTCTATGCATATCTTTTTATTAGGATGGTGGTATGAGCAGCTATAATTGGATACCGCCAGCCACTATAGCTGTTTATATATAATTTTTCCCTTACACTCTAAATAAAGACATCAGTATTATTAATATTATAATTTTTAATTGAATGACTTCCGAGATGACCGGATTTAATTTCCTTAGATTTCTTTCTTTAAGGCATCTTAAATCCGTGTTTTATTAAACACAACCTTCTAATATGATATGTCTTAAAAGGCAAATTACAGCCACACCCCGGTCACCTTCCTTTAAAGCTTTTCCCGAAATGTTTAAGAGATAACAGACTTTATTACTGTATAGAACTTAATATGCAACCTTTTAAACAGTTTATAAAAGAGTGGATAAGTCGATCATATCTAAAACAACCACTAATAAAAATCAAACGTATACATTAGACTAATGTCATTAAAGCATACCTAAATTTACCTACTATTTCAAATTAATAATGCTAAAAATAATTTAAATCTCCATGGGAAGTTTTCAAATTAACATCCTGTATTTAAAGCTATAGTTCTTTAACTTTAGCAAACCAAAAGTTTCAGCGAGTTGATATAAAGCTGACATTTCCTGAAATTTTAGCGGTATGTTTTATGTCAATAATCCCAGCCATTCTTTTTTTGCATTTTCATCGCACCATTACTTTTCCTTATTCCAAAAGACCTTGACGATAATACAAAGCACAATAATGTAGCTGTACAAGAAGCATTTTTTTTCAGCACCCCCGTCTAATATTAGTAGATATTCATAAGGGGAACGGAGTAACGGGAATATCAAACAAAATACGACCATATAATTTTAGTAACATAGAGAGGGCTTATTCGGCACATTTAGACGACTGCTGCGTATTATAGCCGAATATAATCGACTAAATTCCCCATATAACTTGGTAATGGTTTTATATCACGTCATAAAAACTATTTGGTTGACTTGATAACAGCCTATTCAGTTGACGTCGTTTAAGATACGGGGGAAATAAAGTGGGTACCAACAAACTAATAGTTTACTTTTTCGTATTAAATCTCCTCAAGTTTATGTGTTAGTTATATTCAGATGATTATTACGTAAGCAATTTAGTTTTACTATAATAAATGAATGATAATTTTAGTGTAAAGACAGATATCCACTAGTTGGTCAATATTTTATGATATTCATACATGCAAATTTAACTTTTAAGTCAGTCTGATTGTGCTCTTTGAACGTGTAATATAATAATGTTATATTTAAATTAAAATATAGAAACAAAGCAAGGTTCTGTAAAGTGCCAAATGAGAGTGCCTCTTATGAGGATCTTGTTAAATTGGGTAAGCATATTAACGAAATTCAATAGAAACCTTACTAACAAGTACGCCATTTTTAAGAAACTAAGTAGGTATTTACATTGCTACAGTTTTTCCTTTAGCTTTTAAATTATTCTGATATAAACTTATAATATCAACGTATTCATTTTTTATATAAATACTTACTTCATAGATCTCTAAATAAATATACGATTAATATAATACTGGTCATTTTCATTCTTTTATATTGTTCCAAAGCATACTTTTATTTAGTTGTTTAGTGTTCTAAGTATACATATATCAATGCATTAGTTCAGAAATGTTTGCCACTAAACGTGAGATATTTCCCTGAAACACTTCAGTTTATGATTCAAATGAAACTTAATGTTTATAGTTTCTTCTTTTTCTCAATGGCTGAAAACATTGTTATTGCCCATATTAATATAATATCACTATTACCTAAGTTTCATGTATTTATCGATGTAATTAAGTTTTAAGTATTTAAAATGCGAGCAACAATTATCATCATCAAAGTGTGATTACCATCAGAATAAGCATTATAGCAAATTACAAGATCCAAAAGGGTCGACCCACCCAATTCGTTTCTGTCTGGTTACCTCATTTACTAGATGTTTCAACTCACAAGCAGACAGTATTGACAAGAACTGATCTATATATTCACAACTAACATTCATAAGATTAATATTAAAGTTATTCATGCATACCAAGTTATGACATCCAGCCAACAAATTTATCACAAAAGCTCCGTATCTCATTGCTACATTTTTTATATTATTACATTTAAATTTAATCCACATTTGCTTTGCTGTATTTGTACTCAGATTATATATCTCAGTAAATGTAATAGTATTCCTAATATACAGGGTCATTGGTATCATGTCACGGCTTAGCGTTTAGCGCCTCCACCATGTCTCTACTTAGCGTTTGTTACTAATAAGAATTTATAAGTTGTATTGCCGTTATTTGAGAGGTAGAACAGATGAATTTTAAGAATAGGCACAAGTACAAAACAAATACATATTTATTAATGGTTGAATTAGTTGAACAAGCCAAATACAGAAATATAAAAAGAAAGAATTGAAGAAGTTAAATAAATTGCTAGAGAACCTTGCTTACAGTTATAAGAAATAAGTGATACTTACGTTATGACATTGCCGTGGGGCTCAGCTCTTTAGGGCGACCACCCAGTATCACACACACACCGTCACGGCCCGGACTTGACTCCCTGATCGTAGCAAAACCAAACTGTCCCCGTATATCATTTATGATTAGTCAGCAAATGATAACTGTACGATCAACCATCATACAGGGCGAGAAATATTTTTTAGACTTAATAATAATAAATAGCATATTCGTGACATTCCCACCACGTAGAAGAGCTGGACTCCAGCGATAAAGCAAAAAGGTCAATGAGAAAATTACCGGTGCGTACAAAACACTTTACAATAATGATAATTTTATGAAAATCTTGTCAAAATCTTAAAAAAAATAAAAAATATCCAAAGGTCAATGAGAAAATTATCAATGCATATAAAATATTTTATCTACTTTCATTTAGTAATATGAATTTTACAGTTCTGTAAATCGTTTTGTAAGGGCATCTATTACAGCACTAGTGCTGTAATAGATGCCATTACAGCACTAGTGCTGTAATAGATGCCCTTACAAAACGATTTTTAATAGCAGGTGCATTTTTATTTTTAAAAATGCCTTTTGCCAAATATTTTTATTCATAGATGAAAGTAGATAAAATTTTGTACAATATTCTTGTTGTAAATTCATATAACTACACTCGATGTTTGATTAAACTCGGCTAACGCCTCGTTTAACAACTTTAACATCTCGTGTTGTAATATGAATCTTTCCAACACTTATATCGTAAATATCTATTACAATAATAGTAATGTTATAAAAATTTTAATCAAAATAAAAAAAAAGTATGCAAAGGTCGATGAGAGAATTACCAAAGTATGTGAAACACTTTATAATGACAGTAAGATCATAAAGATTTCAATAAAAATATCATAAAAAAAAATATTTTTAAAAGTTTCCATTAATATTCAGTGATATACAAAATTATACGTTATAAATTATTACAACCATCACAATCGGTAGGAACTGCACTGCGACACGCTGAGTGACATTTCTTAAAATAAAACAGCTAACAAAAAATAGTCAACACAAAAGTTCTATGGTTTTGTAAAGTCTATTAGAATTAAAAAAAGATAAGTATACAGGATAGGTCAGAAAGCCGTAGAGAAATAAATTTACTTTTTTTTAATGAAACACCCTATATCTTAGAATATTTCTGGATTTTGCATAAAATTATAAATAGTTTTTATTAAGTGTATTATAAGTCTAATTAATAGCTTCCGAGATATCGACTTTTAAAAAATACCATTTTTGAATTTTGACAATTTCTACCTGTCTAACGGTACGCCATAGAGCAAAACAGCCTACATGTCCCTATCTTACTTTTTTATTATCTTCCCAAAAACTTGCGGTTAAACTGGAAGTACTATATTTCCGGCTTTTGAGCTACATCCGGTTTAACCGGAAGTTGACATTTTTAAAAAGCTAGTTAAAAATTAAGATAGGAACATGTAAGCCGTTTTACTCTAAGACGTACCGTTAGAAAGCTAGAAGCTGTCAAAATTCAAAAATGTCATTTTTCAAAAGATGATATCTCGGAAACTGTTAGGTTTTTATAATTATAATGGACTTAATATAAAATAGTTGTAATTTTATGTAAAATTCAAAAATATTCTAAGATATAGGGTGTTTCATTAAAAAAAAAGTTACTTTATTTCTCTACGGCTGTCTGATTCATCCTGTATACTTAATTTTTTAAAATTCTAATAGAATATAAAAAACCCTAAAACTTTTGTTTTAAATATTTTTTGCTAGCTGTTGTGCTTTAAAAAATTATCGACCGTTTCCATACATACCAACGACTCTGTATAAAATCGCCCCTTTCCTCCCGGCCAAGAGACCGATCCCTTCTAATTAATGTAGATCTATTAATTTGTACCACTTCATCGGGTATAATCATGTTTCGGAGACACCCACAATATCAAGCTGACCATGCACTATGTATCGTGCGAGCAAAAATTATTTTCATCCAAGAGGGTTTGGTTTAGGTTTGGACTAAAAATCGCAGGGTTTGGTTTAGATCACAATTATAAGGGGACGATATATCGAACCGAATCTAGGTTAAAATTGTGTCAAGAATATAGAGAGAGGAAGATAAAAATGAAAGAAATTGCTTTGGCCACCGCCATGCTCCAAGCATAAATTCACGCGTCTCTTCAAATTTTCGAAAGCGTTGACCAGCGTCTCTGCAGAAATGTTACAACATTCTTGGATAATCCTTCCTTGTAACTGTTCTAAATATTTACCTGGTGTTTCAAAAATCTTATTCTTCAAATGAAGAAAAATGAAGTAATCCATAACTGTCGAGCATAGACTTAACTAGGGGGGGGGGGGGGGGGGCTTAGCCTCCCTTAATTTTCTATTAGCCCTTCCTAAAATTGATAAATGTTCAAAATTCAGAGTAAAATGTAGGTTCATGTGGTCAAGTTGTCCGTCGGCTCTCTTCAGCCCCATGCCGCATTTTTTATGTAAAGTTACAAATACATTATACATTTATAAATACACAATCTAGACTTACCATTTAACCCCCTATTTTATCCGTTTTTGCCCAAAAGCAATCTGCAATTTATTACTTTCTGGATCACCCACTGTATTGAAAATATCAATTCGATCGCTGAAACCATTCGAATGTGCGACGAAGCTAGATCAGCCAAAAGAGAGCAGCTTAGCTTTTGCGTTAGGTACGCAAATGATTTGGAAGTTAAAGAACGGTTTTTAACATTCATAGATTTTTCAAATGTTAGAGACGCTAGTTCCATATCTGTAATTATCATTAATTTACTGAAGAAGTATAACATTGAAAACTTGCATTTAGTCGGCCAGTCGTATGATGGCGCAGCGGTGATGTCCGGAAAAACGGCAGGTGTGTACAGTTAAAAATTAGAGAAAAATATACAATTGCGATATACACCCACTGTATGGCACATCGTTTGAATTTAGCAATAGTCGATGCATGTAATGACATGCAGGGTGTTAGAACATTTTTCAATACGCTGGAGTCACTTTATGGCCATTTTTCTAATCCCTCCATGCACCAGCAGCTACAAGATATATAGAATGAACTAAATATAACATTACGGGAATTAAACCAATTAAGCGATACAAGATGGTCATGTCGTGCACCAAGTTGTAGTGCTGTTAAAAGTGTATGTGATACATTATACAAGTGCTTATCAAGGGAATCATTAGAATGCAATGAGAGCAATGCAGTCACTGCCACAGAAATTTTATCTAATATCAGACAACCATCCTTTATTATATCTCTTCATATTCTGGATGAGATTCTCAGTAATTTGCAAGTTCGGTCCAGTAACCTACAAGAAAAAGAAGCTACCTTGGGAAACGCAGCTACTCTTGTGAACACAGTTGTTGATTTGTTGGAAAAAAAAACGGAACGATGATAGCTTCAACAAATTGTTTGAAGAAGTTGCAACTTTTGCAGAGGCCAATGATATATCTTTGAACCCACCATCTAGATCGTCAAAATGAAAAAAAAAAGTTCCCGGATCTCTTTCATCATTCGTTATTGCATCTACAATTGGTTTAGAGGAAACCTTGGGTTTTGAACTGACAACAGGAGAATATTGGCGAGTAAATTTATACTACAGGATTTTAGATGCCGTGATGGGATTCCTTAAAAAGAGATTTTTATCTGAAAGCCTAGAACTTGCTTTATCCATAGATAAATTCTTGAAATTGAATTTTGAAGGATCTCAAGTTCTTATAAATCATTATGCAGGTTCGTTTTCTGTAAAAATACCAAGTTTTAAAGCCGAAATGATTGTGTTAAAAAATTTGATAGAACAAAAAGGAGAATCGGTTGGTATGTCAAGTATAAAAAAGTATATATCTGCATCACGAATAACATGTTCAAATATTGCAAAGTTGTTTCAAGTGGCAATAATTTTACCAGTTTCTTCAGCAACATGCGAAAGATCTTTTTCGGGGATGCAAAGAATTCTTAACTGTCTAAGGATTAAAATGGGACAAGAGAGGTTCAGCTGCTTGTCTTTGATTTACATTAAAGGGATATTCCTGTGGATCTAGATGAAATAGTTAATATTTTTAAACGCAAAACACGATTTTTTCAGTTAGAGTAATATTCATTTCCACTTGCAAAAAATGTTCTAATTAAATATTAGAAGAAAACTTTAATGTGTAATGCTTTAATGTTTAGAAAATAAACCTTCGTGTATTTACTTTACAAAACTGTTTTTCAGTAATCGTGAATCACAAAATACCAGACACTCCCAACATTTTTTTCTCTTGTTTCTGCTCGGCAAGCTCTGCTTTTTCATAACGATTTTTTTTGGTATCCGGGACAAAGTGGAGGGATGAAAGAAAAAGATGTTCTTTGGTACTGTCGGGAAAAACTATTAATAAATGTCTATTTTAAAGAAAACTGTCAAAGATTTTTTAATTTAATCAAGGATGATTAAAAATATTCAATACATTATTTTTTTTAAGGCTCAAAATGAACGTTTTTGGGCGTGGCACCCGAAAAATTTTTCGCCTCCGGCGGCGCCTGTAAAGAACCGCCCTACCTTACTTTATTCACTTCATGCGTGCCTTCAATTAGCCCCCCCCCCCTTGCACTACTACTCAGTTACGTCTATGGTCGAGCAAGGTGATCTGGGTGGGAATTAAATGTCTGTTTAAAATCTGATCAATCTGTCGGAAAAATTGCGTAAGTAGTTAATAGTTTCGACAAATGTATGGGTGGTTGCACCGTCCTATTGAAAAATAAACAAAACGTAGTTCATCGTCAAGTAATTGCTCCACAAATGGATTCAAAATATTGTCTCTACACCGCTGTGCTGTATCTGTGTCATGAAAAAAGTAGGACCAACAATTCATCTTCGGGAAATAGCCAAGCAGACACCAACTTTTTAGGGGTGCAATGTGGATTCAAAAAAAAAAAATGGGGATTTTCACTACTTCTCATGCGTGTATTCTAATAATTCACATAACCGGTGAGGTGGAGCCAGGCTTCATCAGAAAAAAATCACAGGTCTAATAAATCATTTATTTCCAAGAAATTTTGCGTAAACCACTGACAGTAATTCCCGCGTCTTTCAAAATCGGCAGCACGTATTTCTTGAAATACCTGCACTAAGGACACGTCTTACACATTTTATTGGCGCATTATGCATTATTTCACGAACGTTTGCAGCAGGTTCTTCTGTTCTTACAGATGGTTTTCCAGCTTCTTCTTTATGTTGTATAGAACCTGTTTCCCTAAACAGAGTCACGGTTCTTCTCAGGTAATGATAAAAATCCCCAGCCTAAAATCGTCTATGCACGAACGCTGATTGCATTGCCACTCAACATGTTCTGTAACCCCATTTCAAAAATATTCTTTAACCAAGAATTTTTCGTGCTGTTCCGTAAAACACATTGCGTGATTTATTCAAAAAACTGGATAAATTGGCGATGAATCAAATTACTTGCACTGACTGTTAAAGATGACGGAATTACTGACACCCAAGAGGTATTAAGCTCTACCGCTAAGCAGTACGGCCTTAGATGCAAAACACGCTCTAATGATAATAGTTCTTGCTCGCACGGTATGTCTTCAGAATTTTTAGTAATGTTACAAAAATTATAGGCAAGTATCAGCAGTTTGTTCTAAATTGATTTTTGCAATTTTCATCATCAATAATTGATGTACAGAGAATTTTTCAACGAGATTTTTTGCATCACTATTGTAGTATTTGGAGTTTGCTTTAATTGCTTTCCTAAATTTTTAGCTTATATAAGCTTTTCTGTACACCCTACATATATGGGAGAATACTCTTTCCGATAGCAACTTCGTTGAAGCAGGTTCTTCGGATCGTTGCAATGTTCACTTTGGTATGCTACTTTTAACGAAACGATGTTAAGTTTATCATGACTGTCTTAGCGTTCAATCTACAGGCTGATTTTGAAAATCTTCGCTTTTAAGGCACATCGTATTTCATGTCAGAGGAATCCTAGTAACCAAAGGGAAATCATTCTACAATATAACACAATGCCCTAGGAAAATCCTTAGTTGTACGGAAAGAAACATATGAAGAGGAACAAAATGAGCTAGTTGCGCGGAATGACAACAGAGTACTCAGTCCACGACCTCATTACGACGCGTTATCCTAAATTGTCGAAAGTGTCATGACCTTTACTCAGAGCGGTATAAAAATCTAGAAACTCCAATAGGCATACAAGAGCTACTGGCAAAACCAAGGCCGCCCATATCATAACTGCCTTTCTTTTCAAAACTGAAACTTTGATTTAAATAAGAAAATAAAAAGAATAATTGAACTATTTAGTGAAACTAGACCTAAGAATATTGTAAAATACAGGTACATCCAAAATATATCTTAATGCCAATTACCAAAGGGAACGCCATCTTTTGTCGTTCCTATTATCCCTGTATCCCCCGCATTACAACAATATTGCTCTCGTTCCTAATCTAAAACTGCATCTTGGCTTCCGTTCTTTTTACTAATGCGTCTTCAGACAATTTACTCTGACACTTCCGAAGAATAATGGCCATTGGCTGGGGCACCTACAGAAATATGAAAGTCGCGCCGAACTAAAACATAAGGAACAAGATGCTTTATCAGTTTTAGCAGGTTTTATAACCCACATAGATTTAACATCTCAGACGGACTGCTGTTACGTGCCATATTCGCTTCGACGCAAAACCGATGCCTTAAAGATAAAACTGTAGACACGTTTCGTTGCCTTATCTGTTTGCTACAGGCAATAAAGTACATTACTGTTTTATAATGATTGCTGCAAATATAAAGTTAATAAGTTTCAAATGCAAACGAATTCTTTGGATTTAAGGGTCCTTATACAGGGTGTCCGAAATACGTGTACAACGTTTGACGACAGACTCCTTACGTCAAAATAGGTCGATCTAAGCTGACTTAGTTATATCCAAAATTGTCTCGTCTAGTCGGTAGAGGGCGTCAATAATTTATAAAAATATTGGTTTTTCCTAAATTACGTGAAAACCTTCTAATCGATTTTAATGATTTTTAGTATGTATACTAATACTATAAAATGACGTTTTCTAGTAGTATAGTCACCGGCTGTAAATAAGTGGAAGCGTTATAAAACTGATATAATACGTCAACATTTCTCCTGATTTTTTATATCAACGGCGTTATGACAACCCAGATATTTTTGTCGAGTGACTGGATGTATTTGGAAGCTATTTTACCTCTTCAATATTTTTCGTTGAATGAGCTGTTTTGCCAGAAAAAAAAATATTTACAATTACCTTCATACATCAATTATTAACAGTAATAATAAAACAAAATACAACAAAGTTGGAAGTATGTATTAAAAATATTGTAAGAAACTAAGTAAAACGAAAACATTACTTAAGAAAATGTGTAAAAGGACCGCCATCTTGCTGAATACACTTATTAACACTCCCTAGAAAATGATATTGGACCCAATTTAATGTCTCGGGGTTATTAAAATGATTGCCTGCATTTAAAATTCGCGTCAATAAATCATGGCGTGTGTTTACCGGAGTCTTGTGAACTTCTGTTTTAATAGCGCCCCACAAAAATAAGTCACACATATTTAACTCCGGATAACGTGGTGGCCATTTTACTGGTGCATCATTGCCCCTTCGAATCCACCGTGTGGGATATTGATGGTGTAAGTATTGCCGAACGGCAACGGAAAAATGGGGTGGGTAATGTGCAACTTTAATGGCACGTGGATTTTCATCGGAATAAATATGTTCGTTGTGCAGATTGATTACTCCAGATCTTGTAAAGCACGCCTCGTCAGTAAACAATATTTTTCTACAAAAATTTGGATCACGGATTTCTAATAAATTGACAAAATGTAAGTCTCATGAGGGGATCAGTCGGTAAAAGTTCCTGTACTTTTTGCACGGGATATGGATGTAACAATTGTTCTTTTAAAATCTCATTGACAATCGTTTTAGGAACATTAACTCACGTTCTAAGCGACGGGTACTGGTACTTGGTTCTTCTTCAACTCTTTCCAGAATGTTCTCTTCTGTTTTCACAGTTCGAGTTGTTCGCATACGACCCCTACTTTCAAATTTTTTCTCAAAGCTGCCCGTTTCCCGAAGATGACGCTCGATATTGGCAAATGTTTGGTCGTTTGGTATTCGACGGTTAGGAAATCTCTCCATGTAAACCCCAACACTCTGACGCCCATTTCCTTGACCCTTAACCCTTATACCAGGAACATGTCAACCTTCTCAGAGTTCGTATAATTTTCCATGTTTAATGGTAGAATGAACTTGTAACTCAAGAATGTTGATCGTATACTTTAGTCAATGTCATAGACTGGTGACAATTTGTCAATAATTGTCAAATTATTAAATGCCATAGCAACAAGGTCACTAAAAAAATTATTGTTACAGGTAATTTGATTTTAATTTTATTACTAATGTTAATAATTGATGTATGCAGGTGATTGTAAATATTTTTTTTCTGGCAAAACAGCTCATCCAACCAAAAATTATTGAAGAGGTAAAATAGCTTCCAAATACATCCAGTCACTCGACAAAAATATCTGGGTTGTCATAACGCCGTTGATATAAAAAATCAGGAGAAATGTTGACGTATTATATCACTGTTATAACACTTCCACTTATTTACAGCCGGTGACTATACTACTAGAAAACGTCATTTTATAGTATTAGTCTACATACTAAAAATCATTAAAGTCGATTGGCAGGTTTTCACGTAATTTAGGAAGAACAAATATTTTTACAAATTTTTGACGCCCTTCGGCTAAACGAGACAATTTTGGATAAACCTAAGTCGGCTTAGATCGACCTATTTTGACGTCAGAAGTCTGTTGTCAAACGTTGTACACGTATTTTCCGGACACCCTGTATAATGACGGTCTGTACTAACTCCAGTAATTCCTTATGATACAGTTATATAGACTCCACCAGCAGCCCATTACTCTGTCTTCAAACCTTAATGTTTAGGATAAAAACTAGTATATAAGCATATCTTGTTAACTTTAAGAAAACTTCCTAATTAATTTTCGTCTAAGTATATACGTACTCATTTTAAGTTAGCCACAACGCTCTCTACTATCGTTAACGTTTGATTTCGTGAAATAAAGTTTTTTAAAAACGAAGTTTACAATTCAAATAACTTAACTATACTATGTGTTTGTGACACACTACATATTTCTGTCGGGACCCAGTAGGAAAATACAGTAAAAAGGTTGAAATCAATCTTAAGGGATATAATGTAATGTAATACTAAGCCAAGCGGCAACGTCGCATTCGTGCTAAAGTACTATGTTTTTCTTCAACAACTAAATGCAATTAATAGAAGAAAATACATTAATTTCACATGCAATATAAATGGCAACACCGCATATCACAGTGGTGGCAGCGTTGTACAAATCTATAAAATATACGTTCAAATAAAATCCTGTAGGTAATGTAAACAAAGACTGTCTGCTATTTTAAATCTAAATTAATATTCTCTAAAACTATCAAATAATATTAGCTTTCACGTGCTTAGCAACGAGCATAAGATGTTGATTGGCCGATCGGTAGTGGCCTGATGTATAGAGATGCCCGCTTGTGTTCGACGTGTTAACATTTGATTGGTCAAGGTGTTTGGATAGGGTTAATATATGTTCTGAAATGTAAACAAAGCAGTGTCAGGCGGAAGTCTAAAGAGGTAAATTGTCGCTCCGTGTGGGAGAAAAACCCTCACGTTAAAAAGTTGTTAAGTGTTTACAAAAGTGGTTTAACTAACATGTCTTGTTAGTAATGTTGTAGCTCATGCTAGGGTTAAGAGAGGAGGAATATTATTAGTCTTTTAATAAAGAGATAGTGCAGTAAAATTCAGAAAGGATTTTATTTTCCAATTTTTTAACAAGTTTGAACCAGTCGACTTGTGGAGATGCAGGTCAAAGTTTTGTGTACCTCATTGTTACAAACGTGAGTTCGCACACTATGATAAAATACAGTGGCATGACTTGCGAGTTAGTTTTAATAGAGCAGGGACACTTAAGACGAGGTTAATAAAATTTTGAATACATCTTTATATTCTAAGAATTATGTCCTAAGATTAAATGAGCATCTTGATTCTAATTTTTTAAATATTTAAAAAGCAGGATTCTAATAGTCGTTTCTTTTCCTGAAAAATCTTTATAGATAAAAAAAAAACACCTTTTCTCTAAAAATGTAATCATGTATTGGGCAATCCAAACCAGGTTATGTTTGCCTGCCACGGTCATATTGGAGTCACAAAGTGCTTCCAATATGGCCGTCGACGGCAAACGTCAGAAAAACTAACCTTTATTTTTGTTTGAACGTCAGTGTCAGTTTAAACAGCGATTTTGGTTTTGTGTGTTTTATTAAGTTATTGTTGTTCAATTTGTGTTTTTTTTTCTGTTATTTATATTTTATAACACTTAAAGTTGATGATGTTATTGGAGATGTTAACAATGGCAAGTGTACTTATATCTATAAACAGCACAGGACTCGACTGTAAACTAAGCATTGCATCCGTGTATATTTGCCTTTAACGGCCATACTGAATTGTTCGTTGAATGTTTTTGAGTTCTGTGGAACGAATTTAATATGGCCGTGGCAGGCAAATCGTAATTTGACACATCGTTGGATTGCCTAATAGGGTGTCCATTTTTCGATGTAATTGCAGGGTATCTCGGTAACTAGTAAAGATAGAGCCTTGCGGTTTTTACATTATTACATTTTCGTGAGACAAAAGATGCCGCAAACAGAACTGTCGTAGCTTTCTTAGTTTTCAGGCTACAGTGTGTATTCGAGAATTGCTTTTTGACACCACCCTATATTTCGGTTATCCTTTAACTTACTAAAAAACTGAAAACTGTTCCTAAGAGAGTTTTTAAGTAGAATTCAGTGGCATGCTTACTTTTTTCTGGGAGCCTTACCTTCGAGATTCAAAGCAAACATGTGATTTTTTTTTTTAATTGGACACGCTGCATATTTTTCTCTTATTTGATTAGGCTCTTTTCAAGCCTTTCAAAAATATATAATGGTTGATAGTTAGGGTAGTAATTAGGCCATGAAATCATTAAAGCAAGCAAAAGAATATCTATCTGGCATGTCTAATTGTCAAAATTTTTGGCAAAAATAATGTTTTGTTAAAATACATGTTACCACTTTAAAAAATGGCTAAAATATAGTAGTATCAAAATCTTGAAAACTACTACATGTTAGTTTGCTTTATAGAGTCCCATGAAAATAGATACAATTTTGTAATTTATATATCTAACTTATAGAGTTCTTACTTTCATAGATATCCGGAGAGAAGGCAGCCTAATCAAGTAACATTTTCAAATTTAAAAATTAATTTAATTAAGAATCGATCATTTAAACAGCCAAGACTTTAATCATATACAGGGTGTTCCCTAACTACGGTACGAAACTTCAGAGGGTAATACATAAGGTCGTTTTAAGAAAAAATTAAATGAGCAAAATGTCCACCTTCTGATAAAATGCACGACTGGTTTTAAGAGGTTTATTTTTATTGTCACGTTTTTGGCGGATGTGGTATCCGCCTATTTATAACAAATTATTGCCAAGGCCAAATGAAAGACCTACCTACCCCTGCTTTGTAGAGCAGCTGACAGTGAAAGTATTATCAGTAAAATTCAGAGTTGTCAATTAGCAGTGATTCCATTTGTTATAAATAGCAGATGTGATAAGCCAAAAATGTGATAATAAAAGTAAACCTATTGAAACCAGTCGTGCATTTTATCAGAAGGTGGACATTTTGCTCATTTACTGTAAGGTCGAAATTTTTTATTTTTGGTTGTTATTTTATATTGTCCATGGATAGCTTTTAGAATGAGTTAAAGTGATTTTTATTTTCTTTCTCGCAAACGAAGCTAGATATAAAAAAAAACACAAGAGACCAAAAAGTTGTATTTGTAGTTGCCTAATCTGAACAAATAAAAAAAACAAAAAAAAACTATTGGCTGTGGGTGCCTACTGAGACGTCACTGTACCTAATAATTTCAATCTAGTTAGGGCTAAATAAGCGCATTATTACTTCAAATAACTGAACCAAATTTCAAACAAATCGGTTTAAGGATATTTATGACCGTTTTGTTTTTAAACTTCAAACTATCTCAGAAACGAAGCAACTACGTTCATAGGAAATTTTTTTCTTAAAACAACCTTACGTATCGCCCTCTGAAATTTCGTACCGTAGTTAGGAAACACCCTGTATGATATGGAGAATCGCGAAAGGGACGAAATGAACGTTATGTCTTTCGTAGAGGCACTAGAAGTTCATGCAAAGGCATAGACAAAGATCTTGGAGTAATAAAATCTTGTATAAAAAATTATTAAATAAATATCGTTCGAACCTCTATAGAGTAAAGATTGTGCACCATTTACGTACTGTAAATGCTGAACAGGCAGTTTGCTACAGTAATAATATGATCTGACGAATCCTATTTTAAGAATTTCGCACATGCTATATCCATCAAAAAATAAACACCCTGTACATCGCATTTTCGGTTCGCAGAAACCGACAATTGACTTTCAGCCGACCTGACACTAGATACCTGCTTATGCGGGTTCTATTTCAGCGTTTGTTCTTCTCTAATTTCTGGCTGGTCTGGTTGGGTGTATAGCTCGATTGCCATGAGATGTCGCCACGTGCAAAATCTCGCATATGCATCGGTATATTAAAATGTTAAAATACTTTTTATTCCTAAAATAAAGAAATATACAGGGTTTTTATTTCCAAAGTAGCCACCCCGGTTTTAGGTAGAAATAACTACTTTGATACGAAATGTCAAAACATGTCAACTTTTGTTTTAGGGGGGTAAATTTTTCATCTAATTTTCTTTATACAGGGCGCGTCAAGAAAGCTGGACGTATGTCATTTTGTATTTTTTCAATGGAAACCCATAATTTTTTTCGTATTTCTGGATTCCCCTACAAATAATAAACACTTTTTGTATTACACATCCTATAGCCAAATCTAACAGTTTTTAAAATACCGAAACATTTTAAATACGACTTAATGTTCAGAATTCGCTTTGTTACATTTTCAAACTTTAAATACATCACGGTCGTAGGCAGCTTATACTCGTCCTCATAGAAACTAAACAGTCACAAGTTAATTTATAAAAGTGACTTTCGCCTACCACTGACAAGTGATTTATTTATGGGTTAAGAAAAAATTGGTTTAATATTCACTTTAAAATGGTGTATACCCTCCAAGAAAGGACAGAAATAATTTTCATGTATGGCGCTGAAAATCGTTGTGCTCGCAGAAAAGCTCGAAGATTTAAGGGCATACACCCTGACGAACATGTAGGTCACAGGTATGTAATAGAGCTGGTAAGGAAGTTTGAAGAAACCGGCTCCATATGCAACCGAGTTAATCAGCAAGCAAGGGTTCTAGATGAAGGTACGCAAATTGAAATATTAGGTAATTTCGCTATGAATCCATCAACGTCAATTCCAAAAATATCACAATTGACACCGTTTCAGTAGGTTCCATTCACAAAACTTTAAAACTAAATAAGTTTTTTTCTTATAGAGTACAAATCCTTCAACAACTCAGCGAAGACGATTATGACGGAAGAATTGAATTTTGCGAAACAATGACTCAGGTGATTCAAGCCGACCGGAATTTTACTAAAAATGTATGTTTCAGTGATGAATCAACTTTCTTCTTGAATGGATTCGTGAATAAACATAATTGCAGATATTGGGATAACGAAAATCCACATTTATTTAGGGAAGATCATACCCAATATCTTCAAAAGATAAATGTGAAGGCAGGCATTCTTGGAAATGAGATCATTAGGCCAATTTTTATGGAAGAAAACTTGATAGGTGAACTATACGTAAATCTGTTGGAAAATGTCATAGATCCTCTTATTACCCAATCTTAGGAAAATCAAGTTGATCAAGAGGGGGATATGGAACTTGATGAACAAAATGTGTATTTCCAGCAAGATGGAGCCCCGCCGCATTATGCGCTACCTATTAGGACATGGTTGAATGAACGATATC